>NSJW01000737.1:0-133749 GCA_019955255.1 Castanospermum australe
AAGCATAGCCCCCCAAACATTAATAAATTTCATGTTCCGGCTCTGCCCCTACCTACACTAAAAGGAATAGTTTCCCTATTTCGAAAGTCTCCAAAAGGCAAAGCTCATCTATTTAGGACAATAATAGAAGTGTAGAATTTGTTTCATCGGCAGAGTTACATTAACTTTTTCTACACTAACGGAAATATATAAAAAAAATATTATCTTATCAATTTTTAAAAAAAAGAGATATTTTCACATTTAAAGAGCAATATTTTTTAAAATTTTGTATGTGTCTGTGTATACACACACACACATATATA
Source organism: Castanospermum australe (assembly GCA_019955255.1). Taxonomy (NCBI): domain Eukaryota; kingdom Viridiplantae; phylum Streptophyta; class Magnoliopsida; order Fabales; family Fabaceae; genus Castanospermum; species Castanospermum australe. The sequence continues at coordinate 303 of NSJW01000737.1, forward strand.
TATATATATATTAAGTGAGAGGAATAGTTTGTTATTAGAATGAGATGAGTAAATCTTAATTATTAAATCTTATATAAATAGTTAAATATTAAAATATAAAGTTATATAACTCTTTTAGTGGTTATGTAACCTTTAAATAAGATTTAATCTCAACCTTTCATGTATAATTTAATTATTAAGATTTATTCCTTTTATTTCTCATAATACACACACACACACACACACACACAACACACACACACACACACCACACACACACACACACACACACACACACACACACACACACACACACACACACACACACACATAGAGTGGGAATCCGGCTTGGACACTTACAATGCTTAATATTTTTTTTATAAAATGTGAATTAAATCAATATAAATGTTAAATCATATGTTATTATCTTAATGATCATGCATGTCAAATTTGAGATAAATTGTACATTCATAGGTATATAATCTAATAGTCAAAATTTTTTTATATTTCAAAAAGAACACGCACACAACACACACACACACACACACACACACACACATAGAGTGGGAATCCGCTTGGACACTTACAATGCTTAATATTTTTTTTATAAAATGTGAATTAAATCAATATAACTGTTAAATCATGTGTTATTATCTTAATGATCATGCATGTCAAATTTGAGATAAATTAGACATTCATAGGTATATAATCTAATAGTCAAATTTTTTTTATATTTCAAAAAGAACATTTTACGTAAAATAAAGTAGTATGATGAAGTATTAACTAATTTTTAAATTATATGAAATTTTGTAAACTTGATCTATTTTATAAGAACTTTTAATCCAATGATTGGATTGATGAAATTTAATATTTATAAAAAGTTATTAAGCAGTGTAAATGTACAAAAACTTACACTTAGTGTAAGTGAATCCTCACCTATATATATATATATATATATATATATATATATATATATGTATAACCATTCATATATAGTTTAATGATTGAGATTTACTCATATCATTTCTTATAATAAAAAATATTTTCACTTAATATATTTAGCTAAAAAGTAAAAGTCATGATGAAATAGAAAGCAAATCGATATCCTATTATTTAATCACGAGGAAAAAACATTTATTTTCTTAAAATAATTTTCAGACACCGCTATCAACTTTGAAACTTACAAGTTTCAACATTTCAAATATTAATGCAATAAATACACTGAAAATGAGATGTATTGACTTCAATCTAAGTCCTGAGAAAAAAAAAATTATTTGACCAGTCCCTATGCTTAAATGATTAATTTAAAGTAAACATTTGTAGATTCAACGTATACAAAATTTTTTCCGACGTCTCTATCAACTTTGAAACTTACAACCGTCAAATATTAATGCAATACATGCAATGAAATTGAAATTGAGATGTATTGACTTCCATCTACATAAATAAATTAAAAAAAAAATTCAATTGACCTGTTCTCTATTTCATGGAAAAGTGGTGTTACGTCTTAAACTTCAACTAGTCATTTTGTGAATGAGGAATTTTTTATAAGAGAGTATTATATTAAAAAAATAATGATACAGATAATTTAAATATAATTAAAGAATTTATAACTCATTAGGATAGGTCTCTACATATAAAAAATTTATATATATTTTTCTCTAACAAAATAATTTATGACAAGAGAAGATCCAAATCTTTTCGAATAATTCTTCATTTCATGATGGATTAATCTTTTAAATCTTTTTCAATTAATAGTGATATAAATTTTAATTGCGAATTGACCCTTAAAATCTTCATTTCTTAATAAATATATAAATTTACATATACTTTAACTAGTTATTGACCTATGTATTGGACAAATTATTTCATATTTTATATTTATCATTTTTATTAAAAATAATGTGTGTAAGTATAATTATTATTTTAGAATCTTTTTTTGCTATGAAGGTCGATTTTCGATGAGGTGTGCAATAATATGTCTTGTATGTGGTAGGTGTCAAGATATGAGATGATATTAAGTTGTGAGACTCTTTTACTAAATAAGTTAGTTTTTTAAGATGACCTCTTCTCATGGATTTGAATTATGTCACACTTACACTAATATTTTTTTCTATATGCTATTACTATTACTTACATAATTTTTTTATCAAAATTTATACCCTCATATTGTTTTTCTTTTTTTTTTTTGTAAATTTCTCTGTTTCAATAACATGTAATTCTTAATATTTTTCTATATATTATTACTATTACTTGAATAATTTTTTTAATTTTACTGTTTTATTAATACTTACACCTAATATTGTTCTGTATGCTATTACTAATAGTTGAATAATTTTTATCTTATCAAAATTTATACCTTAATATTAATTTCTCTTTTTAATTTTACTATTTTATTATTTTCTTTTAAAATTTAAATGTATATAAGAATTTTTTTTTTTTACAAATAGCATTTGGTAACACTATCAATTGTTTTTCAAGACAATTTTACTTATGTATATAGAATATAAATTTAAAAATAATTAATTACCTTTGAGTATAAGTGCATGTTTGGTAAAGTTTAATTTTGAGAGAACAAAAATTATTTGTTTCAGAAGCTCTTTCTATAAGATTTTAATTATAAATTATTTTAAATATAAAATAAGTTAATTTAAATATATACTAAATTTATCGATTTAATTTACAAAAACCTAACTAAAATCAAGAAAAAACACGCAACCGGAGTAAAAAATTAGTTATAGGCACACATTGTATCTGCTCGATTAATATTGGGCATTCAAAGAGAAAGAAAAAAACTTTCTTACCCTCAAACTTTCTTATCCTCAGGAATGCTCTAAGGTGTATTTGAAATTATTAAAATTAGAATTAAATTAAATTAAGTTAAGTTGAATTAAATTAAATTGAATTGAAAATTAAATTTTATGTTTGGAGCTCATTTTAAAAATTATGATTTGAATTGATTTATAAATCAATTTTTATAGTTAAAATGCACTAAAAAGAAATTAAATTGATTTTATTTTAAGAAATTTACATCTTTATTTTTATAATGATATGATTATTATATCTTTGTAAAGGTATAATAGTAAATTTATATAAAATACACTAACATTCATTCAAATCCTCTCATTTTTTATGAAGATTTCTAAACTAACCTAATTAAAATCTATTATATTCTATAGATTTGTAAACCATATTAATTCTTATTTTATAATTTTTCAAATAAAAAATTTGATTTACAAATGAAAATTGCAAACACACTAAGGTTAGAGTCACTCCTAACCAATAATTTAGGGTCCATTCGTTTAAGCCCACATATTGGAAGATGGATTTACATTTTATTCTTTTTTTTTTTTTTTGGGTATTACATGGGTACATCTACCTTAAATGTGGGACATTGTCCCTTTCACTAACATCCACACGTGAGAGAAGAATTCTTTGTTGTCTTGTGGGTACTCTCTCTTAAGCATCCATGTGCATTAAAGGAAGCAAATATTAGGGTGGTCCAGAGAGACTAGTGTGTGGTCTTGAATCTAGAGCAAGCTTGCTTAAAATTTTCTTCATTTCACATTCGCTTTTTGAGTCATAAAATTCAATGTTGAAATGAAAAGGGGTCATATTCTTTTTTTTTTTTTTGGGTAGTATGTGTCATATTCTTTATCTTTCACGTTGATTTTCATGCGCATATCTCTATAATATTTTTTAATTTTATTAGGATATGTTTGAATAAAAGAAATGGAGAGACAAGGAAGGAAAAAAGAATATTTAAGGTTATTTGATTCCCTACTCTATCTATTGGGAACGATTTATCATATGAGCTTATCATTGATTTCATATAATCATATTCAAAAAAAAAATGAGTATTCAAATTTTTTTTTAATACTTGTAATATAATAAAAACTATTATAATTTTGTTATTTGTACACTAAAAAGTTTCCGTCATTTTTACATTAAAGGCCACTTCACTACTTTACTTCCACTTATTCCTTGAGTGTTAAATTTGACTTCAAAGGTCACGTTATCAAATTTCTTTATGCTTTCTCTTTCCGCTCATTCATTTAACCACTTATCATATTAAATTAATAATATATTTATATTTTATTAACTACTTACATTATACCTTCAACACATGATATTTCAAAACATGATGGGGGTTATTTAACTATTTGTACTACTAAATTAAGTACATATTTACACATTATTAACTAATTGCGCTGCATATTCAACACATGACATTTCAAAATATAGTAAAAGTTATTTAATCACTCGTTATACTAAATTAATCACATATTTATATATTGTTAACAACTTGAGGTGCGCATTTAACATGGCATTTCAAAATATGATGAGGTTATTTAACTACTTGTCATATTAAATTAACCACACATTTATATATTATTAATCACTTGTGCTACATATTCAAAATCTCACTTTCGTTCACCAAATTTCAAAGCTGACACAGTAAAAGACTTTTGGTAACGTGACTCATTGGTATAAAAACAACGAGAACTTTTGGTATACAAGAAGCATTATTGAAATTATTATGATAGCTTAACTTCAAATTTTTATCTAAATTATCAGCGATGATCTAATTACTTTAATACATTGATGTTTATTGTAGTTTATTTCATCGTATGTTTATTTATTCCAATATCTCAGTATATAGTTTCTCCAATTTACCTTTATTTTCATCTATAATCTTCTGTTTTCTCCCTGTAATATATAATTACATATATAAGCAAAAGTAAGCTATTCAATCCTGTTTAGGTGCTTAGAGCATGTTTGGTTGGATAAAATGAAAAATAAGAATAGAACAGAATAGTATAACAATGATAATTGATAACCCATATTCCCATATTTGGTTTGGTGGTTAAAATGGGAATAAGCATTCTCAATAAATGGGCTTTCCTACAATTGTAGGAATAGGCATTCCATCACAAAAGTGAAGGAATCCCCACATTCCATTTTATCTTATATAGATGTGTCAAAATAGGCTCACCCTATCGCATTTTGCGCCAAGTCGAACTCACCCGTTTAACCCCAAAAACTTTTGAGCTAAGTTACATTTTCTTAGACACAAATAAATGGTTCTGGAACCCAAATTAGATCAGTCAGAGTCTATTTGTCGCAAAAAAAGTTATGCTGGGCAAGTCTTTTTAAATCTCCTATAAAAGAAATCAACCCCCCTTGGTTCAGTCCCAAAAAGGTCGTTCCTTGAATTAGATTTGGCAAGCCTGTTTAGGCCGAATTCATACTTTGAGTAAGGCATAGCTTTCTTAGGTCCCACCATAGAAAAGGTAGTGGGTTCAAGTCAGGCCTATTTAGTTCGAAAATTTTTAACCAAAGGTCGTGTTTTCTTAAGTTTGAAAAGATTTATGATTTGAATAGAATCATGCTGGCCATCTATTTAAAAAAAAAAAAAACTGATAAGCAGTTACTAGAATAACATAACCGGTTCAACAACCAAACATTGGATCTTTTGACTCTAAGCTTAGCATTAAGAATGTTTATAGGGCTTTTGACTCTTGCAGGTAAATATTATCCTATAGATTTGGCGAGCAGGAGAAAATTAAGTTGAGATATTAGTTGCAAACTTTTGTTCTTGATGTGTACAATCATTTAGATTTGAAGAATTTGTCAACTATACTTGAATTATGTCGAGGTTTGATAGAAACAGACAAGATAGACATTTATTACTTGATTGATTAGTTGATTTGTCTTATTTTAACTTTTCTAGTCTTTATTGCTACAACAGAAAGAGCATTTTTAACCATGAAAATAATCAAGCCAAAATTATGTAATAAGATGGAAAATGAATTTTTCACTGACAGTTTGTTAATTTAGATTGAAAAAGAAATTAGTTGAAAGCTTCGCATCAGATTCAATTATACATTGATGACTTTGAAGTTTTAAAAGAACGAAGATCACTACTTTAAATAAAGGTAATTTCCTGTACCAAAAAAAATAGAGGTAATATCTAATTATTTAGTTATTTTTGCTCAAGTAACTTGCTTTAAATATGACACATATAATACTTTTGGTTTGCATATAAGCATGTTAAAAATTCTTTACTTGATATTTTTGTCCTCCCAATATTTTAAGTGAAATTCCGGCCACTGAATATAACGGCCAACGCACTATAAAACTATAATATATGAGTATATTGTAATATTTTTATCGTTTAATTTGAGTGTGTAAACATAAATAGTTATAGTTATTTCAATTTATTAAATTAGTAATTTTATAATAAATTAAATTTAAATTGAACTGAAAATATTATAAGTAAAAAATTTACTGTACAATTAGCCGTAATATTATTCAATAGATTACGAGGTAGTGACGACATATCTTGAATTCCTGATGTAATCGGTGAATAGTCATATCACTAAGTATATATTTAAAATAGTTTATTTTAAATTAAAAACAGTTTATAATCTAATTTTTTTAAAATATTAAGCTAAATCCAATATGCTATAATCCTATGTTTTCTTTTACTTTTGGGAAAGCAAGGGTTGATGGAGGTGATTGCAGAGATACATGAATCATCAAGTGCTGTGGTATTCCCTTTGACTTTTCTTCTCTTCGTCGTGTCGCTGAGACGCCGGGAGACTTTTCTTCAATTCCTTTGTCTTCTGAACGAGCCAAAGCGTACCGCAAAGCTGAAAATTTCTCAAATTAAAAGGGAAAAAATATTTTTAAAATAATTTTATTTTATAAAAAATACTTTTATATATTTTTAAATAAAAATATTTATTGCACATCAAAATACTCTACTATTTTTACACCAAATAACTATGTATGCAACTTGAAGTTACTGTATTACAAACAGTGTAAAAAAGTAAAGCTAGCAAGAACAATGTCAAATATGATTCTAAAGCACAAAAGCTCATTATTTCTTTCTTTCTCTTCAATTCAAATTCCCCCTCTTCATTCATCTCTGTTCATGCCTAGTCCGGTGCTCTTCCCACCGCTTCTTCTTTTCTCATATAGCAAATTCTTTCACAGCAAATATCTATCTTACATGTTAGTATTCAGTTAATTATAAATGCATTTTTTTAAGTGGTTTAAAAAGTGACTATTTAGGAGGTTAACAAAATGATTTCTTTATGAGATTACCATCAATGGTTTAAAAAAGACCACAGTTATCATCAATGGAATGTGTGAGGTTCAAGAGAAGAAAAGGTGATATCGACAGTGGTCATGAGTTAGTAAACTTATCGCATAATGCTTCATTAACCAATTTTCTTATTACATTAATTAATTTTTTACACGTTATTAACCACTTAAAATACACATTCAAAATTTATCACTTCCAAACTTCTTGGTGCTTTATTAACCACTTTTCATATTACATTAACTATTTTTTTATATGTTGTTAACCACTTAACCTGTACCTTTTAAAACTAGGCACATCCAAATCTTATTGTGCTTTATTAACCACTTTGTACACTATAATAACTGTTTTTTTATATGTTGTTAACCACTTAATCTGCACCTGTAACGTTTGACATTTCCAAACCTCATGCTGCTTCATTAATCACTTTTTACACTACATTAACTACTTTTTTATATGTTATTAACCACTTAAGCTGCACCTTCGAAACTTGTCACTTCTAAACTTCTTGGTGATTTATTAACCATTTTTACACACTACATTAACCACTTTTTTTACACGTTGTTAACCACTTAACATGCACCCTTTAAAACTAGGCACATCCAAACCTCATTATGTTTTATTAACCATGTTGCACACTACATTAACCATTTTTTACATGCTGTTGACCACTTAACCTCCACATGTAACATTTAACATTTTCAAACCTTATGCTACTTTATTAACTACTTTTCACACTATATTAACTATTTTTTTGCACATTGTTAACTACTTAACCTGTACTATTTAAACTAGCCACATCCAAACCTTATTATGCTTTATTAATCACTTTGCACACTATATTAATCACTTTTTTACATGCTGTTGACTACTTAACCTACACTTGCAACATTTAGCATTTTCAAACCACATGCTACTTCATTAACTAATTTTCACACTGCATTAACTAATTATTTGCATGCTGTTAACCATTTAACCTGAACCCTCTAAAACTAGGCACATCCAAATTTTATTGTGCTTTATTAACCACTTTGAACACTACATTAATTACTTTTTTAAACACTGTTAATCACTTAACCTGTATCTGTAATATTGAGTACTTTCAAACCTTATGCTGCTTCATTAATCACTTTTCACACTACATTAATCACTTTTTTGCACGCTGTTAATCACTTAACTTGCACCCTTTAAAACTAGCCACATCCAAATCTCATTGTGCTTTATTAACCACTTTTTTACACGCTGTTAACCACTTAACATATACTTGCAACATTTGGCATTTCCAAACCTTATGTTGCTTCATTAACCACTTTTCACATTACATTAATTACTTTTTTTACATGCTGTTAACCACTTAACCTGCACCTTTTAAAATTTGCCACATCCAAACCTCATTGTGCTTTATTAATCACTTTGTACATTATATTAATCACTTTTTTACACGTTATTAACTACTTAGCCTGCACTTGCAACATTTAGCACTTCTAAATCTCATGCTGCTTCATTAACTATTTTTCACACTACATTAATAATTTTTTTGCACAATATTAACCACTTAACCTACATATTTTAAAACTAGCCACATTCAAACCTCATTGTGCTTTATTAACCACTTTGCACACTACATTAATCACTTTTTTACATGCTATTAATCACTTAACCCGATCTTGCAAAATTTGGCATTTCCAAACTCATGCTGCTTCATTAACCACTTTCACACTATATTAATCAATTTTTTACACTATTTTAACCACTTAAGTTGCACCCTTCAACACTAGCCATATCCAAACCTCATTGTACTTCATTAACTTGCACCATCAAGTGATGGAACACCCTAAATTATTCTCCAAATAAGAACATCAAGTAACTTTTAACTTGAGCGTAAATTTTCAAGAATTTTACACTGCTCTCAAATATGTAGTTAACTCAGTGTGAAAACGTGGTTAATTTAATTCAGTAAGTAGTTAATTAACCAAATTAAAGGACTTTGATTCACTTTTGAATGGTCAGGTGATGGATTCCTTCAAATGAGCCTCCAAAACATGTTATAAAGCACCTTTTAACATTAGAGTAAATTTTGAGGAATTTTACACCACTCTCACTTGATCCCAAAAAAGTGATTAACTTAGTGTAAAAAAGTGATTAATTTAGTTTAACAAGTAGTTAATTGACCAAATTAGTGTACTTTGGTCCACTTTTAAATGACTGAGTGATGAAACACTCCAAATGACCATCCAAATAATAACATAAAGCGACTTTCAACATAAGAGTAATTATAAGGGATTTGGCTCTGTTCTCACATCATCCCAAGTAAGTAGTTAACTCAGTGTAAAAAAAAGTTGTTAATTCAGCTCAACATGTAGTTAAATGATCAAATTGTTGGACTTTGATCTACTTTTGAATAGCCAAGTGATGGAACCCTCGAAATAATCCTCCAAAATATGTCATACTGCTACTTTCAACATGAGTGTACATTATGATGAATTTTGGATATCTTTCACATGATCCTAAAAAGTTGTTAATTCAGTATAGAAAAAGTGGTTAAGTTAGTTCAGCAAGTGGTTAATTGATCAAATTAGTAGACTTTGGTCCACTTTTAAATGGCCAAGTCATGGAACACCCTAAATGAGCCTCCAAATAATGACATAAAATAACTTTTAACCTGAGAGTAAATTGTAAGGACTTTTGCATTACTCCCAAGTAAACAGTTAACTCAGTGTGAAAAAGTGGTTAATTCAGTTCAGTAAGTGTTTAATTGACCAAATTAAAGGACTATGGTTAACTTATGAATGGTCAAGTGATGGAACCCTTCAAATGTGCCTTCAAAACTTGTCATAAAGCACCTTTCAACATGATAGTAAATTATGAAAGATTTTGCACCACTCTCACATGATCCCAAAAAAATAGTTAACTCAGTGTAAAAAAGTGATTAATTTAGTCCAGCAAGTGGTTAATTGACCAAATTAGTAGATTTTGTTCCACTTTTAAATGGCCAAGTAATGGAACACCCCAAATGACTCTCCAAATAATGACATAAAGTAACTTTCAACATGAGAGTAAATTATAAGGGATTTTGTACTACTACCACATGATCCCAAGTAAGCAGTTAATTCAGTATAAAGAGTGATTAATTCAGTTCAGCATGTGGTTAAATAACCAAATTATTAGACTTTGATCCACTTTTGAATAGCAAAGTGATGGAACCCTTGAAATGATCCTCCAAAACATGTCATAGTGCTACTTTTAACATAAGTGTACATTATGAGGAATTTTGGACATATCTCACATGATCCCAAAGAATGGTTAACTTAATGGAAAAAAAGTAGTTAATTTAGTTCAGTAAGTGATTAATTGACCAAATTAGTAAACTTTCCTCCACTTTTAAATACCAAGTGATGGAACACCCTAAATGACCCTTCAAATAATAACATAAAGCAACTTTTAACTTGAGAGTAAATTGCAAAGAATCTTGCATTACTCCCAAGTACGCAATTAACTCAGTGTGAAAAAGTGATTAATTTAATTCAACAAATGGTTAATTGACCAAATTAAAGGACTTTGGTTCACTTTTGAATAGCAAGTGATGGAACCCTTCAAATGAGCCTCCAAAACATGTCATAATGTACCTTTCAGCATGATAGTAGATTATAAGGGATTTTGCACCACTCTCACATGATCCCAAAAAAGTAATTAACTCAGTGTAAAAAAATGGTTAATTTAGTTCAGCAAGTGGTTAATTGACCAAATTAGTAGACTTTGGTCCACTTTCAAATGGCCAAGTGATGGAACACCCCAAATGACCCTCCAAATAATGATATAAAGTAACTTTCAACATAAAAGTAAATTATAAGGGATTTTGCACTACTGCCATATGATCCCAAGTAAGTGGTTAATTCAATGTAAAAAAAGTAGTTAATTTAGTTCAACATGTGATTAAATAACCAAATTGTTGGACTTTGATCCACTTTTGAATGGCCAAGTGACGAAACCCTCAAAACGATCCTCCAAAACATGCCAGAGTGCTACTTTCAACATAAGTGTACATTATGAGAAATTTTGGACATCTCTCACATGATCCCAAAAAGTGGTTAACTCAGTGTAAAAAAATATGGTTAATTTAGTTTAGCAAGTGATTAATTGACCAAATTAGTAGACTTTTCCCACTTTTAAATGGCCAAGTGATAGAACACCCTAAATGATCCTTCAAATAATGACATAAAGTAACTTTTAACCTGAGAGTAAATTGTAAAGAATTTTGCTTTGCTCCTAAGTAAGTGGTTGACTTAGTGTGAAAAGAGTGATTTATTTAGTTCAGCAAGTGGTTAATTGACCAAATTAAAGGACCTTAGTTCACTTTTGAATGGCCAAGTGATGGAACCCTTCAAATAAGCCTCCAAAACATGTTAAAAACACCTTTTAACATAATAGTAAATTATAAGAGATTTTGCACCACTCTCACATGATCTCAAAAAAGTGGTTAGTTCAGTGTAAAAAAGTGGTTAATTTAGTTCAACAAGTGGTTAAATCATCAAATTGTTGAAATTTTGTCCATTTTCCACAAGATCAATGTACCATTAGTTAAATCAGTGTAAAAAATTAGTTAATTTAGTATTATATGTAGTTAAATTTATATTGTATTCCACTATATTAACGATTAATATAGAGTTTATAAAGGTATGATTGCCTTAATAATTGCTGCACAATGTATATACAAGACGCATGTACATTTAGAATTAAAAAACTTTGTACATTTTAAGTGATACGCACAAAATTCATATACAATATGTACACTCACAATTAAAAATCTTTATGTGCAACTTAATGACGCAGTGATATAACCCGATAAGTTTTGCCTTTCTCAAAACTTTATCCCTTGTCTCATTATACTTGTGCAATACCCATCTGCAAAATAAATCTTCTCAAATTTGGTTGATATCCTCCTATACGATGAAATTTAAATAATGTCAAAATATTATGGATTAATGTTGCTCAACCAAAACTAAAACGATAGTAGTTACCAATGTATAGTTTGGCATACTCTTGTCTCTCTATTTTTTTAATGTCATCCCACATCTCCAAATATTTCAGCACGTAGATGTCGCAAGCAAGGCTATGTTAACGATATATAGTTTAGCAAGAAGGACCATGTAAAACATATTTAATGAGTATATAATTTAAACATTTATAAAAAACTAGCTACTCACCCATTACACTGCTTTGGAAAATCAAATGGTTACCTACAATAGCATGGTAACAACTACTGAATTCAAGTGTTTTCATTAACAATAAAAGTTAAAGATAGAAAGCATGAAAGTTTCTTAAAAGAAGAACATTAATATATATCACTTCTGGTTTTGCATGTTTGTTTTACCTTAAAAATTGTATATCATATATGGGAAGTTTTGTAATCCTTATGGACTAATCTTCCAAGTTCTATGGCCAAAGAAAGTAAAGATTATTATTTGAATGCTAAAACCAAGTCAATTACAAAAGATATGCATCATGTTAAATTGTAGCTTCTATTGAAAATGTGCTAATATGCAGTTAATGTGTAAAAAAAAGCTGGTTAATTAAGTGTTGGAACTGGTTAATTGAATGAAAATTTTTATTTCAGAGTGAAAAAGTAGTTAATTGGTATTGGAAGTGGTTAACTCAGTGTAAAAAATTAGTTAATTTAGTGTTGGAAATGATTAACTGAATGAAGATTTCCATCTCTGGGGTAAAAAAGTAGTTAATTAAGTGTTAAATGTAGATAACTCAATGAAGTAGCTAAATGAGTATAAAAAATGATTAATTTAGTCTTAAAAGTGGTTAACTGAATGAAGATTTTCATCTCAAAGTAAAAAAGTAGTTAATAAAGTGTTAAAGGTATATAATTGAATGAGGTGGTTAAATCAATGAAAAAAAGTTGTTAATTTATTGTTTAAAAGTGATTAATTCAATGAAAATTTTCATCTCAGAGTAAAAAAGTTATTAATAAAGTGTTAAAGGTCGATAATTGAATGAAGTGATTGAATCAGTGAAAAAAGTGGTTAATTTAGTGTTAAAAGTGGTTAACTAAATGAATTTATCTATCTCAAATTAAAAATTTGGTTAATTAAGTATTAAAAGCGGATAACTAAATGAAGTGGTTAACTCAGTGCAAAAAAGAGGTTAATTTAGTATTGAAAATGATTAACTGAATAAAGATTTCTATCTCAGAGTAAAAAAGTGCTTAATAAAGTGTTATAGATAGATAATTGAATGAAGTGGTTAAATCAGTGAAAAAAGTAGTTAATTCAGTGGTAAAATTGATTATATGAATGAATTTGTCCACCTTAGAGTAAAAATGTGATTAATTAAGTGTCAAAGGTAAATAACTGAATAAAGTGGTTAACTTAATATAAAAAGTGGTTAATTTAGTGTTTGAAGTAGTTAATTCAATGAAGATTCCATCTCCAAGTAAAAAAAGTAGTTAATTAAGTGTTAAAGGTGGATAATTCAATGAAATGGTTAAATAAGTGAAAAAAAATAGTTAATTTAGTGTTAAAAGTAGTTAAATAAATGAATTTGTTCATTTCAAAGTAAAAAAGTGGTTAATTAAGTGTCAAATGTGAACAGTTAAATGAAGTGGTTAACTCAATGTAAAAAAGTAGTTAATTTAATGTTTGAAGTGGTTAATTCAATGAAGATTTTCAATTCCAAGTAAAAATGTGGTTAATTAAGTGTTAAAAGCGAATAACTCAATAGAGTTGTTAAATTAGTGAAAAAGATTATTTATTTAATGTTAAAAGTGGTTAAATGAATGAATTTGTTCATCTCATAATAAAAAAGTAATTAATTAAGTGTTAAATATATATAGCTAAATGACGTGGTTAACTCAGTATAAAAAAGTGGGTAATTTAGTATTAAAAGTGGTTAACTCAATAAAGAATTTCATCTCCAAGGTAAAAAGTGGTTAAATAAGTGTTAAAGGCCGATAATTCAATGAAGTGGTTAAATGAGTAAAAAATAATGGTTAATTTAGTGTTAAAAGTAGTTAAATGATTGAATTTGTCAATCTCAGAGTAAAAATGTGGTTAATTAAGTGACAAAGGCGAATAGCCGAATGAAGTAGTTAACTCAATGTAAAAAAAACGTAATTAATTTAGTGTTGAAAGCGGTTAACTTAATGAAAATTTCTATTTCAGAGTAAAAAAATAGTTAATTAAGTATTAAAGGTAGATAACTGAATGAAGTAGTTAACTTAGTGTAAAATAATGGTTAATTTAGTATTGGAAGTGGTTAATTGAATGAAGTGGTTAACTGAATTTAAAAAAGTGGTTAATTTAGTGTTGAAAGTAATTAGTTGAATGAAGTAGTTAACTCAGTATAGAAAAGTAGTTAATTGAGTGTTAGAAGTGGTCAACTTAATGTAAAAAAATGGTTAGTTTAGTATTGAAAGTGGTTAACTAAATGAAGTTTTCCATCACAGTGTTAAGAAATGGTTAATTAAGTGTTAAACGTGGTTAAGTCATGTACAGAAGTGATTAACTTAATGTTAAAAGTGATTTACACATTGCACATTACATACTGCAATTGTCCCTTTTCCAGCATTTCAAGTTTTGAACCTTCAAAGTTTCTAACTTTTCAAATTTATGAATGTGTGCACTTCCATTTGAACTTTTCAAGTTTCCAACTTTTGAACATCTATGGTTTAGGGTTTAGGGTTACATTCTTCATCATATTATATCATCTAAATTTGCATAAATTTACCTATAATTTTATTATATGCACACTATATTTGCATATAGTTCTTTTATGAATAAAGATAAATTGGAAGGAAAACCAAACAGTCAAGAAAACAAACAAAAGGCCAAAAGGAAACAAAAGCTAACCTTCACCTATAAATCAGACAGTCAAACTTCATATCATAATGACTTTCACCTTCACCTTTGGTAGAATAAGATGGTGACTGACGACGGATAACACAAGTGACAATGGCTTAGAGAGAGGGAACAACCATGAGAAAGAGACGGAGTCAGAAACGGGAAGCGGGAAGATGAAATGACCAACTGAATTGAAATGAAATGATATAACTTCACTCTATGGAACTGACATAATAAACAAAAGGGATAATGTGGCTGAAGTATAAAAATGGTGGAGGAAATATGATATGCAAATAATAGAACTAATTTTTAAATGTGTGTGAATATAATTTTAAAAGACAAAAAAGTAAGAGTTGATGAAAGAATTCATTCACCACATTTTTTTTAACTTAATCATTCATATCTTTTAAAAAAAGTAAAATAAAAAGTGATTTTAAATATAAGTTTTTGATAAAAAAATCTTTTATTTTTATTAAATGTTATATACTATGTCTTCTCTTTTTTTCCTTATAAATCATATTCATATAAGTTTTTTTAATTTTGTGATTCATAGTTTAAGTAACACAATTTTTAGTTATTGTGATCTAATATTTTGAATAGAATTCTGGTCTTAAAGACCATATTACTTAAAAAAAATAAAAGAGAATAATATTTGAAATATGTTATTAAATTTTTAAGTATACAATAAATATATTTTTATTACCTCACATCTTATTTTTTGTAAATTCTTAGGATATTTAAAAATTTTAAATTATTTAATTATATCTTATATATGATAATTATCATATTTTATATTTAAATATTTTTAAAATAATTTAGATTTAAATAAAATATTTTATTTTTTTATTCAAACATATTTAAAAAATCTTTCTTATTGAAAAGGATTTTAAAAATAATATATTCAAATACAAAATATTTTTATAAAAACATCTACGAAAATAATGTTAAAAGATTTTTTTTTCTAAAAAATTTATCTAAACAAACCCGGGACTGAAGCCTGTGTCACTGGGTCAGCCTGAACACACGCTTCCATTTTCGTTTTCTCAATCTATGATTTCTGTACGGAACAATCTCAGTCTCAATCAACTGTTCATCTTCTTCGGTTCACGCTCTTAATTTCCCAGTTTCTCTGCTGCAATTCTCATTTCAGCATAATCCAGTTTCGTTTGAGACGCGGATCAGAGTTTTTTGCTTGAAGAATCCCTTTGTTTCTGTTTCATGGGATGGTTTTGGGATTGGGAAGCATAGAGAGCCATGACCAAATCAAACACTTTCCTTCAAAATCTCATCAAGCCCTTCAAATTTGGTTCTAGGAGAGGTAAACCAACGAAACCCAGTTCTTTTTTTTTTTTTTTAATTTTTATGTCTTTTCTTTTGTTTTTTATAATTTCTACTCTGAATTTATCTTCTGGTTGCTGAGTTTCTAATTATATTAGGCTTCTGTGTTTCTTTGTTGTGTTTGATTAGAGGGACACAACGAAGAAGACATACAGAACATAGCTGCCCAGGAGCAGAAGATCTTCGCCTATGAAACATTGGTTGCTGCTACGAAGAATTTTCACCCTCTTCAAAAGCTAGGAGAGGGAGGATTTGGACCCGTCTACAAGGTAAATCAATGAGCAGTTTTATTCAATTTTCGTGTTTGGTAGCTCGGAAAAGTGGCAAAGAGAAAAATTGCTATGTCTGAGAAAGCATTTATTTGTTTCAAGTACAGAAGCACTTCTAATTTCTAAAAGCTTGATTCTTTTTCTAAACCCAGAATTCTGTACATATTTGGATACCCATTTTGCAGAAAGTTCCAGAACAAAGAATCGTTATTTTTAGGTTTTACTTGGGAATCCTAAAACCGAAGACCTATTCTAATTTGTGGGCTTTTCTGTTTGCGCCTTTCTTTACTCACAGGGGAAGTTGAATGATGGGAGAGAAATTGCAGTGAAAAAGTTATCACACTGCTCAAATCAAGGGAAGCCACAGTTCATTAATGAGGCCAAGTTGTTGGCTCGGGTGCAGCACCGGAATGTGGTGAATTTGTTGGGTTATTGTGCCCATGGCGCAGAGAAGCTACTTGTTTATGAGTATGTCCTTCATGAGAGCCTTGACAAGCTTCTATTCAGTAAGTGATTCTGTGCCATTCCTCTTCTTCTGTTCAACAAGATCACAGATGATAAAAATGCCATTCAAATTTTTAAGGAGTTCCCATCAAATTTTGATTGTTTTGAAACATGTGAGCCTCTGGTGAACCATGAACTTGCATCTCTCATCTCTGGCTTTGAAATGCCAAATTAAACAAAAGATTTAGCCTGCTGTTGATATCTGAACAGATATTCATTTTTCGCAGAACTTCTCTAATCTCATCTTTCTCTTGTGTTTTTTATTTCAAGAAGTGAAATTAACTTGGTTGAGGCTCAATTAAGCTAACTGTTGAGTCCATATTTTTCCAGCCATGAAGGGTGTGTGAATTGGGTTTTCCCTTCCACCCAAATTTCTGTTGGCCAGCCGACTATGGACTATATGCAATTTCCGTATGTATCTTTTCCTTCTGAAATCTTTCATGGTCTTAACCAGTTGTGTTTTTCTTTGGCTTCTCCCACTTTCTTTATTTCATAACTATGGGTTTTTTCTCATGAAATTTACCATCAATGCCATTGCCAACACAGTGCATTACAAGCCATCCATTTTTTCCTTTCCACATATCTTAATTCTGAAGCACCCTCTTGTCCTGAGCCTCTGTAAAGAGACTGCATTTAATGCCTTGACTTACTGATACACAAATTCAGTATCCATTAAGTTGACTACGCAACCGAATGTCCTAAACCAAACACCACCTTTGACCCATCTTGGCAAAGCCGTGAAAATTTGTACTAAAAAGAACTATCCCTGCCTTTTTCTCCTTTCCTTTTCAATTAAGGCACAGGGCTTTACAACCTAACAATCTGAAGTTTCTAGCACGCCTCTACTTTTGAGGATGGATCGTAGAAACTCCCCCTAAACCAATTCTTTTTTTTTTTTTTGTAGTTGTGGGATAACCACTGAATTTGATAAAGTTTAAAGGAGAAATAAGATATTATTGGTATGTGCGTCACTCTTCTTTTTATAAGAATTATGCTGTTGACAATTCTTGGGAGTTGTTTGCCGCACATGTATTTGTTGTAGGTGTCTAGACATCTTGTATACGTCTTGCATATCTCACCAATGATGCCCATCTTTATTCCCCGTAAACATATTAGACGACCATTATTTAGTTAAGATGATCATTTTTAAGAAACTGTTAATTTTACCCTCATTAATTTTTTTCAATAAATACTCATTCATCTTTACTAATTTCACTCTCTCATTCTTTTATGTATATATATGAGAAAAATTATTAATAATTTTTTTAATTATTAATATTTTGTATTTTTATTGTTATCAAATAATCATGCAAGGTTTATTGTTAGTGTTATTAAAATTTTATAAATTGTTATGATAAGGAACAATGCGATTGATACTCTCAGTATGCATATTCACACTACTTACAAATTACTTATAATCCTAGTTTTTTAAATTATATTCTTAATTAAAAAATATTTTATTCAATTTGAATTTTAATTAATTATATTATTATTTGTCTATTTACATTTACTTGGGGAAAGTTTAAGAAATTTTACAGTACATTGTGATATAATATAATATAATTAATTATTAGTTTCATATACAAAGTTGGAAAATTGTGTTTTTAGAAATTCAACAATCGATGTTATTATCAAATAAAAATACTACAATGTTCATATATCTAAGATGTCACAGCATACATGAAAATCCTAGGTACCTAGACATTTAAGATGTCTAAGCATCTCATACGATTAGGACATCTTAAATGCCTCATCTTAAATGGCTACAATTGTTCAACTATGTGTATTCTTTGAGTTTTTTTATTTTGGTACCATCACAGCACGAAAGTTCAAACCTTTCACATCCAATGATAAAAGTTTTATTCTTACACTTAATTTTACACGTTTATTGTAAGTGATAATAAGGAAGATCACCTTACTCTTTTTTTTTCTTTTCTTTTTATTTAAAAAATAAATATATAAAAAAAAGTGTAAAATTAAAATATAAAAATAACGTAGTAGTTACATCCGATAAATTACTCAAACTTTTCATTATTGACTTACTCCCAATGACATTAACATTTTTTCAAATTAAATAACGTTAGAGGCACAACTAACAAGGTTGAAAATTGATGGCAGAATCGAACAAGAGAGAACAGCTGGATTGGAAACGAAGGTATGACATAATAACAGGGGTGGCAAGGGGGTTGCTTTATCTGCACGAAGACTCTCACAACTGCATAATCCACCGCGATATCAAGGCCAGCAACATCTTGCTCGATGACAGGTGGGTGCCCAAGATCGCTGACTTTGGCATGGCTCGCCTCTTCCCCGAAGACCAAACCCATGTCAACACACGTGTGGCCGGAACCAAGTGCGTACATCTCTTTCATCTTTCATCTTTTGAACTTTCTTGCCTTACAGCAACACATTATTTATCAATTAAAATATTATTGAAAATTTGACAATGATATTCTTGGATTTAGCTATCTTTAAGTGAGTTTCTCACTTTACAAAAAAATTAATGAGTTATAATTGTTGATAGTAAAATTAATAGTTGATATCGTGATGAATACGTGTACATGTATAATAAATTACAAAATTATTAAAATTTACTTTTGTTAATTTTGATGAGAAGAAAATAACTTGTGAAATATGCAGCGGGTACATGGCTCCGGAATACGTGATGCATGGGCATCTATCTGTGAAGGCAGACGTGTTCAGCTATGGGGTCTTGGTGTTGGAGTTGATCAGCGGCCATCGAAACTCGTCGTTTGATTTGGCTGTGGACGCACAGAATCTTCTTGATTGGGTAAGATGATTGCTTTGTTCTGAGAGTTTAGGCACGCTGTTTGCACCTCTTGTCGTTTTGGTGGAAATTTTTGTTTTTCTGGTGGGTTGGTGAGCCATGATCCAAAGAGATCTCTGCACAAACAAAAGGAAAAACCCAACTTGTCAGCTACTACCTGGTGGCCGATGCCTACACTTTTAAAAGGGAAAAGCACAGTTTAGGTCAGCTGTGTAGAAAATAACTCCAATAAGGGAAATGTGAAAATTTTAATTATACGATAAATTGATTTAATCAATAATTTACCTACAACTAACCATCTTAAGTGAACATCTTTTATTCAAATTCATATTTAATTGTAAGTAAATTAGTAATTAAATCAGTTTATCATATGATTAAAATTTTGAGTAAAATATAATTTATACCTTTTAAGTTTATTCCGATATCAAATTAATTCCTTAAAGCTCTTTTGTTTCACTAAGCTCCTTAAATTTTGATTTGATTTGAAAATATTAATTTTGCTATTAAATGAAACAGAAGTTACCTCTACATACATACTACGTGACTCACATATACACCACATGACCATTTAATTAAAAAATTTTATAAGGTAAAATACAATTGACACTCTGAAGCCTATCTCTATATCAAATTATTTCTAAAATTTTTTTTTATTTTACTAAATTCCCTGTATAACTTGAAATTAAATGTTAACTTTTATTTCATTTAATAGAAAAATTAATGTTTTCAAGTTATATCAAAGTTTAGGAGAATTTAGTGAAACAAAAAAAATCTTAAGGGATAATTTGATATCGGAATGAACTTTAGGAGTATAAATTGTATTTTATCTTAAAATTTTTATATGACTCTGGTTAGAATTATTTCCAGCACACTGACCTAAATGCTCATTTACCCTAATTAAAATGCACTTAGAATTTGGCCCTAAGCTCCAAATTAATATTTAGCTAGAAATACTAAGTTTAAGCTATGACAGAGAGTATCACGTCATAGGTAAATATGCCAAAATCCCCCCACATAGAAACATTATATGCTAATTTCAAACATTTATTCCCATCACAAAAATAAAGATGATTTTACTCACAGAACTGAATTTATTAATATTATCCACTTGAAAGATTTCTAAAGATCCTTTGTGGTCTTTGTTTTCTTTGTTACAGGCATACAAGCTTTACAAGAAAGGGAGGAGCTTAGAAATCGTGGACCCTACATTGGCATCTTCGGCAGTAACTGAACAAGTAGAAATGTGCATTCAGCTGGGTCTACTCTGCACTCAAGGGGATCTGCAGCTCCGTCCAACCATGAGGAAGGTGGTGGTGATGCTGTCGAAGAAGCCGGGCCATATGGAGGAACCAACCAGACCAGGACTACCTGGTTCCAGATACAGAAGACCTCCTCGCAGGCCCTCTGCATTGTCTTCCACAGCTGGTACTTCTGCTGACTCTGATTCACACACTTTTGATACGAGCACTACTGCTGTTGCAACTACAACCGCAACCGTAACCGCGACTGCAACTGTAACCGCGACCACTTCAACTACTGTAGAAATAGACCCGCGAGGGAAACGTCCAATGCAGGGTTAGGATCATTCTCTCGTAGGAGATGAGGCTGTTGTTAATATTTTGTTATTCTTTTTGTATGATAAAATATGTGATATAAATACATGTTGATGTTGTAAATGTTTAGAGGAGTAGGTTAGGAGTGGAGATTCAATTGAACCGAGTTTTTCTAGTAGAGTTGGGAAATTATGTTGAGAAATGAGCTGTATATTCTTGATTGTTTTCTATTTTTTTTTTCTAGATTTTGATTATAAGTTTGCATATATTTAGTAGTGTTTTCAGCAAATAAGAAAAAACAATTTGGATTTGATATCATTTTAGAATTTAGATTTTTTAAAGTGAGAATGTACTTTAGTGAGTAAAATATAAGTAAATAATCATTAATGAAAAAATCATGAAGTGCATTCTAATAAATTCATAATTTGATATATATGTGTTTATAGTTCAATAGACATTCATATGACTAACACATAAACTAAATAAAAATTCACTAAACTTTTAAGTCATGTATGATTTATCCTAGAATTTTTAAAATTGATAAAAAGACTCATTCATTCTTTTACTAAACATGTAAAAAAAACTTAATCTAATAAATATCCATCTAGCTAATAAAAATGGTTGTTTGGACATCATGTGTTAACGTGAAACAATCTTAACTTCATTAGACCAGAAGTTGCACAAGAATAAACTTCTGACACTTCTACGTTTTGAGACACCAAAAGTTAATTAAGATGTTAAAAGTCTACTTTTATACTCTTTAAGTTAGACTTCAGTATCTACTCGCAAGTAGTTTGTACCGGTAGTTAGCACACCACAATACTAAAAATACAAATAAAATTTAAATTTTGAAGTTGTCACTTAAGGAAGAATTTTAGTTGTTTTACTCCCGGTCCTAATAAGTGAGAACTTATACTCACTCTTTTATTTATCAAAAAATGTTGACTTGAGTACTATATAGATTAGTTTGATATAAGAATAAAAATAATATGTAATACAAAACTCATATATACAAATTTACCTCCTATTATTACTCTATACCAAATACACTAAATTAAATTTTGAGTGGTGTAAGTCGATTTCTAAAAAGTATAAGTTTCTTTCTAATATTCCGAAGTAGCTAAGTCTGTAAGAAAAAATTGGCTTTTGAAAAACAATAGAATTAAGATAATTTTATGTTGGCATGTGACTCTCACAACGATTTTCATTAGTTAGATGAATATCTGTTAGATGAAAGAGTTTTTTTTTTTTTTTGCACATTAATAAACAATAAATGAGTCTTTTCATCTTTTTTTTTTTTTTTAACTTGAAGAGGAAGTTATACACAACTCGAAGTTTGAAGTTTTTTCGCACTTTCTCGGTTAACCAAATGGATGTCTATTGGATGAAAGGATCTTTTGCGCATTTAATGAAGGATAAGGTTTCTTGGACTATTTTTTAAAATTATGGGATAAATTGTACATGACTAAAAGTTGAAAAAAATTCTTACATTTTATCCTGTAATAATAGAACAAATTTATTTGGGTCAATATTTTTATTATATTATATTATATTTTGTTATTCGATGTAACTTACTATTGTTTTAATATTATGTTTGGAATAATTATTATTTACATTAAATAAGAATAAGAAAATTATAATTATTTTATTATAAATAATTTATTATTCTATAAATATTTATATTATCTAAAATTTCTAATAAGATAGCACTTTTTTAATGTATTTATTTGTAGTTAAAATAGTTAATAAAAAAAAGTAGTGATTAAAAAATAAATACGACACTAATTTAATATATGTTATCACAAGGCAATTCCGAATGTAATATCAAGCTAGGTGGGAAATAGATTGTCCTAGCTTAGAAGGACCTAATTAAGATATTAAGTCATGTTATCTAACTTTACCAATTATATATTAATAAATATTTTGTTATATAACTCCTACCCAAGACAAAATTGTAGGGCGAAATGTAAATCCTTATAGATTATAAGAACTTTTTAAAATGGATGACTGTAAGTTTTGGGAATGACCTTATCAACATCAATTATCATCGAAGGTTAATTATTATCGGGCTTCAATCCTAGTTTCATTAAAAAAAAAAAAAAAGATCATCTTTTTATATTAGGAGGTGACAAAGTACGAACAGAGAATCTCTCCCCAATTTATAAATAAAGGTCTAACCTTTTAGGTATGATCATTTAATCTGCTTTATTATAAGAACAATTTTTTAAGTCACTTAATTGTTAGAGTTTGACTTAAAGGCAACTTGAGAATAGAATATTGAGTCGTCTATGAGAAGAAAACAAAAAACCATTGTTCCCAAATATTCTAAACAAAGAACAAAACAAAGGGAGCCATCACACTGCCCAGAGTCACCAAACTCTCAAATCCTCCGTCGCAAATCTAATCTGAACACCTTAGATCATGTTTAGTGCAAGAGAATGTAGTGGAATAAAAATGGTAATGGTCAATTCCATTTTCATGTCTGGTTAGGTGACTGGAGTAGGAATAAATATTCCTAAAAAAAACGAGCATTTCTACAATTATAGGTAAGAATAGGTTTTGATGGAATCCTCATTTTCATTTGACCTAAACATAGGTGGCAAAATAGACCAGCCCACTGAACTTAACTTGTTCAACCCAAAAAACATTTTGGAGCACGCAGTGTCTTTTAGGCTAGCAAATCACTTTGGATTGGTCCAAGTCCACTTGACCCATAATATGAGCAACGCAAATCAAGCCTGTGTTAGCCTAAACTACATTCATGATAAGAAAGGAGAACAATCATTATCATTATCTTATTTTAATTTTATAAATAAATTAAGATTAATATCATTTTAGAAGTGGTTAATATTATTTTGTTAATCTCTTCTTATCGTCTCATTATTTTTTATAACTATCTTCTTTATAATAAAGTATTAAGCTTAATCATAAATTATACATGAAATCAGAGTTAAAATGATTAACACCACACTCAACTCTAAGATGATAACCTCCTCTTAGCTTCATATGAAGAGCTTGTGAATTTGTTTGAGAGTTGATGTCTTTGTGAATCCATCATTAGAAACACATATGCGCTCATACATAAAATCGTGTCACCATGACACACACGTCTCTTGTAATGAAACTTAATCAATCTCAACTCAAATTATTCTCATTAATATAAATGTGATTAACTGACCGTGTATGTTTTAGTAATGATTCAAAATGTCTTTACTCACCTCTTAATGGAATGTTTCATTCAAACTTGTACTATACATTATGCCTTTCTATTTGTAGGGGTGAGTAGTTAATCTTATCTTATTAATATTATCTTATCTTTTCTCTATCTTTTATAATTATCTTTATTATATAATAAAGTATAAACTAATTATTTAATTGATTCTAATCATAAAATTCTACAATCTAAATCCTTATTAATGTTTTGAAAAAAAAATTGAACCAATTTTTAACCTGTAAAGAAATATGTACAAGGTTTTATGGTCGAATCAAACTCAAAAGGTGATTTTATACATACTTATATGTTAAATTTTTTTCCCTTTTAACCATGGTTATTTTATTAAATGATATAAATATATTAATTATTAGTTGTTACATTCACTTTATCAAATCCTAATCCTATATCTACATATAATTTCACATTATTCATATAATTCTATCTAATCTAAAAACTGTGAACTAAAACATAGTTTGATTTAATTTAACCTATTTGTCAATTATGGTTTGGAGTTTTAGACTCCACCACTTCTGATTACTTTATAAAAAAATTCGATTTCAAACAACAAAAATAAAAGTGAACATCCAAAATAATATAATTGCAATATCTCCTTGCTTAATAGTAGCTCGACCGCAATGCCACATCCTTCCTGTTATCAAGCCGACTAGGATGTTTATAGGCTGAGTTGGTAGGGTTTGACCTAACTCAATTTAGGTTTGATATTTTGAGTAGGTTAATTTTTATAATTTGGTCTCAATCTTAGATACTTATATCTAAGTAGATTTAATCATATACGAATTTATGTATGGCCTAATCATGATTAGGGTGAGACCAACTCTACCTGAAGTTTTAACATAGTCTAGACTTTGACATATATACCTAGTACGTTAAGTTACAAAATTTTAATTTATTGAAGTAAGAAATTTATAAGGTAATTTATCCTAATATTTAAATAATAATATAATAATATTTTTATTAATTTTAAGAGTAAATAAGAAATAATGTTGTCAAAAAATATATTAGACTATGTTGGGCCAATTTAAAAAATGGCCTAATTTCGACCAAAAAATACATTGAATTATATTTTACACAACCTAATTTTTTTGAAATTAAGTTTTACCTATTCCAATAAACTGACCCAAGTTGGATCTTCACATACGTATCAATTTAAAAATAACAAGCTTTTGTCACTTTTTCTCGAGTTTTAGACCCATCTGGGCCAATTTTTGACCAATAAGTGATTATTTTCATACTATTTCTTTGTGATTATTATTTTTGGTGTGTAAGAGCTTTCGCCTTCGTTTGAGCAAGAAATTTGGCCTTCATTGTGTTCGTTTTAAGTTGAAGATGGCACCTAATATAGAAATGGAGATGGACTGAGGCATGTAACAATGAGTGAAAGTGAAGTAACAGTGCTTTTTTTTTTTGGTCACAAGTGGTGGTTGGGTTTCAAATGAGACTTCTAAAATTCAAATAAAACTGAAGTAGATATAAGATATGGGGAGATAAGGAAAAGTGAACCACTGGATTGGTGAAAGGAAAGGCAAATTTATTAACCTCATCCACCAACTGTGACTTCTGAATATATAGCTCTGTACACAATAATTATCACACTTTGAAAATAGAATAGTAAAATATCTATAGCCCATACTCTGAAATTTTTTATTAAAAAATATAATTCTATATTTTTTTTATCTCATTCTTTTAATTATTTTTTAATTATTAAATAAAATAAATATTAAATATTTTTTATGTTTACCAATATTTTAAGTGATATTATCGTATTTTTTAATTTATATTTTTTATTTTTTATTTATATGATTATTTTATTAAATAGTTAATCATAATTTTATTATAAATATAAATTAATTAATTAAATAAAAATAATTTTGAAACAAAATTAAAAAGATCATTCTTTGTATTTAAAAATAAATATAATTAATGAATATAATTATAAAAAAAGTTTGTATTTATAATTTTAATTTTTTTATTTATATTTAATTATTAAATACTTTATTTTCTTATTTAATATTTACCTTATAAAGTATCAAGAATATTATTAAAAAAATTTAAAAAAATATAACATTACTTGTTGAAAAATAATGTCGGCACTTTTTGTAATAAAAAAAATTATATCTATTTATTATATATTTAAAAAGTGTCAATAGTTTTGTATTTTAAGTTTTTAACCTAAAACAAAATTAACTTAACAGATCTCAAATAAAAAAATTAACTAATATTTTTTAATATTCTTAAATAATTAATATTTCCAGAAATTTTTTTTTAAAAAAAATATATAATAAATAATAAACGGAGATGGACTGAATCATGTAACATTGAGTGAAAGTTAAGTAATAGTGCCTTGAAAACTGGTGGTGGTTGGTTTCAAACGAGACATCTCAAATTCAAATGAAACTGAAGTAGACAAGAGATATGCCGAGATAAGGAAAAGGGAACCGTCGGATTGGTGAAAGGAAAGGCAAGTCCAATTTATTAACCTCCATCACCAACTGTAACGTGAACTGTATAAATAATAATTTATTTTATATATAAAAGAAATTAAGTAATTTAATTTTATTATATATTATTTTGATCATATTATTTTATATTTTTATTTTGACATTTAATTTTAATAAATAATATTTATATAAAATATAAATTTTAAATATTATAATATATTTATTATTATAGTTAATAAGTTATAATTTTAAATTAAAAAAATTAAGTATTAAATTTTTTTAAATTTTTTTTTATTATTTTATTTTTTTATAATATTTTTTTTTATTTTTTATGAATTAAATTTTAATTTTTAGATTTTTAATCAAATTAATCAATAATTATTTTTAAATATTTCTAAATAAAAAATATCAAATATAAAAATATTAATAAATATTAAAATAAACAATTTTATATTATATAAAATTAAAAAAATAAAATTTTATTATACATTTTTTTTAAAATTATTATAAATATTTTTTTATTTTTAATTAAATATTATATTATAATTTTTAAATAATATATTATTATTTTTTAATTTGATTTTTCTTTTAAAATTTTTTGTGTTGCGTTAATTATCACAATTTAAAAATAGAATAGTAAAATATCTATTGATCATACTTGGACATTTTCTATTTAAAAATAATAATTTTATATTTTCTAATTCATTCTCTTATATTTAAAATATTAAATATTTTATTTTTTATTTAATATTTATTTTATTAAATATTAAAAAATTATTAAAAATTTTAAAAAATATAATATTACTCGTTCAAGAACAATGTCGGCATTTTTTTAAGTAAAAAACATTACATCTATTTATTATATATTTAAAACTTGTATTATTAGTTTTGTATTTTACCTTAAAAAAATTAAAACTTAACATATCTCAAATAAAAAATAATCTAAAATTTGAAGGAAAAAAAAAAGAGAAAGCATTAGTGGGGGACAACAATAAGAAAAAGATAATAAAGGAAAGTGAGAAAGGCAACAGAGTCAGAGACGAGTCGACCACTCCACTCCACTCCGCCCTCAGCCCTCAGCCCTCAGTCGAGTCCTCAAGGTCAAGGGACACAAAAATGGAGGGCATCGGCAGTATCAGGGCCACAATTACGACCCCACCTCTCTTCTCCCTTCCCACAACCGCAAAGCCCCACCCTTCCCTCTCTTCCCCTTCCAAATTCAAACTTATACCCTTCTCTTCTCCCAAACTTCTAAAACCCATTACCTCCTCTTCGACCTCAACACCCATCACTCCGCTCCTTCCCAAATCCTTGTCCGACGATGCCGCCGCCATT
Organism: Castanospermum australe; assembly: GCA_019955255.1. Lineage (NCBI taxonomy): Eukaryota > Viridiplantae > Streptophyta > Magnoliopsida > Fabales > Fabaceae > Castanospermum > Castanospermum australe. The sequence continues at coordinate 28,700 of NSJW01000737.1, forward strand.
ACCGCCGCCGCTGTCGCCGCATCTCCTCGAAACCTCAAATCCCGCCTCCGAAATGGCGAAACGCTCTACGGCCTCTTCCTCCTCTCCTTCTCGCCCACCATCGCCGAGATCGCCGGCCTCGCCGGCTACGACTTCGTGGTAGTCGACATGGAGCACGGCCACGGCGGCATCTCCGATGCGCTCCCCTGCCTGCATGCCCTAGCCGCCGCAGGCACCGCCGCGATTCTCCGGGTGCCCGAGACTTGCCCCACCTGGGCCAAGAAGGCCCTCGATCTGGGCCCGCAGGGGATCATGTTTCCCATGATTGAGGGCCCCAAGTCCGCCAAGAAAGCGGTGTCGTACTGCCGGTTCCCACCAGCCGGCGTTCGCGGGTCGGCCCACCCGGTTGTGAGGGCATCCGGCTACGGGATTGATGAGGGGTATCTGGGTAGTTACCAGGACGAGCTGCTGATCATGTGCCAGATTGAATCGGAGGAAGGGGTGAAGAAGGCCGAAGAGATTGCAGCCGTTGACGGGGTCGATTGCATCCAGATGGGACCGTTGGATCTCAGTGCTAGCATGGGGTACTTGTGGGACCCAGGGAACAAGAAGGTGAGGGAGATGCTGAGGGCAGCTGAGCAGGCTGTGCTGGAGAGCAAGCCCAACAACAACGTTGGTGTTGGGGCTTATCTGGCTGGGTTTGCAATGCCGCATGATGGGCCCCGGGATCTGAGGTCACGTGGATATCACATGGTGTCCGGTGCTGTGGATGTGGCTTTGTTCACAAGCGCTGCAGTTGAGGATGTGAAGAGTTTTCAGATGAGCTTGGTGGAGGATGGCTCTGATAATGAGCAGGAAGAGGGTAAAGATGGTGATGAGAAGTACTGGAGCGAATGAGAGAGGCTTTTGTTTGATTATTTGTCTTTGAATGTTCTCTTTTTCTTCTTTATTGCCTCAATTTTGTAAATTCTTTGATAGTAATTGATATGCTTTTTTTGCCTTCAATGAAAATGACTTTTTGAAGCCTTATTATCTGTGATGTGTGCAACAAAATCATTTTGACATAATCCATGTTGTAAAGCTTGGTGACAATGGTGTTTCAGCTTCCTTTCTTCATATGGGATGTGGGGAATACAAGTTGCTGGCAATATTATACTATGTCTGGCTTATGCTTGTTCTCCTTGAGTTTAGCTTGATGTGGATATCATATGTACCAGTTGCCATCTTATATGACTCAATGAAGCAATGTGCCATATATGGCACGGCCAACTGAAAATATTTGTTTATGGCTATTCTGTGAATGTTGTCTTGATCCAGAGGAAGTTATGCATTGGTTGGATTGATATGCAGATATAGGCATGAGAGGTCGCTCTTATTGAATTAGATGCCAGAATAGGGATTCCAGTCTAGTGGATTTTAATTCATGTTTGTACAGACATATTAATGCATAATTACGTAGATAGTTATAGCTACTTGATCCATTAAGCATAAATTACAAGAGTCTCAACTCTCAACTTAGGTACTATTCTCATTCATAACATTAGACTATTACTTCCTTTTTTGTTTCATATTTAGTTTCTTCTGATGACCATATAGAATGCCTCTTGGACCCAAATATGATAGTACCAATAAATAGTTCTCTAGTTATTGGTGCTCTCTGTTTCTAGATCGTTGAACAAAACACACTGTTATGATATTTGTGGTTTAATTTGGTTCACTTGTCATGGTGATTGAGTGACAAGGGATCCAATATCATTCAAAGTTTTGTATTCTAATTTTTTTCTTATGGGTGTTGCTGTAGTACCTTGGTTCTTTTTTTGAGTACCAATATCTAAGATGATTTGTCAAACATTTATTGGTTATTGTTTCTCACAATAAATACTTGAAGTCTAACAAGTAAAACTAATAAGGAATAAATGTTTGCCAAATCAACTTGCATACCGGTACCCGAGAAAAAAAGGATGAGTATCGGAGTAATCCTCTTTCCTTATTTATCAGTCTAATTATAGTATTTCCAGTTGTGATTAGTATTTCGAGGAAATAGTTGCCGTATGCCTTGTGAAACATCAAACAAGGAGGCCATGAGTAGAGAAGTTACTGAATCACTCCTTAAAACATGCTAAGCTTCCCAAGCTTGGTTTGCTGTAATACATATTAATATTATGGTGCTTGTTCCATGATTTCTTCTGCCCTGGTACATTTTACTGATGCAGCTACGAAGAAAATGCTATATAGGGAACAAGAAGCAACATGACAAGTAAAAGCTGATATTGAAACCCATTATATGTCTCATAATATGATGTGGTAATTGATTAGTAGGGGCATTTTCATGGATGTTTTGGTTATGCTACTTAAGTTCAACTTTTTCTTGCTCTTGATAATGATTTCCTCCCCTACATGAAACCCTGACCTTAGAGCTTATTGACATTTCGTTGCTTGAATCTTGAGAAAACACTCTAACCCTATCTTGTACTCAGAATGGCAGACTTCTGGTTGAGCTTATTTCAATGAATTTTCAATTTGATCAAAGAGAAAGTTCAAGGTTTGAAGAATTAGTTCTTAGTAATAATAATATTAATCAAGTATGTTATTAGTATCTCTGAAGAGATTTCAAATAAGACTGACACAAAACCTTTTTGTTTCTAGGAGCTTCACATTTTTAAAACTTAAATTAACATCTATTATGGTGTATATATTTCCTGCCTAAAAAAAATCAGCTAAAATATATGATTATTTGTTCAACTGTTATAAATTTTCTTTAACTTGACACCTTAAAACTTCAATTAACATCTGTTATAGTGCATACTTCCTTGCCTCAGAAGGAAACTTCATGAGTGCTTGAACAAAAAGGAGAAGATATCCGGATGCCCCAAGAATATAATTTCGAAGAAAAATGAATCACTTACTGAGGCAACAACAACTGCCTCAGTGAAAAATAAGGAAATCCAGCAAAGCTCTTCAATGAGTGAAAAATTGGAAAATCCAAAGTGGGCTCAGTGACACTACTCTCTATAGCTAGTCATTCTTTATCAGAAGAGGACATGCATTTGAAAGGTGCATTGTGCTTTCATGTTAATATATTCAAATTTTGTTCTTATACTGGTTGAGGAAAGATTTGAAATGGGGTGCCTGGATGTGCTTATTTGATTCTTTTTCTTTAAATCAACATGTTTGTAAATATAGGGCTGATAACAGTAACTAAGTACATAGAATTTGTTGCTTTGAGTTTCTCTCCATCTAGCCCTAGCTATTGGATTTTGGAAGTATATTATGCTCATTAAGCTTGGTAAAAGTACTAGGGCCAGGAAGACCAAAAAACTGATTTCTCATCATCATGGACAAAAAAATGGGATTTAAATCATGCAGAATACTATCACAACCCTCCAAACCCAACAACACAATACCTCCAAAATCAGAGAGAAAACTTCATCCCTAATAGATTTCAACAAAAATTGCCCCAGACTATCAATTTCAAGCATCTTTCTTAAGGTCAAGTCTATGGTTTATCCACACAATTTGGGTGCACCAGTGCAGGACAAAGGCATGATTGTTGGGTTGGAAATGAGTAAATGGATGGCTGTGGGCTTTCAGGTGGTTTATATTCTTTGTGATGAATCACCCGATATACTTGGTACTGCTACTCGTTCTTCATTCCATTCATGCTATTGGTGGCACCACACATTCATCTTCATTGTCTTCTACACTCTCTGTACTTTCTCTGTCTCTCACTCTCTTACCCTCTGGGGCTTAGAATCTTACACTACTCTGCTTTGAATTCTTATTCTTGACTTAGTACTTTTTTGCTTTCGTTTTCTTTCCATTTCATTGGTAAGTTCACTCTGATAACTCCTGAATTTTTCAGCGTTTTTCTTGAAATTTTATGCTATTTAGACTTTCTGCAATCAATTTTATGAGTGTGAACTTATTAATCTGCTCCTTGGAATAAATGGGTTTTTGATTAATTGATACTCAATTTGAAACTTTTGTGCTTTGGTGACGATATGTTTTGATTTGTGCTGGATTTTCTTCTTACTCTTGATTTCAGTTGGGGTTTTATGCTTTCTCTCTGTTTTCACTGTCTTTGTGGTGGTTATCGTTGTAAATGCTATTCTGTGGTTGAATTTGTCCAGATGAATAAGCAGATTTTTTTTTTCCGTCTACAATTGTTGGACCTGAACTTTTCTTTGTTTTGCTGACAGACGAAAGTATGGCTTTTGTCTGAAACCAAACAAAATGTTTCATTGCAGTTGTTGTGTTAGGCAATTTTAGACATGATATCTAATAGGGTAGGCTTGGTTGTTGTTGTTATTCAATGTTTCTGAATGATTTGTATTTTATGATCTGTAATTATTGCCAAATTTGTTCAAGTGCCTCACGATTTGATTAAAAGATATAGTTAACTATGTATTAGCAGATCCTTTGACAAGCCCTTGGTTTAAATTAAGTGGTAGGATCATTTAATATGATTTTTTTATAAAGCAAATATAGCCTTAATTAATTTTGTTGTGACGAAGAAGACACAAAAAGCATAGAGAACAAAGAAGACAACAAAGACGAAAGTGTATTGTGTAGTGCCGCTGATGGCGTGAACAGGTTGAAAAGTGAAAGCACTGGGCATTGTGCACTTCACCTCATTGGTGGCTTTTTGACATGACTAGAACTTCCAAGTTCCTTGTGTTAGAGCTTTGCTATAAGAAAACCTTAATGTACTCAAAATCATATTAGCCCAAAATTGCAAACCCTAAGAGTGAAGATAAACACTCAGTAAAAGAATAAGGGTTAAATTACTCAATTGGTCTTTATAGTTTTACATCAAATTCAAATTAGTCCGTACAGGTTATAACCATTTAAAAATGTCCCTATAATTTTCAAATAATGTAAAATAATCCATAAACTATGCCAAAAAAGGACCTTTTAAAGAAATTTTTCTTGGATGAAGTGATGTTGAAGTTCAAGATGCTTGGTTCTTGCATGACACATTGTATTAACTGTCGAGTTTTAAAGCACTTTGATTTTCATTTGCCACCAAGAAGTGTGACTAGCTTGACGGTAGGAGAATGAATATTTTCATAATGGGCTTGGGGTTTGATCCACTTGTAAACTAAAGAAAACAAAAATTTATTTTGACAATAGTTTTTTTATTATGGAAAAATCTATTGTAATCTGGCTTCTTTTTTGTTGAGACCTTTCGTGTTATACACTATTTACATCTTTTCTATGAGAGATTCTTATGTATTCTTAGAGTATTACACAATATCAATAAAAACACAACACATGTCACATAATAGCAATACATGCCTTTAGATCAAATTTATAATATTATATAATAAAATTAAGATGGAATTTTGATTGTTGAATGTAGTACCATGAGAGTACTTAAGAATTTTTTCTTTTCAAGGGTCATACATCATTTTTGCAGCTTTGCTTTCCCTTTTGGTAGCTGATTTTTCCTAGTGGAGTTTCTTTTTCTTACTTCTGTCCCTGTTTGCTTGACGTTTAGTCTATTTCATATGCCAAAACAGCAAATGTTACATTTGGCAAGAGTCCTATAGCTCATAACAAATATAAATTAGAAACCATCATGGAGACGGTACAATTCTGTTTTTATTTATATCCTTTTATTATCATATCATTTCATAAATAAAACAAGACCACTTTAAAGTTCAATTCTATTTTGGCAGCAGTCCCTTTTTGAAAGTAAGGTAATTTTCTGCATAATGTCATACTTTTGGCAGCGGTGACTTTTGTCCATAACTTGAGCTACAAGTGCTGGAATTAGGTATTTGTCTGTGGCATTAGAAACCTAACATAAGGTTTTCAACCATAAAAAAATCACTATTTATCTTTTTCCATTTAATACCAGTTTTCTTTCAAAGTCAGGTTTGTTCCTCCACATTCTCTGTTTTGGCAACAGTCACATTTTGGACATAACTTGATTTTCACTTATCAAAAATCTTGCACTGTTTGGCTCATTGGAAACTTAACACATGAAGCTTTTAGTCTTGAAAATTTCAGCCTTAAAATTACGGTCATTTTGTGCATAATGTCATACTTTTGGCAGCCTTAGTTTGGTATTATCATAGATAGCTTTGCCTAGTAACTAAACTGATAATCATTTGCTGTTTTCGTTAGGAGTTGATACCTATAAAACATTTGTAACTCAGCTGTAAATTTCGATCGATTCATCTAGCTCTGAATATCATGTGCATTTCTTGAAAATCAGCTGTAACTCAGATTATTGCTCATACATTCTCTACCCTTAATATTCAAACCTGAATGTGCGAACTAACTATATATGCATGAAATTCACTTAGCTTGGCTTTAGTTTTGCTGGTTACATCACCAAACTTTGTTTAAAGTGGATCTTTACTTTACTGTGCATTAGTTTGTACAGTTTGTATTACATCTCCGCTGACAGTGATGGAACAACAATTAAGATTACTAAGAAGGAGCATCCCAGATGAAAAAATTTGAACACATGTTGATGGGGACCATTGCCAACCAGATATTCATCACCGTCAATCTCAAACAGTCCCTTAAACACAAGAATAATAGACTGCATGCTTAGGACACTCATAGCAATCAGTGGCGAAGCTTAAGTGGCATTTTTTTTTTTTTGGTAATAGCTCAAATGGCATTTAGCTCTTAGAAGATTCATCAAGTGCTTCCCATAAACTGCCATCCAAAAGATTTTAATTTGTTGTAGTTCCTGAAAAGACCAAACACTCCCTTAAATAAACTATCAGAATTTTCACTTTGTTAAGCTCTGCAATTTTAGCAATTTCATTTTGATTCTCTTTTATGCTAGGAATTCTTTTATATCTATTAAGATGCCAAGTTTGTGCTATTGTTGTAAAGGCTTGCTATTAATCATAATGAATTTATAATGAAATTTTGCAAGTTTCTTGTCAAGACAACACATGATCCTGCAATAGACCTTCCTTTTAGAGAATCGAGTATATGATCTTTTGGATGTTTGAAAGTTTGGGTATGTTTTACATATTCTCTTCTTTTTGTGGTTACAAGACCAATTCAAGACTTTATATAATATTAATGACATATTTAAATGATTAATGCGTACTTCATTTTAGATATGATAAACGAGAATATGTCTTATTAAATGTGTATTTATTGATAAATAGAAAGCACTTAGACTTTATTGAAAGTGTTATATAATTATTGACAAAATTTAAGAAAGGAAATAAAGTGGCACTTTAAAAAAGGACTTTTAGTGATAACCTTATATTGTTCCTAAATTTACTTGCAATAACAATTTTTCAAAGTCTCAGAGGTCGTTAAGATAGTTACCAAAACCCCTTATTAGTTATGATATTTATAACTTTGTAGTCCTCTTTCTACGACAACTCTAAAAGATATATGATAGTTTACCATTAATCATTAAGTATAGGTGGCGACTTTAAGTCATTACAAAAAAGAAAAAAAGTCGTCAAAAGTTGAAATAAGTAAAGTCATTACAAAAAGCAATTTTTTTTTGTAATGTTTGTATTTATTATTTTGTGCTTAACATCTCTCTTCTTCTTTAGAGTTTATTTAATCAAACATAAACATAATAATAGTGTAAACTTTTTGTCTTTGATATTTTTGCACTTGAATGTATCTTTTAAGATGTCAATTAATTGTAGTATTTTAGCTTAAGTTTTTACATGTTTATATGCCTTTGGGACATTAACTTGTGAGGAGAATATGTTTAGTACAAGGTAGGCTAGGGTTAGGGTTTTTGACAATCCATTCGAGAAGCGGGCTTTCTGAACCCAGCTCAAGAAGTCTTTACCCATGTGGGCAAGGGTTCAGCCAGCTCTAATTTTTATTATTTTTCACGTCGTCTCATATTTAAATATAGAAAGAATTAGTTTAACAATTTTTAGAATAAAAAATTTAAAGATAATTTTTTCCCTATAAAATTTATTTAAATTTTTCTTTTATTTTTAAGCAATATCATACTTAAGACATATTCGGATTAGGTTAATTTGTAGTTAAAATATTATAATCAAAATCTTACTAAAAGAGTTTTGAAAAAAATGTTTTTTTTTTAAATTAATCTGTTACTAATTCAAGTATGCAGGTACTAATTCTAAAAAAATTGTTTCCTCTTCATAAGTTTAAAAATATTACATATTTAAAATGAGATAAATTATAAGAATCTCTTTCATTTAAAAATTTTACACTCCGATCTCTTTTAAGGGAAGGTATTTTCAATTTACTTTATTATAATGCACCAAAAAAAATTGCTTTAGTATAAATATTTTAAAATATTAAAGAAAATAAATGTAATGCTAAGTTTTCCGTCAAAAAAAGAAAAGAAAAGAAATGTAATGCAGCTAGAAGTTTATAGAAACCATGTCATGGGACACGGGCGTGAAAAAAGCGCACGTGTGGTCTAGTTGATTGTCTTGATTCACTAGTTGTAGCATGTAGGGTTTGCTAGCCATCGTTTCCTTTTCTACACCAACCTATTTTTTTTTATCCATGCATTTAACATATTGTTAGAATCATAGTTGTAAAAATCGAATCAGCTAGGCCGGTTGAACTGAAAAACCAGTGATCCAGCACTTGATTAGCTCAATTGAAGGAGGTAACTAGATTTTTCAAAGAATCAGTCAAACTCAGTCAAAATTTGATTAAATCGACATAAATTGATGACTTCTTACAAAATCGATGACCCGATTTTCTTCAAAATATAAACTCTTTGGAAGCTTTGGGTAAAGGTAGAAGGTGAAAGACTAAACAAGAAACAAAAAAAAAAGGTAGGAGATGGAACAAAAACTTAACAAGAAACAAAGAAAAATAGGTGACGGAGGAGATAACGCGCTTTAACCTTCAAAATTTATTACTTTTCCCAAGTTCTCTCTTGGGAATATAGCTTGGTGAGAAGGCAACGATGGTGGTTGGTTGATGCAGTTCGCCGATTGTGAAGATGGTGAGTTAGGGAGTTTAAACTTTGAAGTGAGAGAGATGTTCTTTGATTTGTTTTCATTGCTGATTTAATATAATAATGTATTATTTATGCAAATCTTTTAACTTTGTCAATGGAAAACAAAAGTGGCAGCTTTCCGTCTACTCTCTTATTATAAGTCTTATTTCCTGAAACTTACCAACACATTTATTAATTTTTTAAATTTCTTTTATTGTGGGCCTACTAAAATTTAATACTTATGTAAATATATTTTGATAAAGAATTTGGCACATTTATTGTTTTATTGTTTAAAGTTGAAATTTAATATTTATTCCGGTTAAATCGTTGAACCAGTAGTCAAACCATTGATCCGTTGATCCGTTGACCTCGTCATCTGACCAGGTTGATCATCGGTCTGATTTTGACAACTATGACGGGGACATTCAATAGCCAATTAAATAATGATATATTTAAAGAAATTTAAAACTCTTACATTAAATTTTGAGATTGTGCATCTAGTTTTATAGAAATTTAAAATAAAGAAATCTAGTTTTATCTAACTTAAAAATTTTAGGTTTAATTTTAATCTTAATATACAAAAATTTTACACTATCAATAGACTAAATTAGTGCAAGTAAAATACTTGAATTATTATTATAAAATATTGTATGTACAAATTTTACACTAATCAAAAATCAAAATTAAACAAATAAATTAGTTAAGCACCTAAAATAAGAATTTAAAGTCAAAGTTAAACTAAAAAGAAGCAAACTTTTATCTAAGAGAAACAATAATGAATAACCAAGACATATTCTGATCCCTTTAAGTTTTGGGGAGAGCTTGGGGTCACACAAACATCATCTTTGCCTCTCGAATCAGGAAAACTCGCTAAGTTTGTCTGTTTAATTGAAAAGTCAAAGATAGACCAAAAGGAATCAAACTTTCATTTAGGAGAAACAACAACGAATAACTAAGACATATCCTCATCCTTAAAAGCTTTGGGGAGAGTTTGGGGGCATAAAATTATCCTCTAGGTCTTTCGACTCACAAAGACTCGCTAAGTTCATTCGTTTGACCGTAAAGTCAAAGTTAGACTAAAAGGAAGCAAACTTTCATCTAAGATAAATAACAACGAATAACTAAGACATATTCTCATCCCTTGAAGCCTTGGGGAGAGCTTGAAGTCACACAAACATCCTCTAGGCCTTTCGAATCACAAAAACTTGCTAAGTTCGTCTGTTTGACCATAAAGTCAAGTTAGACTAAAAGGATACAAACTTTCGCATGAAATAAACAATAACGAATAACCAAGACATACTCTTATCCCTTCAACTTATGGGGTGAGCTTGGGGTCACACGAACATCCCTTAGGCCTATCGAATCACAAAAACTCGTCCGTTTTTACCAAATAGTCTAAGATAGACTAAAACGAACCAAACTTTTGTCAGAGAGAAACAATAACGAATAACCAAGAAAAATTCTCATCCCTTCAAGTTTGGGTAGAGCTTAGGGTCACACAAACATCTGCTAGGCCTCTCGAATTACAAAAACTTACTAAGTTTGTCTGTTTGACTAAAAAGTCAATGATAGAACAAAAGGAACCAAACTTTCGTCTAAGAGAAACAACAATGAATAACCAAGACATATTGTCATCCCTTGAAGCTTTGGGGAGAGCTTGGGGACACACAAATATCCTCTAGGTCTCTCGAATCACAAAGACTCGCTAGGTTTGCCCGTTTGATCAAAAAGTTAAGGATAGACGAAAAGGAAGCAAACTTTTGTCTAAGAGAAAAACAAATGAATAACCAAGACATATTCTCATCCCTTGAAGCTTTGGGGAGAGCATGGGGTCAAACAAACATCTTCTAGGTCTCTCAAATCACAAAGACTCGCTAAGTTTGTCCGTTTGACTAAAAAGTCAATGCTAGATCAAAAGGAACTAAACTTTCATTTATGAGAAACAATAATGAATAAACAAAACATATTCTCATCCCTTGAAGCTTTGGGAAGAACTTGGGGTCTCACAAACATCCTCTAGGCCTCCTGAATTACAAACACTGACTAGGTTTGTCCGTTTGATAAAAAAGTCAAAGATAAACAAAAAGGAAGGACTCGTCGAAGAGAAACAACAATGAATAAACAAAACATATTCTCATCCCTTGAAACTTTAGGGAGAGCTTGGGGTCTCGAATCATGAATACTAGTTATGTTTATCTGTTTGATCAAAAAATCAAAGATAGACTAAAAGAAACTAAACTTTCGTTTAAGAGAAATAACAACGAGTAATCAACACATATTCACATCCTTTGAAGCTTTGGGGAGAGCTTGGGGTCAAACAAATATCCTCTAGACCTCTCGAATCATGAAAACTCGCTAAGCTTTTCGTTTGACCAAAAAGTCAAAGATAAACCAAAAGGAACCAAACTTTCATCTAAGAGAAATAACAATGAATAACTAAGACATATTCTTTTCTCTTAAAGCTTTGGAGAGAGCTTGGGGTCACACAAACATCATCTAACACTCTCGAATCACGAAAACTTGCTAAGTTTATCAGTTTGACCAAAAAGTCAAAGATAGACTAAAAGGAACCAAACTTTCATCTGGGAGATACAATAACAGATAACTTAGACATATTCTCATCACTTCAAGCTTTGGGGAGAGCTTGGGGTCACACAAACATCCTCTAGATCTCTTGAACCATAAAAACATGCTAAGTTTGTCTGTTTGACCAAAAAGTCAATGATAGACTAAAAGGAAGTAAACTTTTGTCTAAGAGTAACAATAACAAATAACCAAAACATATTCTTATCCCTTCAAGCTTTGGGGAGAGCTTGGGGTCACATAAACATCCTCTAGGCCTCTCGAATCATGAAAACTTGCTAAGTTGATCTGTTTGACCATAAAGTCAAAGTGAGAATAAAAGGAAGCAAACTTTCGTCTGAGAAAAATAATAATAAATAGCCAAGGCATATTCTTATCCCTTGAAACTTTGGGGAGAGCTTGGGGTTACACAAACATCTTCTAGGCCTCTCAAATCACGAACACTTGCTAAATTTGTCTGTTTGACCATAAAGTCAAAGTTAGAATAAAAGGAAGCAAACTTTCATTTGAGAAAAATAACACCGAATAACAAAGGCATATTCTAATCCCCTGAAGCTTTGGGGAAAGTTTAGGGTGATACAAACATCCTCTAAGTCTCTCGAATCACAAAAACTTGCTAAATTTGTCCGTTTGACCAAAAAGTCAATGATAGACTAAAAGGAAGCAAACTTTCATCTAAGAGAAATAACAACGAATAACCAAGACATATTCTCATCCCTTGAATCTTTGGGAAGAGTTTGGGGCCACATAAATATCCTTTAGGCATCTTAAATCACGAAAACTTACTAAATTCGTCCGTTTGACCATAAAGCCAAAGTTAGAATAAAAGGAAGCAAACTTTTGTCTAAGAAAAATAACAACGAATAACCAGGACATATTCTCATCCCTTGAAGCTTTGGGGAGAGTTTGGGGTACACAAACATCCTCTAGGGTTCTCGAATCATGAAAACTAGTTAGGTTTGTCCATTTGACTAACAAGTCAAAAATAGACTAAAAGGAACCAAACTTTCGTCTAAGATAAACAACAACGAGTAACCAAGACATATTCTCATATCTTGAAGCTTTGGAGAGAGCTTGGGGCCACACAAATATCATTTAAGCTTCTCAAATCACGAAAACTTGTTAGCTTTATCCGTTTGGCCGAAGAATTAAAGATAGACGAAAAGGAAGCAAACATTCATCTAAGAGAAACAATAACAAATAACTTAGATATATGCTCATCCCTTGAAACTTTGAGGAGAACTTGGGGTTACACAAACGTCCTTTAGGCCTCTCGAATCACAAAAACTCACTAAGTTTGTCAGTTTGACCAAAAAGTCAAAGATAGACTAAAAGAAACCAAACTTTCGTCTAGGAGAAATGACAACAAATAACTTAGACATATTCTCATCACTTCAAGCTTTGGGGAGAGCTTGGGGTCACACAAACATCCTTTAGATCTCTCGAATTACAAAAACATGCTAAGTTTTTCTATTTGACTAAAAAGTCAAAGATAGATGAAAAGGAAGCAAACTTTTGTCTAAGAGAAATAACAACAAATAACTAAAACATATTCTCATCCCTTAAAGCTTTGGGGGGAGCTTGGGGTCACACAAATATCTTTTAGGCCTCTCGAATCACGAAAACTTACTAAATTCATCCGTTTGACCATAAAGTCAAAGTTAGAAGAAAAGGAAGCAAACATTCGTATAAGAAAAATAGCAACGAATAACCAAGACATATTCTCATCCCCTGAAGTCTTGGAGAGAGCTTGGGGTCACACAAACATCCTCTTGGCCTCTTGAATCACGTAAACTAACTAACTTCGTCCGTTGGACCATAAAGTTAAAGTTGGACTAACAAGAAACAAGCTTTCGTTTAAGAGAAATAATAACAAGTAACTAAGACTTATTCTCATTCCTTGAAACTTTGGGGAGAGCTTGGGGTCACATAAACATTTTTTATGTCTCTCGAATCACAAAAACTTGCTAAGTTTGTCCGTTTGACTAAAAAGTCAATAATAGACAAAAGGAAGTAAATTTTTGTCTAAGAGAAATAATAACAAATAATCAAGACTTATTCACATCCCTTGAAGCTTTGGGGAGACTTAGGGGTCACATAAACATCATTTAGGCCTTTCGAATCATGAAATTCGTTAAGTTTGACTGTTTGACCAAAAAGTCATTGATAAAGCAAAAGGAACTAAACTTTCGTTTGAGAAAAATAACAACGAATAAACAAGACATATTCTAATCCCTTGTAGCTTTGGGAAAAGCTTGGAATCTCACAAACATCCTCTAGGCCTCTCGAATTACAAAAACTCACTACGTTTGTCCGTTTGGCAAAAAAGTCAAAGATAAACCAAAATGAACTAAACTTTCGTCTAAGAGAAATAATAACAAATAATTAAGACATATTCTCATCTCTTGAAACTTTGGGGAGAGCTTAGGATGACACAAACATCCTCTAAGTATCTCGAATCATAAAAACATACTAAGTTTGTCTATTTGACTAAAAAATTAATGGTAGACCAAAAAGAAGTAAACTTTCTTCTAAGACAAACAATAATGAATAACCAAGACATACTCTCATCCCTTGAAGCTTTGGGGAGAGCTTGGGATCACACAAATATTCTCTAGGCCTCTTGAATCTTGAAAACTTATAAAGTTTGTTTGTTTGACTGTAAAGTCAAAATTAAATTAAATGGAAGCAGATTTTCGTCTAAGATAAACAACAACGAATAACCAAGACATATTCTCATTCCTTGAAGTTTTCGGGAGAACTTGGTTCACACAAACATCCTCTAGGTCTTTCGAATTACAAAAACTTGTTAAGTTTGTCCATTCGACCAAAAAGTCAGTGATAGACCAAAAGGAAGCAAACTTTCGTCTAAGAGAAACAACAACGAATAACTATGACATATTCTCATCCGTTGAAGTTTTGAAGAGAGCTTGGGGTCACACAAACATCCTTTAAGACTTTATTATCTAATTATGTCTTGTTATATCATTAAAATAGTTTAATTATATATGTTAAGTTGATAACATTTATGTTAAGAATTTTAATTTTCATCCATTGTTATAGAATTTTTTTCATTGTTAAACAATTTGGACTATGATTACAAAAAAAAAAATATGACAACAACTTTTTAAAAAGGTTAAACTCTTAATAATTTGTCAACATATAATTGATTAAGAGTGTAAAAAATTTGTAGATTAAAATTTGAGAACCCATAATTAAATAATGATCTAATTTTTATGTTATCACTAAATTAAATCTAATTTTATAAATAATTTAATGAAAATCTTTGAACTTTTATTTAAATTATAATTATAAAAATAATCTAGTTTTAATTCACTCACATTGTAAAAGTTTTTTGAGAATTACTTTGATACCTTTACTTTTTTAGGGCATCGGTAATTTAATTAATTTATTAAATATTTATTAGTAGTTAATTTTATTTTATGATACCTTTACTTGCTGAAGAAAAATTTTCCGACCTAATAGTGGACAATGCAGTAATTTGACATTTTCTTACCATTCCAATTTGATCCAGATTTTACACTGTGAATACTCCTAATTAGGTTGGACGTGTAAGCAATTTTGAATTCCTGAAAAGTTACTAACCCTCGCCTACGGAGACCACACACTACTCTTATCAACTGTCCATTTGATTTTAATCTAGCGGTCAGAAATCTTATCTAGTCTGAAACGTCTTCATTCACCTCTTCTTCGATATTCGTTCAGCTCTTCTTAATTTGGCTGAACCAAGTTCTGAGAATGGTGAAAGAAATTTAAGGTAGTTCTTCTCTTACTAAAATTTGTTCATTTAAAAAATTCATTCTTCCTTCCTTAATATAATTCTTCGTTTTTGGTCTTTTTTTTGTTAGATCATTTTCTTTCTGGGGTTCTCTTCCCCTTGGCATAAGCGCTCGCACTCTCGCTCAAATTTGCAATCTCGCACCGTCGCAGGTACTCTGTTCCCCGACCTCCACTCTCTATCGTTGCCGCCGTCATCATCACTAACGACGGCAATGGGAAGGAGGCCTCCATTCTCTGCCGCTGCCTCCGTCGTCATCACTAACGACGACAATGAAGAGGAGCACTCCGGTGAGAAAGTCTTAAACTTCCATTTCAGATCTGCTTACTTGGTCCGAAACTCCACGCTCCGATTCTCCAGCTCCCCCTTTTGACTCTTCTCGCTCCACACTTCATTCTCACCTGGTATTACTACTCTGCTATCTTTCATCTTTCTTTATTTCATTTTCTGGGTAATCCATTCATTTTTTTTTTTTGTTTGGCTCTTGCAATTTTAAGGTCGTCCTGGATTAGCAAGGTCGTCTCTTGGATCAGCAAGATCGTCTTTCGGGGTCAGTTCAACGATTAAGAGGTTCAGACCTTAAACAAACGGCGAGAACACTAATTTCTACATGTTCGTCAATGAATTCTATGTGGTGGGTTCCATTTTGAATATCTTAAGTTTTAAACTTGAGGAAAATGTGATAGTTCTATCCTATGTTTTTTTAATAAGAAATTGACTATTCCAGCGGAATTGCTTAGTGATCCCGTTCAGTGCATGGTCTATGATGAAATTCATGGGCATTATTTTCTTCAATCAATCCTTTCCTGGACGATTCTATCCCAAAGGATTACGTGTTTGTTGATGAATTCAGCTGCATAGGTACTTTTAGTCACTCTTAAAATGTTACCTTATATATTCATGATTTCTGTCAGAGAGAATAAACATTCTGAGGGAATGGATGACTGGGCCGTCCAAGATGGGCCAAACCCAGCCCCATGCATACATATATATAAGATGCAAAATCAGCAAAGAAAGGATGATGACAAACTGATGGTTGTTGGTTGAGAAAACTTCCAGAAATCAGTTTCTCTCTTGCTCTTTGATTCTCTCCACGAATTTGGGACTCAAACTCTGTTTCTAGACATTCAATCTGTGGATTCACGGGTATGTTCTCTTGTAATATACTTCACATGATCAGTATATCTATTTTGATCCATATATGGGACCATTTGCATGAAATAATGATTATATTAGTTATAATCTACATTGGTATCAGAGCATAGGGTTATAGATATCTAAACATTGTTTTCGTGGTTGAAATATGATGAAAATACGTGTGTTTTGGTGAATTCTGTGAATTTTTGGATTTCTGGAAACTGTTCATCAACGTGTTCATGATGCCCTGTTCGTTCAAATTTTCTGTCCAATACGTTGCTAATTATTATGAAATAATTATATGAATGAAAACTAGACATTTCAAGCTTTCCATTGATATATAATTTGCATTATTTGGATGAGAAACGAGGGAGATATAAGCCTTCAAACATGTCGGTTTCACTATTTTTTTCCAGAAATGAAACCGATTTTCACTTCCCCAGAAAACGATGTTTTAAGCGTTTTTTAGTTACGTTTTATGCAATAAAACAATTTGGAATTTAGTAAGCAAGAGATCTGGGCACAAAAATCACAAATTTTGGTTTAGGAAGGACCCCAAAAACGTGAAAAAAATAGAGTCGGGTTAGAAACGGGTCAAACCAGGTCGAAAACGGGTCGACGCGACCCGTTTGGAGGAAGAAGACAACCCAAATGACAGGTCGTTTTGATTACATGGTAAACGACACGTCGTTTCACTTATAAACGACACGTCTTTTTGACAACAGTAATAACCGCCGTCAACCGCCACGCCACATGTCAACATCACACGGGGACACATGTCGCGCATCGCGTAACGTGTCAGCGTCCACGTGGCGCGTGACATTCACGCGCCGCTTTTTGGCTGAGCGTGAGGCACGTCTGGTGGCGCGTGATGTACACGCGCCCATACGGTCCCTCTCGTTGGACGACATGTGGAAGCGCGTGGGAATAGTTTTTGGTGGTGCGTGAGGGCACGTGAGTGCTTGTTTTGAGACGCGGTTTTCACTGTTGGACTCAGAAATAAATTTCTGATTTTTTGATGATTTTTCTATAATTTTTTTGAGGATCAGAAATATTTATTATGAATTAATTAGGCCTTTCTAATGAGATAATTGCATCTTAAATTCGAAGAAATTCTTATTTCTGTATATGTTACAGAAAAATTTGTTAACTGTTTTCTTAAATCCATCGATAACTCCTTGTTCTTTCATTGTATCAGTTACAATGGTTAGGTTCAGAAGAACTCCCACAAGGAGGGAAGTAAGGAAACTTGCGAAAAGGAAAAGAAAATTGAATGAGTATCGATGGAAAGATGACATTAACATGATGGATCATATTAAAACTGTTAACAAGATGATGCAAAAGGTTATAAAACAACGGTTATACCTTATCTCAATATGAAAGGATGATGGCATTAAGGAACACTCTTACTGAACAATGGCAAAAGGAGATTGATAACCTTTGGGAACTAGAAGAAAAAATTAGACCTTTCGTATATTATAAGGAGCTAGTTGTAACTTTTATGAAAACTTATATTAAGAAGGGCTCTAAGAGAAGTTTAGTACTATCCATGAATCCCACGTTACGTAGGTATTCAAAATCTGTTAAATTTTTCCCTTGGTTAGAGACAATGACTGTCAAGCTACCTATAGACTTTTATTAGTCTATTCCTAAGAAAAGAACATGGATTTGGTTATAAAGATAAATATGTTCTATCTACATGTTATCTTTGGATTACTTCATGTATCTATCTTAAGTAGATTAGTATTATTGAACATGCTCTATTTGTTCTCTGTTTCTATATTATGGATACATTAATATATATATTTTTGATTTATGCTAAATACATATGTGTTATCCATATTTATTTGAGTGGGGAATCTTAAAGTTTTAGTGACTTTATAAGATTATCATTTTAAATTAATTGTATTAATATTAATTTCAAATTAGATCTTCGAAGTTTGATTGGGAACATAGTGAACTTTTGGCTTCGAAATCTGATGAGGAATTTTATTAATGCAATTGATAATTAGATATGATATTGCATAAATGTTGGGCATTAATTATGTACATGTATATGTAGAATTAATTTGTCAAATACAATGGCTTCTGCATCAAAGAACATTTGTTGCTGAGTTGAATAAGGGTGAGAAACTCAATGGCGACAATTATGAAATCTGAAAATTAAAAATCCAGTATGTGCTTGAAGAACAAGAGGTTCTTGAGACACTAAATCAGGTTATGCCAGAACCTGAAGATGGAACCACTGCACAGCACAGGTGTGACAAAGATGCATATGTTGCATGGAAGAAGAAAAACTATGTGGCTCGCATTATGTTGCTGAGCAGCATGGAGAATGATATCATGCGAGAGTTTGTACGTTTTGACAACGCCGGGGATATGTGGACGGCATTGGCTGCTAGGTTTGGTAGCACTTCAGTTACGAGACTGAGACAGCTTACTGTGAAATTTGATTCATATAAGAAGCCACATGCTCAGACAATGAAACAACATCTGAGGCATATGGCAAATATGATAAGTGAGCTGCGAGATGCTGGCCATGTCCTCACTGATGAGCAACAAGTGCAAGCGGTGATACGTTCTTTGCCAAACAGCTGGGGACACATGAAAATCCACCTCACCCACAATGACAACATCAAGACATTTAAGGATGTTATGCGTCATATTGAGTTGGAAGAGGGCCGCCTACAGGCGGCTAAACCTGAAAGTGATATCTACTTTGCAGGTTCTAGCTCACAAGGAGCTTCGGGCTCCAAGCGCAAGCATCATGGTGGTGGTTCTCATAAGAGGAAAGGCAAGGGTCCATCTTCGTCTGGCAAAAGGCCAAGGAATAACCAACTTGGGAAAGGAAGACGTCCTTTAAGGAAAAATATGTCAAAGGTGAAATGCTACAATTGTGGCAAGAAGGGTCACTTCGCTCGCGATTGTCGCGAGGCAAAGAAGGTAAACACCCTTAATCCACTTGAGAATAATATGTTTGTCTCAGGTTCTGTTTTCTTATATGAATCACATCCTTTGTGGACTGTAGATTCAGGAGCCACCTGACCATGTAGCAAAAGACAGGAATGCCTTCGTGGAATTCCAGCGTATTCCACATGGAGCAAAATGGATCTATGTAGGAAACAACACGCGAGTAGCTGTCAAAGGGATTGGCATATGCCAATTGAATATACGCAACGGGCGCACCCTATTCCTACATGATGTCCTCTATGCACCTGACATACGACGAAATTTAGTTTCTGTAATAGTGTTGGTTAGACTTGGTTTTTCAATAAACTTCCATTCAAAAGGTGTAAATGTGTTCTTAGGAACAACATTTTACGGCTCAGGATATTTTTTAAATGATTTCATTGTATTAGATTATGACTTACATTCTGCGAATGTTTGTTATTCCCTAGTTACATCTTCTAGTACTTACAATGTTGATGTTAATTTATGGCATGTTAGACTTGGTCATATTGGCCAACATAGAATAAGCAGACTGACCAAGGAAGGCTTATTGGGTAATATCGAAAGAGTCGATTTACCTACGTGTGAGCATTGCCTAATAGGGAAAACATCTAGAAAACCATTTGGAAAAGGAATTAGAGCTGAAATTCCTTTGCAATTAGTCCATTCAGATATCTGTGGTCCAATGAATGTGAGAGCAAGGCATGGGGCTGTATATTTCATCACATTTATAGATGATTATACTCGATTCAGCCATGTCTATTTGATAACTCATAAATCAGAGGCATTAAGTTGTTTCAAAAGATATATGAGTTTGCCTGAAAATCAATTAGACAAGAAAATTAAGGCATTAAGGACTGATCGATGTCGTGAATATTTATCTGCTCAATTCAGAGAACTATGTGATGAAAAAAGGATAGATAGACAATTAACTATTCCTTATACTCCTCAACAAAATGGTGTTGCGGAGAGACGAAACAGAACCCTGCTTGAGATGGTTAGGTCAATGATGGCACATGCAAATTTGTCAATCTCCTTTTGGGGAGATGCATTGTTAACTGCTGCCTATGTACTTAACCGAGTCCCTTCAAAATCAGTAACTATCACACCATATGAGTTATGGACAGGCAGACAGCCAAACTTGGAATTTCTAAAACCATGGGGGTGTGCTGCCTATACTCATGTTCCTTCACACAAATATGGAAAATTAGGTGCACGAGGTATGAAGAGTATTTTCATACGATATTCTGAACACTCTAAAGGATACGTGTTTATAGGTGAGCAGGAAAGTGGGAGTAAAACTAAATTTGAATCAAGGGATGTCACATTCATGGAAACAAAATTTCTTAAATGGGGTGAAATTAGTGAAAACCAATTCCTCTTTGAAACACTGGATCAAAGTACTGGCAATACCTCAACTGTACATGTTGAGATACCATCACATCCAAGTGGGAGCAATGTGAGAAGTGGGGAATTAAATATGAACCAGTCTCAATTGCAACCACTTGATAAGTAATTTGATCCGAGTGGGAGCACCAATGAGCATAATGAAGCTCAAGATAAATAACTTTTAATACGACGATCAAATCGTAAAAGCGTTCCCTGAAAACGTTTTGACATGGAAGGGGAAGCTTTCATGGTTGCTCCACTAGATGAGGAAGAGCCAAAGAACATAGAAGAAGCTCTATTATGCCCTGCAAAGGAAAAATGGATGAAAGCAATGGAAGAAGAGATGGAGTCTATGAGATTAAATCAAGTTTGGGAATTTGTTGATCTCCCAGAAGGACGCAAAGCCGTCGGAAACAAATGGGTCCTCAAAATAAAGCGAAATGCTGATGGATCAATTGAAAAATATAAAGCTCGCCTAGTAGCAA
Source organism: Castanospermum australe (assembly GCA_019955255.1). Lineage (NCBI taxonomy): Eukaryota > Viridiplantae > Streptophyta > Magnoliopsida > Fabales > Fabaceae > Castanospermum > Castanospermum australe. The sequence goes on from NSJW01000737.1 coordinate 49,953, forward strand.
AGGGGTATACTCAACAGGAAGGAATTGATTATGAAGAAAACATTTTCTCCTGTAGTGAGATTTACCTCGATTCGCCTTATCTTAGCTACAGTAACAAGTATGGATCTTGAATTACATCAAATGGATGTAAATACTGCATTTCTAAATGGAGAATTAGAAGAAGAAATTTATATGAAACAACCAGTTGGTTTCATAATAGAAGGCCAAGAACAAAAAGGTATGTCGACTTTTAAGATCGATATATGGCCTTAAGCAGTCTTCAAGACAGTGGTATATAGCTTTCACGAAGCAGTAATAAATATAATTTTGTCAAAATTAACGAAGATTATTGCGTATATATTAAAAGATCCAAAGATCAGTTTGTGATCTTATCATTATATGTTGATGATATACTAATAGCTGGAAGCAGTAAGGAGTTCGTTAATACTGTCAAAAGTTGGTTAAATACCAATTTTGAAATGAGAGATATGGGTGAAGCAGTATATATCCTTGGAGTTAAGATTTCAAGAGAGATCGTTCAAGAAAACTTTTATCTCTTTCACAAGAAACATATATAAACAAAAATACTTGAACGTTTCAACATGAGAGACTGCAAACCCATTGATACTCCTATTGCAAAAGGCATAGGCTTGAGCAGAAGGCTGTGTCCTCAGACTCCATAAGAGCAAAAGCAAATGGAATGTGTTTCCATATGCAAGTACCGTTGGAAGTTTAATGTACGCTATGATGTGTATAAAGCCTGATATTTGTTTTGCTGTTGGAATGGTAAGCAAAAACTCTAGGATTGCAGAGAACTTGATGTACTATATTATTTCCCAATTTAATGCCCACATTTGTTGAACATTTATGCATATACATATATATTTAATATTATGTACATTATCTTTATTAAAAAGTATGCCGGACAGATCTTAGATTAGCCTACTCACACAGGTAATCGCCTCTATTTTCTGTGTGTAAAATAGAGACGAGACTATTTCAAGCTAAGTTATCTAAGTGATAATTAAGAGTTCGGGCTTGAAATATGATGGTCGCCTTAACTAAATGTTAAGATAGGGATATATTATTTGTTATATCCAAAAGTGAAAATAACCCACAATTTCACTTTATCTGTCTTATGCCAGATGAGAGTTCTGTTGATTTATAACAGAGTAGATTTGTGAACTCAGGTTAGACATTGGAAATGTCTGAACCACCATCTGTACAGTATTTAAATATGAAAGCATATACTCCATGGGAAAGGAGAAAAATACTGTAATACGTATTTCATGCTACGTATGCATTATATATGCAACAAAAGAGATGGCTAAATTTATGATTTCATTATTTAAGCCGTGTGTGAGACTCTGAGGTTAAGAACACCTCATTTTAGTACCCTTAAGACTCTTACATTGTTTTCAAGATTGTGTTTGATGTTTGCTATCTTAGGATGTTGCGAATGGTCATGAACGATTCGATCGGATAGAACATTCCTAGAAAAGCGAATTAAACACAGATTAAGAGATCTAAGTGAAGAGGAAGATCAATTTGAGATATCTGTCATATTGACTTGTATTCACTGGTCGACCAATTATGACTATATTATGGTTAGTCATAGTTGTGAATACAATGAACAAACAAAGTTCAAAATGAGATCAAGAGAGTTGTGAATGTGACTGATTGATCTAGGGTACAGCATAAATGATCTATTCAAAGTCCCATTGTGAGCTGTTATATACTCCTAACAAATATATAGGAACGAGCTCTATGAGTATGCTGGTCGCACGGATTGTTTGCCTGTATGAACTGCAGAATAGAGAACTTGACCCATCAAGGGCGAGTGGGAGATGAAGGAATGGATGACTGGGCCGCCCAAGATGGGTCAAGCCCAGCCCCATGCATGCATATATATAAGATGCAAAATCAGCAAAGAAAGGATGATGACAAACTGATGGTTGTTGGTTAAGAAAACTTCCGAAAATCAGTTTCTCTCTTGCTCTTTGATTCTCTCCACGAATTTGGGACTCAAACTCTGTTTCTAGGCATTCAATCTGTGGATTCACGGGTATGTTCTCTTGTAATATACTTCACATGATCAGTATATCTATTTTGATCCATATATGGGACTATTTGCATGAAATAATGATTATATTAGTTATAATCTACACATTCAGTTGAGTTTTATGGTCTATTTGTGTAATATTTTTAATGAGAGTTTGTATAAAACATTTAGTACTTTTCTCAACACCTATTTGGCTATGATGTAGTCTTGGTTTGCATTTTTCTAATAAAAATTCACTACTAAGCACTGTTTACTCAGATATATTGGCATATTAAAATATTAAGATTTAGGATATAAATTTGGTGGATTTTGATTTATATAGGTAGTTGCTTCTGTTTGTCTTTCCTTTTCAAATTGGTTGGAAATTTGCTCAGCAAATTTTCTTTATAACTGTTGTGCTAAAGTTTTACTAAAAATAGGTCATTTTACTTGGAAACTGTAATATTTGGGTATTGAATATGTCAGCAAATTTTCTTTATAACTGTTGTGCTAAAGTTTTACTAAAAATAGGTCATTTTACTTGGAAACTGTAATATTTGTGTATTGAATATGCAGTTTTAGGTGGTAAAAGCCAATGAATACGGATGGAAGTTTTGCACAGAATTTTGGGTTGCACAATTTGTTAGAGGAATTGTTACTATTTCGTTGAACTAGAATTGGTCTATAGTTTTCTGCAACTTTTCCTCAGGCTCCCCTGTTTTGTCAAAGGTTAATTTTTACCTTATTTATTATTAATAAAAATTTATTGTCTTAACTATTCATTACCTTAATCTTTATGAGAATGTAATCTATACCAGCGATGTGTGCTACAAGATGAGTGCAATGTCTAACCATATAATTCATAAATTCTTTAGTTACTTTTAATGCTACCTATTTGTAATAAGGTTTAGTATAATTGTTGATTTCTGATAAATAATAGAAGTTCACTGTCAAGATTTTGTGAGGTTTAAGATACATATTGTTTTGGTGAGTTAAAAGCTGATATATTGGGCTTAATGCTTTGGTGCAGTTTAAATCGGTTTTCTTTCCCATGTGGCGTATTTCTATTTAGAAAAAATAATTAAATTTTGTGACATTTTGATAATGGATTGTTTTATGATTATGTTCCTACATTAATCTCTCTTTTTGTGGCAAATAGGGGAGTAATGGAATTATTACTCTTGCACATCCATTCTCATTAATGGCAGCATGTTTTGAAGTATCAATAAATTTGAAATGAACCTTTTTCTTAGTAGGTTTTAGAGGAGCCATCTTGAACTCAAACTTAAAGAACTAGGTGTATATCCGCGATGCGCGGGTACCTAAATAAAAATGTTTTAAATTTGATTTTGTTAAGAGAGTGTGCTCTGATTTTTGTACATTATACATAGCTAAAAGAATGAATAAAATAATTAATTAAAATCAAACTTTATATAAAAATGACATATTAAATGTTGTTACAATAAGTCATGTACATATTTATAATACATACATAAAAGCTGTTTCACTTATAAAGGAAAATAAAGACTATCAATACTATGAAAATAAATGCGTTGATAGTTTTCCGAACTTTTTGATGACGGTTACCTGACTCCTATTGCTAGTATGCAAGCATTTTAAACCACACTGATAGGTTGTTCAAAGGAGTTTGTCCCATTTCATAGGAGATACGGGTTTCCCTTTCTTTCCAATTGTCTCCTAGGTTCTGTTAGGAGGCATGTTTCATCATATTGTCTTTTGAAGATCGTACAAGCAGGGATGTTTCTTTATCTGGTGATGGAGATACTTATGGAAATGGTTCCTAATGAAAATGAGACATTGTTGTTATATTATGTTCTTTTTATGAAAAATTGATATTGTTTTCGAGAAATAAAGGAAGAATAAATTCAAAGCAGTTGCATTTTTTAGCTAAAATATGTAATTTTTTTTGTGGCCTAGGTGGGATAAGCTAAAACCAACTGAAGGAACTCATTAACAATAATAGGTGAACATTTGTAGACATTGATTGTAACGGGAAAAAAAAAAAAAAACTAAGGGACTAAGAACTCAAGGCCAGACAGTGAAGAAAGACAACATACCAAAAAAATTCTAGAGGAGAAGAAGCACATATCAAAAAATAATTAGATAAGCAAATTTATTGCATATTAATAACAGAAAGCATGTGACATGTTTGGTGGCAAGGTTGGCAAGAGCCCAAACTCACAATAAAAAACTGGCAAAAAATAAGAAAAACTGGTTAGTTAAATATTGGTGATTATGCATTTACCAGTCAGAATGTAGCTCACTGTTTATCAGGAGGTCACCTTATAATACTATAACAAAACTAAATTATATAAATGACATACATATTAGTAGTTCCATTTCTTGTTAGAAATATAGATTTCGAAGTGCAGCCGGATAGAAGCAATGAAGATATAATGGTAGTGCTTACCTTCTTCACCATCAAAACTGTGGTAACTGAAGGTGATCTGGGACTATGACCTTCTCTTTGATACCTTCCCACTTTCCAAAGGACATCACTAAATCTTCTGGGTCAACTTATAATCAGTAGAGCAGGCAGAGTTTGAGATTTTTCTACGAGAGATGTGGTATGCCAAATGTATACAATTATAGTATAAATTCTATTGTTTTCTTGTAGTAAAACATATATACCGTGAAGTGTGTTGTTTCCTTCATTACCAATTTGCAATGGATTCCATTTAGAGTAAACTGAGCTCCTCCAATTCTGTTGGCAACCTAGCCAACAATAGCTCCAAATTATGTTGAATAATTCTGCAAATATTTTGGCATTGCAATCACAAAGTAATTATTTTTTATACTTCTATATATGAAAACCACAAATCAAGAAAATAGTATATCACTGCATATCCTATAAACTTTCCTAGGAAAGTAATGAGTGTGTGTGTGTGTGCATGCATCTGTGACACCTTCAACCTCACTCAAATCATGCACTGAAATATCATCATCACGAGGGAAAAAAAAGAATGAAATGATAAGAGAATTGAATCTTAGAAGGTGTAAAATATGAGGGACATAACTTCCATTGTTGATATGTGAAGGTGCTAAAGCGCCTTCTTCATTTAAAGTAGGCAAACCAGGTCCTATAATACATGACAATGGAGTCAAATTATGATAAAAACTAATTAGTCAAGCAGAAAATTGCCCAAAGTATATTAATAGACATAAAACTTCACTTGTAGTGCCATTAATGAACTGTTTTCTTCTTTGTAATCTTCAGTAGTTGTTGAGAATGGTTTCAAGCGAAGTCAAATCCTGAATTATCAAGTCTGCTAAAAACTTATTCAGCTGTACTCTTTCCTTTTTATTTTCAAAAGGGTGAAGTAAACTACATATATTTTTTCACATGATACTACTAACAAAATAATGATGGCTCGTATTTCCATTCACCACCTAAGATAGAGTAGCAGGGACTACTAAACTAATGACAATCCATTATATTGGTTAGGACTTCAAGTCATGAGAGCATACATACAATGGTATTATTTCATAAAGTCAATAATAATCCACATCTAGTTAAAGAAATATAACAAAGTATATAAAAAACAAAAAGATGAAAAAGGCAAGTTGATCAGATTTTGTATCCATTAATAATTGTGCAAGCTATCGAACAAACACAATCAACATAAAATAATTATACTCAACAGAGACCAGCCAAAATGGAGACAACTCAACTCAAATTTACTCAACATAACAGAAAAAGCTTAAAAGAATAGTTACCTTATGACCTTTAATCTCGATTTCATACCCATTGATTTGACTTCAGGAACTTCATGTTCGTCTCTGGGTATGGCTAAGGACATAGACATTTAAATACGCAATTAAACAAACATTCAACATGTAAGGAAAATAAATTACGAAGAACTTACCAAATGGTTTCTTTAGAGCTCCACTGAAAAATTCAGACTATGCCTACAAACACACACAAACACAAACATGTGTAAATGCACGTGGAGGTTCTATACATACAAGAAAGAGAAGTTAGAGTTTAGGGAAGTCGGACCTGAAAATTCCGTTATCCACATTTTCGTCTTCATTTGTTCTATATCTAATATTTCAATATAGCAATTGACTACAACATCTAATAAAAAGGAAACTAAGAGAAAAGTAAAGAGAAATAATCATACTATGAAATCAGTAATTGAATGTGCAAATCTTGCGTTGGTGGAGAGTTAGAGATTGTAGTGTCTACAAAGATCACTAAATTGCAAATCCAAAGTGCTTCTCTTCTACAGGATGGAGCCCTTGATGGGATTGTTTGTCATCCTCCAAGATGAACCGCAACGCAACATGAAAAGGAGGAAGATGAAAGAATAATAGTCGTTTGCTTGGACATTCATTCAATGTAGATAATGAGAAGACACTATACAAAGCATTTAGTGCTAGCTTCAATGGTTATGCAAAGATCTCAAAAGATAACAAAGATTGAGAGCTCTGTGAGAATTTTGCTGAGATGGTTGAATGAAAGAGTCCTGACTCTTGATAAAATGTTGATGTGGCTAACGCAGGAGGGACTGCTACTCAGAAAAGAGCTGGAAGCTTAAAGAAGCCTATGACGTGGCTTAATAATAGAGTTCAAGCAAGCTGATGTGTCACTCATACAGTGTCTGTCTCAGAATTTATATATTATAAATAGATTTATTGATATCTTTGAATTTTGGATACTCGTGCATTCAACGAAGTTTGGTGTGAGCTTTGTCCTTCGACGCATTTCTATGTTCTTGCTATTTGAAGAACTTTGGTGGTTTCATTATTGAATATTATATTATGAAATTCTAAAATATGACATGAGATTCGTAAGAACTGGACTAGAAATTCAAATAAAAATGAAAATCAACACAAGTATATCTCCTCTCCTGATCTAATATCAGAGTGATACCATAACAGTGGGACTGTAAAGAGGAAATTACAACTGAAACAGAAAGATAATCCTCAGGCTAATTCGAGAGTGCCTAAACCTCTCCCTCTCCAGTTCCCTCACACTTCTTTCCTGAATCTACCCATTTTCCTTACTTCCTATATATACTGCCTTGTCACTAACAGATTACAACTCCCTCCAATTCTCTGCCCGAACCCATGTGTACAATTAGATAGCTACAGTCCTGCATGTTGCCTTGCTGATGCACATTGCTCTACTGTCCTTTGCTGCCTTTCTTTTTGTATTTCTTTCCAAAATGCGCCTTAGTCATTGGAGGGTGTCATCAATATACAACCCAAAGAAGAGAGAGTTATTTGAAATTCATTATCACTCAATTATAAGAATATTTGAAAAGAGAGTTAACTATTGTTTCAGACAGATCAAGAAAGAGAACTTAGATAGTATTCTATAAACTTTCTTGAGGTTAGATTACTTTTCTTGGGATTGAAGTTGAGGGGTTTTGTTGTGATGTCCTTTGTGTCAAAACATAACTGTTACTCTTCTTCATGTTGAAGTTGAGGGAAGCTCGTTGTAGTATCTTTGAAAAAACAACATCACTGTCACTCTGCTTTGGGTAGAAATAAAGGAAAATTCTTATAGAGTCCTTATAAGCAAAAATACCATAATGAAGAAAATCTCTAGCAGTTACTTAGGGACTGGACGTAGGTAATGCATTGTGACTGAACTAGGATAAATCTACTGTGCATGTTTTCTTCTCTATCTCTTTTACTTTAAAGCATTCATATAATCTATGTTCCACTGGTATAAATTTTTAATTTTTAAATTTTCTATTGTTGAACCCAAAGAACCAATTCACCCCCTCTCCGGTTTTGGTTCTTTCAGTTTCCTAGATAAGTTTTCAGAGATTGGATATATACAACCCAAAGTATTATCTCTATATATTTAAAACTATCTTCTCTCTGTGATCTATGTAATTTACCGACTCTTATATTAGAGTAAATTTTCATAAGTACAAGTCTCTATTTTATGATCGTGGTGTATAGAAGTTATGAAGGATTATTTACATATCTTAGGTGAGGAGTACTTAATTAAATAGCTACTATTGAGTGAAGCACTTAGATTTGTTGGGGTCTCTGCCGCTATAGATAAAGTTGAAATATACATAAATATTTATATATATAATGTACTATTGAATTTCTGCCATTTCTTTAGGAAAGAACTTTCCTTAAGCTTATAGATGATGGTGTACGTCTATGCACATGCCTCTTTCTTGTTTGCTAAAGAGGGAGTTAATACATATGGTCTACTATAGAGAAATTTCTTCCACTACATACAAATTCTGCTTTCTGTAAACACTCCATAGAGAAAACATCACAACAGAACATGCAATTCATTTTGGTTTACTTCTCAAATTCAATTGCGTCACTTGTGAAAGGACATACTAAAGAATGAGGCCTATCCTCAATATGTAATTAAGGATAAACAATATTCATAATATAAAATTGTAGTTTTGAGGTTAATCAAAACATGCAAAATGATTTCCCTTCTCCTCCCTCACTCTCTCCCGCTTTACTCATTCTTCTCTGTTGTGTAAATGTGTTGTGTTTATGTACACAAATTATAAGCTTAGAGAAAGGGATGAGTGATAATGATTATCTTTATCATTATCATTATCATTATCTTATTATTAGTTTATCTTTAATTTATAAATAAGTTAGGATTAGTATTTTAAGAATCTTATTTTATCTATTTTATCTTGTTATCTTATCCCTTATCTATTGTAACTATCTTTATTATATAATAAAGTATTGTTCAATTATTTGAATGAGCCTAATCATAAACTTCTATATGGTATCAGAGCCGAAATGACTAATGTCACATTTGACTCCAGGATGACAACCTCCCCCTAGCTCCATTTCCACCACCAACATATAAGCCATCTCAGCCTTGAAGGCAATTATCTCTAATCTCAGCCTTGATAGACAGTACAGATGAAAAACTTGTTTGAGAATCAAGATTTTTGGTGGATCATTGGAGAAACATCCACGCCTATACCAAAGGTTGTCTCACCTCTGACATACACGTCCAAGACTTGATCAACCCCAATCTAAACTATTCTCATTCGTGCAGATCTGATCGACTGACCGTGCATGAATAACTAGTCATTTAATAAAGGAAAACCTTAGTAGGTTTTGCCATTAATGTAAAAAGACATCTAACAAGGCATATAATAATGATGTAGAGACCTTTAACGATTCATGGTTAATGTTTCAAGATACCTTTACTCACTGTTACTCACCATGTTCGATCCGTTTGATCCAAACTTGGACTATGCATCGCCCCATCCAGTTTAAAAGGAGGTGATAAAGGATTATCCTTATCCTTATCATTATCTTATCATTAGTTTATATTTAGTTTATGAATAAGTTAGGATTAGTATTTTAAGAATATTATTTTATCTATGTTATCTTGTTATCTTATCCCTTATCTATTGTAACTATCTTCATTATATAATAAAGTACTGGTCAATTATTTAGTTGAGCCTAATCATAAACTTCTACAATGAGAAGGAGTTAATTCTGATTATTAAGAGTTAAGTGTCTAATTCCCTCTTCTCCACCTATTCTACCACATGTCTAGCCATCTAGGAATTAAAAGAAATTGGTTCCTAAACTACTAATCTAGGTTCTTACAGATTTAAATTATAATCTCTTTCTCATGTCATGTATATGTCCTATTCTTACACTAAAAATATTAATTACTTAATTCTCAAATGTAACCAACCGAATGTATCTAATATTTTAATTTCTTCTTATTCCATTATTATCATTTCACAATTTATAAAATTTCCATGCTAATATGTTGTATAGTAAGTAAATTAAGGAATGTTACAAATTCCTAACATGGGTCCACCAAAAATTGTAGATTCCATTAAAGAAAAACCGTAACACCCTCAAAAGATGAAACTAATTAATAACATAAAGTTTAGTTCTTACCTTGTGAAATATTTAAAATAATGAGTTAGATTACTAGTAATTGACATCATTAAAACATTTTTATATTTGATAGCTATAATTTTATACTATGCATAAACAATAATGCATAACACAGTTAGGTTTTTGCTACTAGTCAGATGTTTATATATACATCAATACTCGTTCTAGATTGGGCATCACTAGACTATAGACAACAAAATACCAAAAAGGGATGGGGTATAGTACAACAAATGATAATAATACTAAAGATCATATATCCTGTTCCCTCAAAATGTGATACATTGCATTAGTTAAATCAGCTAGTCATATCTTGTAGTACCTACTCAAGAGTATATACACGTATGTATATACCCAAGCTTAGTCTATCTAGATCATAATAGTCATAGTATAGCCCATGGTACCTATACTAATTTGAAATCACCATGAATAGAGTGAGAATTTAAAATTCTTAATAGAAAAAGGAATGGTTAAAAGAACTTTTATTAAATCACGTGGTGATTTCTAATTGTGTAAAGCCACAACAATTCACATGGTTACTAAATAAGATAAAATAGAATTATTCCAAACAACATAACTAAATTATAATAACATGGTTAAATAATTGCTAAATAAATCATTTAATTAATGCAGCTTCACATGCAAACATAATCAAGTAGGTGATCCTGGTTCCTCAAGATTCTAACAAACTCTTAGCACCTCTCTACTAGTGCTCTGCCTCCTCTTCTAACATGTAGCACCTCTCTACTAGTGCTCTGCCTCCTCTTCTAACATATTTTTTAATTGCATGTCCCATCTTTCAGCTAATATTAGGCTATAATCTCCATGGAAAGATGGTGGTGTAACTTTCCTAAATTTTGAAAGCCCTTGATAATTAATTAGGGTTGGTCACGAGAACTTTCCCGACCAAATTTTCACTACCTTCACCTTGATGATTATTATTCCTATCTTGAGTCTCCTGCATGTGTTGTAAAAAAATCTAGTTGAATTTGTCTATGTTCTAACTTCATCAAGCAAACCCTTCATAACTCCTATAATCCCTATCAGAGTATCGTTTTGTGTACTCTAAGCTTCCGAAGTTCCTTGTTCTCCTAATCTCATATAGTCCTACATACACACGAACATTCTAATATTGAGTTGATCACTCTCAATATTGCATAATTAGTGCAGTTAGAATACTATAAGACATGCATAGAGAAATTGAAGCACACATCATGCAGATAACAGAAACTCAAGATAGACAAAAATTGTAAACATAGATCTAATTAGCTAATATATTTCCACCTATAGCTGAAATAAAGGCTCTGATACCAAAAATGTGACACCTTCAAAGGATGGAACTAATAACATAGAGTTTAGTTCTTATCTTGTGAAGGATTTAAAATAATACCTGAATTAAATTACTAGTAATTGACATCATTAAGAGTAAGGGAGATGATAAACAATTATTAAAGAATAAGGGTTAAATTACTCAATTGGTCTTTATAGTTTTACATCAAATTCAAATTAGTTCATACAGGTTAAAACCATTTAAAAATCTTCCTATAATTTTCAAATAGTGTAAAATGATCCATATAATTTTTAAACAACGCCAAAAAAAGGACCTTCTAAAGAAATTTTTCTTGGATGAGGTGATGATGAAGCTCAATATGCTTTGTTCTTGCATGACACATTGTATTTACTTTTGAGTTTAAAGCACTTTGATTTTCATTTGTCACCATGAAGTATGACTAACTTGACAGTAGGAGAATGAATATTTTCAAAAAGTCTTTGAAGCTAGACACATTTTGAGCTATTTTCTTCCTTTACTTGAGTTCCTTAGTATTCTCACCCTCATTAGATATAGTCGGCCTCTAGAGTTGTAATATTATCTCCACCTACTACATCTACAAGTCTTCACAAACAGATAAGACTTTATACACATCCTCTATACCATGGCATAGTTTAAAGATTAGAAAATCCACACCAAAACTAGTCCCATGTCCACAAAAATCCATATTTTTGAAAATTGATTGAATAATTTCACCAAAGGATCTTACGACATACCATAAGCTTCTTTAGAGCTTTGATACCACGTGAGAAAGCCCTAGTGTACTTAAAGTCACTAGCCCAAGATCGCCAGCCACTAAGGTGAAGAATCACAAAACTACAAAAGAATAAACCCATAAGATGTATACAAGAGAAAATTGGTATGTAGAGTCTAGTGTGTTTCTTTATTTCATTTTTAGTTGTGAAAGCATCAATAATGGGCTAAGGGATTGATCCCCTTGTACACTAAAGAAAACAAAAAATTATGTTGACAAGTTTTCATTATAAAAAAAATCTATTGTAATCTGGCTTCTTTTTTATTGAGTCTTTTCATGGTATATATTATTTATGTCTCTTCTATAAGATATTTTTATACACTCTTAAAATATTTCATTATATTAATAAAAGTACAACACATGTCAAATACTAACAATATATATCATTAGATTAAATTTATAATATTATATAATAAAGTTGAGGTGAAATCTAAGCTATTAAATGTAATACTATAAGACTACTTAAAATTTTTTTTTTCTAGGGTCATACATCATCTTTACAGCTTTGCTTCCCCTTTTGGTAGGATTATCCTTAGTGGAGTTTCTTTTTGTTGCTTTTGGCCTGTTTGATTGACGTTTAGTCTATTTCGTAAGCCAAAACAGCAAATGTTACAATTGGTAACAGTCCTATAGCTCATAACAAACAATAATATTACAATTTTATTTCTATTTATATCCTTTTATTATCTTATCATTTCATAAATAAAACAAGACCACTTAAAAGTTCTATTCTGTTTTGGCAGTAGCCACTATTTGAAAGTACGATCATTCTTTGTACAATGTTATACTTTTGGCAGTTGTGACTGTTTTGTTCATAACTTGAGTTACAAGTGTTGGAAATAGGTGTGTCCATGATGTTAGAAACCTAAGACTTAAGGCTATTAATGTTAGAATTTTTAACAGAGTAAACTTTTATTTTAATCTTTTAAAAACATAAATATTATTATTTTAATTTTTTAAAGATTTTTATCATCAATTTAATTCTTAAATTTAGGAAATGACTTAATTTTGATCCTTCAAAGATATTAATTTCAATTTAGTTCCTTAATGATTAAAAAATATCATTAATTTAATCCATTAATTATATAAAATTGTAATTAATTTAGTCCCTTAATCATTAAAATTTTATTAATTTAGTCTTTATTCGTACATAGAAGGACGATTTTGATAATAATTTTTAGATTTAGGAACTATATTAATGACAGAATTCTTTGAAGAACTAAAATAATAATACTTATATCTTTAAAGGACTAAAAAAAGAATTTTATTCATTTTCAATATTTATCTCTCTTCCAATTCATACGAGTTTTTTTTTTCAAAGTTTGGTTCGCTCCTCCACATTTTCTCTATTCTGGCAGTTGTCACTTATTGAAAGTAAGGCCATTTTTTGCATTGGCAGATATGACTATTTTGTCCATAACTTAAGCTACAAATGCAAGAATTAGGTGTTATTTGTGGCATTAGAAACACATAAGGCTTTCAACAATAAAAATTCCAATATTATATTTTCTCCAATTAATACCAGTTTTCTTTCGAAGTCGAGTCTGTTCCTTCACATTTTGGCAGCAGTCACTTTTTGTACATAACTTGATTTTCACTTTTCAAAATCTTGCATTGTTTGTCTCATTGGAAACATAACACATGAAGCTTTTAGTGCTGAAAATTTTCAGCCTTGAAGTGAAGGTCATTTTATGCATAATGTCATACTTTTGGCAGCCATAGTCAGGTATTATCATAGATAGCTTGCCTAGTAACTAAACAGAATTTGTTTTTCTAATGTTATACTTGCCTAGATAGCTTGCCTAGTAACTAAACTGATAATCATTTGCTGTTTTCGTTAGGAGTTGAGATCTATAAAACATTTGTAACTCAGCTATAAATTTCAACCCATTCATCTAGCTTTGAATGTCATGCGCATTACTTGTTAATCAGCTGTAACGCATATTATTGATCATAAATTCTCTACCCTTAATATTCCAAATTGAACGTGCAGACTAACTATATACGCATGAAATTCACTTAGCTTGGCTTTAGTTTTACTAGTTACATCACCAAACTTTGTTTAATGTCGATTTTTACTTTAGTGTGCATTAGTTTGTATAGTTTGTATTACATCACCACTAAAAGTGATGGAACAACAATTAAGATTACCAAGGAGCATCCCTTAACACAAGAATAACAGACTGAATGCTTAGGACACCCATAGCAATCAGTGGCGAAGTTGAAATGGCATTTTGGCTCTTAAAAGATTAATCAAGAGCTTCCCACAAACTGCCATCCAAATAAGGATTTTAATTGTTGTGTTCCCTGAAAAGACCAAAGACTTCCCAAAAAAGGCTTAGAATTTTCACTTTGTTAAACTTTGCAATTTTATCAATTTCATTTTGATTCTCTTATGTTAGGAATTCTTTTATATCTATTAAGATGGTGATTTTGTTCTACTGTTGTAAAGGCTAGCCAATAATCATAATGAATTTATAATCAAATTTTGTTGGTTTCTTGTCAAGACAACACGTGATCCTACAATAGGTTTTCGTTGTAAAGAACAGAGTACATGATCCTTTGGTTATTTGAATGTTTTGGGTTGTAATTTATGTTTGACATATTCTCTTTCTTCTTTTTGTGGTTACAAGACAAATTCATGGCTTCATATAATATTAATTACATATTTGAATGATTAATACCTACTTCATTTTATATATTATTAATGAGAATATGTCATGTTAAATGTGTATTTATTGATATAATATTTATAAAGCGCTTAAACTTTATTGAAGGTGTTAGTTATATAATTATCAACAACATTTAAAAAAGAAATAAAGCATCACTTAAAAAAAAAGATTTTTAATGACGACCTTATGTTTCACTTAATTCGCTTTCTTTAACAATTTTACAAAGTTGTCGCAAAATATTATTTTTTGCGACAACTAATTTTTTGCGACAACTAAACGTCATTATAAGATATAAAGCAATTTGATTACTCCTTTTACGATGACTTATTTCGTCACAAAAAAACATAAGTTATGATGTTTGTTTATAACTCTTTAGCCATGATTGAAGGTTGTCAAGATAGTTGCTAAAACTACTTAATTATGTTGTTCATAATTTTTTAGTAATTATTAAGGTCATCACATAATGTTCTCTTTCTATTACGACTCTGAAAGTTATTACATTTTACTTTTAGTCACGAAGTATAGATAACAACTTTACATCGTCATAAAAAGTGTAAAAAGTCATTGAAAGTCTGAACATTAAAGTCATCATGAAAAGCAATTTTTTTCGTAGTGTTTGTATTTGTTATTTTGCACTTAACATCTCACTTCTTTATAGTTTATTTAATTATATATAATAATAGTGTAAAATTTTTGTCTTTGATATTTTTGCACTTGAATGTATCTTTTAAGATGTCAATTAATTGTATTATTTTTGCTTAAGTTTTTACATGTTTATATGCCTTTGTAACATTAATTGTAAGGAGAATATGTTGAATATATTTAAAAGTTGTGATTTTGTTGAATTTATAAATAAAAAATATATAAAATATTTTATAATTTTTTAATATTTAGTGGATTAGTTCATGCTCAAACTTGATAGGCGAAGATTAGGATTTTGACAATTCATTCAAGAAGTGGGCTTTTTGAACCTAGCTTGTGAAGTCTTGACCCACGTTGGCAAGGATTGGGTTAGCACACATTAATAAATCTTAAGTTTTATTATTTGTCACGTTGTTTCATATTTAAATATTTAAAAAAATTAGTTTGAAAATTTTTAGAATAAAAACTTTGAAGATAATTTTTTTTATAAAATTTATTCAAAATTTTCTTTTATTTTTAAGCAATACCATACATAGTACATGTTTGATTTCATTTAATTTTTACGTAAAAAATTAATTTTTGGTCAAAATTTTCATTTATAATAATTTGATTATAAACTAATTCAAGTATGCACCTTCTAATTTTAAGAAAATTATTTTCTCTTCATAAGTTTTAAAATATTACTTGTTTAAAATGAGATAAATTATAAGGAATGGTATTTTCAATTTGCTTTAGTATAAATCTTATTTATAATATTTCAAAATCTTAAAGAAAATAAATGTAATGTAGCTAGAAGTTTATAGAAAACACGTCATGGGATAGGCAGGGAAAAAACACAAGTGGGGTCTAGTTGATTGTCTTCATTCACTAGTTGTAGCGTGTAGGGTATAAAATGAAATTTTGGTATACATGAATATATACAATTTATATAGATATAATTTTTTTAATTTATTATAAAGTAAAATTAGTAAATATATTCTTATTAAAATATATGAGATTATATATATATATATATATATATATATATATATATATATAAAATATAGTGAAATTTTATTTATTTAAATATAAAAAAGTATTTTTAAAATTTAAGATTTAATCATTTATTTTATTAAAATAAGAGGAACAAAATTATAATTAATCTTATTTTTTAATGTCATGCCAATATTTTTTATTTTTTTAATGATACACTAACGGATGGACTAAAAGTGTTTATTTAATGAAACTAAAAAAGTTAAATCGTTCATTTTATTTAAATAAATAGACCATAACTGTAATTAAATATTTTTATATTATCACTCAATTATGTATTATTATATTATTAAATAATATTTCAAAAAATAAATTTATTTTAATAATTTATCAATATATAATTAAATAATAATATAATAAACTATTAAAAAGACTGAATGAAAATTAATCTTTAATAAAAATTGTAAAGTATAATTAATCAATTGATCCGGCCTGTGAAGAGACATTAACCCTTGTGTCCTCTTTTGCTAGTGTGCTCTGCAATAATTGACTTGTATCAAACACACTATGATTTGATCAAGCAGTGTGACCCACAAAGTTGACGGAATGCCACCAAGTCTTTTTCTGAGTTTCTTCCTTTGTGGTTCGTTCCCACCAATTTTCTCTGTTGCCATTATTTCTGAGTTTCTTCCTTTATTGGTTCTTGCTTCTTTACGTGTTGACAGTGTTGTTTTTTTTGTTTCCTTCTTGAATCCCCCAAAAAACAAAACCAAAACGAAAAGAAAAAAGGAGAAAAGGAGAGTTGAAAACGTTGTACTCTTGATTCTTCTGCTGCTGCTGTTGTTTGTTATCATCCACTTCAGTTTTATAAGTTTTCGCTTTTTTTTTTTTTGGTTTCAAATCCACAAAAAAGCACAAGAGAGGTACTTCTCATTCATTAGTCTTGGTGTTCGTTCTTCACATTCCATCTTGCAATTGAGGTTGATTTTGCTTTAGAAAGAGGTGAAGAATTGCTGCACTGTGATCCTTGCAAGAGGTACTTCTTATTCCATTTTCATTTAATATTTTTCCTTTATTTACTGACAGTGTTTTTTTCCACTTGAAATGAGGAGGTAATCTTACCCTTTTAGCGGGCTATATATTTCTGCGTGTTGTGGGATTCAAATCTTTTGTTTTTTTTTCCCCTCATTTTGTTCATTTAAAACACTGTGAATTAAGTAAAAAAATGCATCTCTTGATTGGTAGTAAACTATTACTATCTCTTTTGACAATTTACTTTATTTACTTAATTCAAGTATTTATTTGAGTAACAAGCAAACTGAAAATTTGAAGCCAAAACTAATTGACTAATGAGAGAAATTTGGTTTTATGGGTAGTTTGGAAGAAGCGATTAAAATTTTGCCTTGTTGCAAGGAGAAAATTTGGGCGTGGCTTTACACAACACAACGTGTGGCAAGGACATGACAAGTTGTCTTGAGCGTAGGACCTCCCCACCAACTCCACAACAAGGTCCTTTTTTTTATTTTTTTTTCCTGACGTGCCACACCAAGGTCCTTAATATGCATAGGCACTGTTTCTTGCATCTCAGGGACTGTAAATGGTAAGGATGAAATTATGAGTTAATTTGAATGCTAAGGACTAAATTATAAGTTAATTTAAATGTCAAAGATCAAATCATAAATAATTTAAATGTTAACATTACTCTTAAATGTTAGGTAATGTTAGGTTAAAAGATAACAATATTACATTATATACCATCATTTCTATTTAACTAGCATAACAGTCTCCAGTCGAAAAAAAAACTAGCATACTAGTCATGCTATGCATGAGAAAATTCATAAATAAAAAATAATATTACTTAAAAATAATATATTATTTAAAAATTATAATATTTTATAAAAATAAAAATGTCACTTATAATAATTTTAAAAGGGATGGTTAATAAATTATTATTCTTTTTAATTTCTCATAATTTAAAATTACATATCTATTGTTTATCTTGAGCTAATTTTAATATTTTTTTAATATTTTTAATATTATTTTAATATTTTTCTTTATTCATGAAACTTTATTAGTAATTATCGATTCATTCATATAGGCAAAAAGAGAATTGAAATTCTAAATTAATTCATAAAAAATAAATCAAAAGAAATTTTAAGTATTAATGCTTTCATTTTAATATGTTGAAATATTATGTCAATGTTTAATTTCTTTTTAGCAATTTAGATCTTTTGTATTTTAAAGAAAAAGAGTAAGGTTATTAAAACTCCTATTTGTCTATCAATACTTCCTTTAAATTATTTTTAGTTTTTATTTTCTTAATTACCCATAAGAAGTTTTATTTTCAAAAGTCAAGATTTTTTTTTTACTTTTCCTTTCTGGGTATATTATTCACACTCTCTATTATTTTAATTTATTTTGTAACATATTATTTTTTTGCCTTTTTAAAATAGTAAATGACAATATTTATTAAATATAACTTATATGATAATAATAGTTTTTAATTATGATGATATTTATTGACATTTTTTAAGTTGACATGTTAATTTTTTTTTTTACAATAAAACATGATTTAAAGTATTTGGAATTCCATCAAATTAATAAATCTTTAAAATTACTTTAAGAACTATTTTTTTAAAATTATCTATTAGAAATGTTGGTGTTTATAAAATATAGATATTGGAAATTATTTTTAAATTATAATAAAGATTAGCTTTTTCTTTACCAATTAAAATATTTGACATATAGATTTTTTTTCTTTTGAAATTTAAAAAATCTTTATCATTATTACTTTATCACATAATTATTATTTATTAAGCTCAATGTTAAATTATTTTTCAAACATGATAGAGTCAAATTCTAAGAAACAAAATCAAATTATTTTTCACCTTTTAAATATTATAATAGACTAAAAATGCGCACATATACAATGAAATTAAATTAAAACAAGTTTATAAATGTAGGAGATTAAAGCAAAAAAAAATATTATGAAT
This sequence comes from Castanospermum australe, assembly GCA_019955255.1. Taxonomy (NCBI): domain Eukaryota; kingdom Viridiplantae; phylum Streptophyta; class Magnoliopsida; order Fabales; family Fabaceae; genus Castanospermum; species Castanospermum australe. The sequence goes on from NSJW01000737.1 coordinate 69,226, forward strand.
AAAATTGAGAAAGAACTCAAAATAAATAAAATACGGTATAATTAAATACCTAATTACTGCCATAATACCAAGTGTTTCATCTGTTTTTAAATCCGCATTTTGACACGTGGATACTAGTTTCCGCGTGAGTCAAGTGAGCCTAATTATTCAATTGCAATAAGAAGCATTTATGTGTCTAGGAAGATCAAGCTGCCATAGAATTTAAAGGACCAAGAGTCTACTTCTAATATGTAAATCACCAAACGTTCGACACCTTGGCGACTTCGTGATTAAGAGCGACGACTTGCGGTTCAGCCATGGCTTCACTTTTTCTTTTTTTCTTTTTAATGAAAATCGGGATTATAACTTGTAAGTTGCGAGTCAAGACTTCTTATTAAAATATAAAAAATATTAAAATAATAAATAAACAATAATATTGTTTACATACTATTTTTATATTATTTTTTAAATAATAAAATAAAATATATATTTTTTATATTATTTCTCTTTTACACGTTACAATGTACACTTTCTCTGACTTTTTTTTTTTTAAATAAGGTGTAAGATTTAATGTGTATAATTTGTGAGCAAAGGATAATTGGAAATATATTATTTTCGCAATTTGGACCTCTCCTATCAAAAAGCCACGTTAATGATCGTGTCTTCTTTTGCTAGTGCGCTCTGCAATAATTGACTTGTATCAAACACTCTATGATTTGATCTAAGCAGTGTAGCCATCTCTCTTCTTCTGCACCCACAAAGCTGAAGAAATGCTGCCACTCTTGTTCTGAGTTTCTTCCTTTGTGTTCGTTCCCACCAATTTTCTCTGGTGTCATTACTTTTGAGTTTCTTCGTTTGTTGTTTGTTGCTTCCGTAATTAACAGTGTTGTTTTTCTTGTTTCCTTCTTGAATCCAAAAAAAAAAAAAAACAAAGGAGAGTTGAAAACTTTGTACTCTTATTTTTTCTGCTGCGGCTGCTGCTGCTGTTGCTGTTGTTTATTATCATCTACTTCAGTTTTAGAAGTTTTCGCTTTTTTTCGTTTGAGATCCACAAAAAAAGCACAAGAGAGGTACTTATCATTCCTTAGTCTTGGTGTTCGTTCTTCTTATTCCATCTTGCAATTGAGGTTGATTTTGCTTAGAAAGAGGTGAAGAATTGCTGCACTGTGATCCTTACAAGAGGTACTTCTTATTCCACTTTCATTTAATATTTTTCCTTCAGTCTTATACTCTTATTACTATTTACTGCCCTCTGGTTTTTTCCCTTAAAATGAAGTAATCTTATCATTTAGTGGGTTATTTGGAAGGATTACTCTCACAAGGTCACTGGTTAAAGCATTGAGTTACTAATCGAACGGTATAAAATTAAATTCATATATAAATGATTATTAAAAATACAGGAACATAATATAAAAATTATCGAAAATATATTTTAATTCTTAAATAATTAAAATTTATAATTTATAATCATAAAAAACGTTTCTTATGAAAATTAATATTACGTAATTATCTGATAATTTTTTTCCTTTTGATCTGCCAGTTTTACTTTTACTTTTGTTTTTAACTTTTTTTTTTATAATTTGTGAAAGATAATTGAATGATGCAAAGTGAGCCACGTTTTCAATCTTCCTCCACTCATTCCATATCTCTTTATGATTCAGTCACCAAATTCAAAACTGAGTAAGGTAACAAATTGAAGACTTTGAAAATCACTAGAACAAAACTTTCTTCACCATCTTCGGCGGACCTGAAACCATTTCAAGCAAGAGCATTTTTTTTTTCTTTCTGAATTTTCTTCTACAAGTTATTTTTTCTTCATCGGTCTTCGTGCCATCTTCACGTAGCGGACCATGAAATTTCTTGGTTTAAAGAAAAAAAATAGGTGAGCTTAGTTTTGAAGCTGAAGCTGCTCGGAATAATGGAGCTGATCTGTTGAAGGGATAGAGTTGAGTGTGATTCAGTTTTCAAAGGCTGAAGCCTGGGGTCGTTTGATTGCTTGGCCGGTTCAGAATGGGCCGAATCATACGAGCGGCACAATACTCGGTCGAGTCAGTCGGTTCAGACCGGTTCAATTGCACAATCAATCCAACTATCTGTTCGGACCAAGGTTTTGAAAATTGAATCGGTTACCGAACCGATCGAAGTATTGATTCAAGGTTTAATAATTTAACTGTGATTGAAGTACTGATTCAAGCTTTAATGATTCAATTGTGATTGAATTATGATCGAATTAAAATATAATTAAATATATATTTATATTTATATATAATTATAAAAATATAATACAAATTAAATTATAAGTCATGTACATAAAATTATTAAATCTTTTGATATTCTAATCTATTCTTTCTATATTTATATATAATTATAAAAATATAATATAAATTAAATTATAAGTCATATACATAAAATTATTAAATCTTTTGATATTCTAATCTATTTTTTTTTTTAGGAAAAATTTATTTAAAAAGACTTTAATTTTATGTTGTTGGTTTAAACATCAATAATCTCGTTGCTTTATGTGGTAATTATAAATCTATAATTAGTTCTTTTTCAAGTCTCCTTCATGTACACACAGTACTTAGAAAAAACAAATGGTTGATTTGATTGCATAATTAATTATTACCATACTTACAAAGTACTACTGTTTGACTCAAATGGACTCGAAGGTGAGCATACTTTTGATCGTGCCCAGTGTTCGTTTTTTAGCCAGTTGCTGTTCAACTTCAGCGGCACTGGTAGCCCAAATCCGACGCTGAACTCATCCTATCTGGCAACTCTACAGCAAAATCGTTCCCAAAATGACAGCGAGACCATCCTATACAACCTTGACCCTTCATCCCCTAATGCTTTTGACAACAACTACTTTGCAAATCTTCGCACCAACTAGGGCCTTCTCCAATCAGACTGGGAGCTGTTTTCCACCAGTGGCTATACTACAATCTCCATTGTTAACAACTTTGCCAGCAACCAAATCGCCTTCTTCCAAGCTTTTGCTCAGTATATGATTAATATGGGTAACATCAACCCATTAACGAGAACTCAGGAAGAAATCAGATCCGACTGTAGGAAAGTCAATGGAAGTTGAAAGAGACAAGATCGGCAAGACCAGTTGAGCCATTTTGGAACTGGTGCCGGGTTGACCGGTTCAGTCGGTTTAAAACCGGTTCACTGGTTTTTGACCAACCGGTTTTAGAAAGTCATCGGAACCGGTGAGGGAACTAGTTCCCGGTCCAACCGGTTGAACCGGCAAGTCCGATCCGATTTTCAAAATATTAGTTCGGACTACCAAGACACCGGTTCACCGATTAGTGGTCTGACCGGTTGATCCGAGCCGATTTTAATAACACTGGTCTTTTATTACCCTTGAGTTGCATTTATCCATGTGCAAGCATGGAAAATATTAAAAATTATTCTCAAGTTAGTTTAAAAGATAATAATATATTATTTTTAATGATAATATATTATTATTTTTATTTAACTAGTATAAACAGATAAATTTAAAAAATAATATTACTTAAAAATAATATATTATTTAAAAATATAATATAATACTTAATAAAAATAAAAAATATTACTTACAATAATTTTAAAAGAAAGATTTAATAAATTATTATTTTTTAATTCTATATAATTTAAGTTGACATATTTATTATTTATTTTGAATTTATTTTAATATTTTTTAGTTTTTTTAATATTATTTTAATATTTTTTTATTCAAAAAAAATTATTAATAATTATTGGTTCATTTACCCTTAAGTTGCATTTATCCAAGTGCAAGCATGGAAAATATTAAAAATTACTCTCAAGTATTAGTTTAAAAGATAATAATAATATATTATTTTAAATGATAATACATTATTATTTTTATTTAATTAGTATAAACAGATAAATTTAAAAAAAATAATATTATTAAAAATAATTTATTACTTAAAAAATATAATATAATATATTATAAAAATAAAAAATATTACTTACAATAATTTAAAAAAAAAGATTCAATAAATTGTTTTTTAAATTCTATATAATTTAAAATTACATATTTGTTATTGATTTTGAACTTATTTTAATATTATTTTAGTTTTTTTAATATTATTTTAATATTTTTTTATTCAAGAAATTTTATTAATAATTATTGGTTCATTTAAACAAGTGAAAGGAGAACTGAAATTTTAAATTTAATTCATAAAAAATGTCAAAATAAACTTTAAGTATTAATGCTTTAATTGTTAGTGATATAATTTTTTTATTAATATATTGAGATATTAAATTAGTGTTTAATTTTTTTCTGCTAACTTAGACATTTTATTTATTATAAAGAAGAGTGAGGCTATTAACACTCTTCTATTTGTCTATCCACACTCTCTTTAAGTTTTTTTTAGTTTTTATTTTTTTAATTACCCTTAAAAAATCAAAATATTTTTTGTTTCACTTTTTGGATAATTTATTCATACTCTCTATTATTTTGATTTATTTTGTAACGTATTAAATTTTTTTAAAAATAAGATATGATAATATTTATTTAAATGGAGCTTATATGATAATATCTTTTAATTATGATGATATTTATTAAAAAATTTTAAGTTAACACATTAATTTTTTTTATTTTTACAATAAAATATGATTTAAAGCATTTAAAATGCTATCAAGTAAATAAATTTTTAAAATTACTTTAATAATTATTTTTTAAATTATTTATTAAAAATTTTGGTGTTTATAAAATATAGGTATTGAGGATTAGTTTTAAATTATAATAAAGATTTGATTGTTTTCTTAACCAATTAAAATGTTGACCATTTCTTTAGAAATTTAAAATCATGGCTTATCAACTATGCTAAGACATGCAATAAATGTATTACAGCATTTAAGATTCACATAATCATTACTTACCACAAAACTATTGATATTGGAGTTAGATGTCAAATTTTTTATTTCATGTAGCAGAGTCAAATTTTGTATGATAAAGTCAAATTATTCTTTTCCTTTCAAATATTATAACAGATTAAAAAAGAACACATATACAACGAGACAAAATTAAAACGAGTTTATAAATGTTAAGGATTAAAGTGAGAAAAATAAAATATTAATAATGAAATTAAGAATGAACTCAAAATAAGTAAAATAGTGTTTTATTCAATTCCTAATTACTGCTATAGCACCAGGTGTTTGATCTGTTTTTAAACCCATATTTTGATACTTGGATACTAGTTTCCGTGAGTCAAGTGAGCCTAGTTATTCAATTGCAATAAGAAGCTTTTATCTGTCTTTTTTTTTTTTTGGTATTCGAATCATTTATCTGTCTAGGAAGATCAAGTTACCATAGAATCTAAAGGAACAAGAGTCTACTTTTGATATGTGAAATTGTAAATTACCAACAGTCTGATACCTTAGCGATTTCGTACTTGAGAGCAAAGAACTACTGTTGAGCCATGACTTCTCTTTTTTTTTTAATGAAAATCATGATTGTAAGTTGTAACTTATAAGTCACGAGTCACGACTTCTTATTAAAATAATATAAAAAGTATAAATAAATATTTTATGAAAAATATATTATGTCCATCTAATATATTCGCTTAATAATTTTTCTAACTATTAAATAAATCGTAGCTGTGTGACCATCTCTTTTCTTCCGCACCTACAAAGCTGAAGGAATGCCACCACTCTTGTTCTGAGTTTCTTCCTTTGTTGTTCGTTCCCACCAATTTTCTCTGGTGTCATTGTTTCTGAGTTTCTTCCTTTGTTGTTTGCTGCTTCTGTACGTGTTGACAGTGTTGTTTTTCTCGTTTCCTTATTGAATCCAAAAAAAAAAACCAAAAAAAAAAACGCAGAGTTGAAGACTTTGTACTCTTGATTCTTCTGCTGCTGCTGTTGTTTCTTATCATCCACTTCAGTTTTATAAGTTTTCGCTTTTTTTGGTTTGAAATCCACAAAAAGCACAAAGAGAGGTACTTCTCATTCCTTGGTCTACTTCTTGTTCGTTCTTCTCATTCCTTGGTCTTCTTGTTCGTTCTTCTCATTTCTTAGTGTTGCAATTCAGGTTGATTTTGCTTTAGAAAGAGGTGAAGAATTGCTGCACTGTGATCCATACGGGAGGTACTTATTATTTCATTTTCATTTAATATTTTTCCTTCAGTCTTATATACTCTTATTGCTGTTTACATGCCATTGTTTTTCTCCCCTGAAATGAGGTAATCTTACCATGTTAGCGGGTTATATATTTCTTTGTGTTGTAGGATTCAAATTTTCTTTTTTTCTTTTTTCCCCATTTTTGTCATTTAAAACACTGTGAATTAAGTAAAAAATGCATCCCTTAATTGGTAGTAAACTAGTAATATCTCTTTCGACAATTTATTTTATTTACTTAAGTATTTTATTGAGTGAGTGAACTGAAAACTTGAAGGCAAAAGGAATGGTAGTATGAGGAGAAATTTGGTCATATGGGTAGTCTCGAAGTAGTGGTTAAAATTTTGCCTTGTAACAAGAAAATATGGGTGTAGTTTTACACAGCACATTGTGGGACAGGGACAGGGCTGGTTGGCTTGTGCATAGGACTTATCCACCGACACCACACCAAGGTCCTTAATTATTCGGAAGTTGCATTTTCCATGCACAGGCATAGCTTCTTGCATCTCAGGGTAGGGTCAGGGACTCGGGGGTGGAACTACCCCAAACAATTTTGTTTGGAAATGCTGCTTGTTGCGAAAATTTTGCATGAATTAAGAATACAGAAAGTTTTCAACCAATGAGAACACATTCAAGATTGGGCGATTACATGGTAAGCTATCGCCTACAGGATGCCCATTTTGGAACAGGATTATGTTGATGTTTCTTTGTTCATATAGTGACTGGTAATGATCCTTCAAAATGGAGAGGCTTGGTCTTTTTATAGAAGGAATATGGAGCATATCCACTTAGTCACGTGGGCTTACCGCCAGTTACTTCATGATGGTGAGGTAGCCAAATTAGAGAAAAAGAATGCAGCTTAGTAATAAGATTTAATGTAAAATCAATAGTGACACTTATTGCAAAGTCTTAGTATCATAGAAATACTCCAAAGAAGAATTAAAACATAGGAGAACACACAGTCAATTGCAAATTAAGTCTTGGAAAAAAAAGTACTACTAAGACATAAGTAACATTACGTAGAACAATAAGACTGAAAGTCCTATAATAAATCATAATCTAAACTATAATCCTCCTTACTATTACCCATCTCGAAGTCAACATCAATTCCTCTGATCATCACTTGATTTATAGCCTACAATCTCTTCAATTTATGTTTCCTTTAAGCTGGCCTCTTCCACTTCAATTTCTGTTGCAGTATGGCATTGATTGCCTTGCTTGTATAGTGTATGTTCTAGGTTTCGCAACACTAGATGTTGTAGCAACATTCCCATGCACTACTTTTGTTAGTCAGTCTAGAAACTCCTTCATAGTTTCACCTTCATTCTTCTTTATAGCTTCAAACTCTCTCCTTTAGTTCCAAACGTGCATCCACTCCATCTTCTTTCATTACACTGGAATTCCTACTTGAACTTTTCCCAGGCTTCCTTTGCAGTCTCACAAGCCATGATTTTGACAAATACATCATCATTTACAAACATGTGCATGATGGTGAGTGCTATGCTTGGTTTGAAAGCCTCTTCTTCGTGGTGTTGTTATGGGTTCGCAAGTGTATTGATCATACAAGTAATAAAGATCATATATCATTTCCAAAAGGATCATTTTGATTTCCAGACTATAACGATTTTAATTATTTAGACTTCGAATTCGATTAAAGAATAAAAAGAAATTATAAACATGATTGAACAATTAAATAAGCAATCAAAAGCAAGATTCACAAGTTTCAATAACAAAAGATTATAGGACAAGGATTTCACTACATCTATTCATTATGGAAGATCAAAACTCTTTTATCATGGTTAATCATGTTCTTGAAGGTGAATTATCTTAATTTATTCTCTATCCTTTATTGAGACTTCAAGAAGTATTTTAACTAAATTAATTTTACTCTTGTGGCCATTAACTTAATTGAAACTCATTAAGTTCTATGATAATTCAATATCCCTCGAAGGATTAAGCCTGTTTCTAGATCTTAATTTCTAAGTTCAATTAATAGAGGTTCAATTATTATATTTCATCCAACTTTCCTTCACCTAGTAACTCGAATCATGTATATATAAGGCCGAACATATTGTAAGCATTAGGAACATTGTTAATGAATCAAGAAACAATAATATTTCATTGATAAAGAAAAGTCTAATCAATCCATAATAAAGTAGAGAAGTTACATCCCTATTGTAGAAGAAGATTAACCTCTCATAATCTCTTTACAACCCAAATCAATTAAAGAGACAAAGGAACACATAGAATTAGATCTAGAACTAGAAGAAGAAATAGAAAATCCAGATAAGCTCTCATGCAGAAAATCCTCTTTGTTCCTTTTTGAATATTCAAGTCACTTCCTCAAGCTTTTGCTTTTGAATCTTGTTTTTCTTGTATTTGACTACTCTCCTCTACTATTTCTAAGCTTAAATCTTTTATACTTATCAGTAGGTTTGTCCTTTTGGGCTTGAAAAGTGTGTTCTCCCATTAAAATTCTAATTCAGAAATTAAATTCATGTATCAAGAATCTAACGTTACACAGCTATGTAGCTTTTTGTTTTGTAAAATTTAAATGTTTAAGCACTCTAGTCTATCATGGCCTTGTATCCAAAACGTGTATAGGTCATGTAGTGCCTTGTTTTGCCATTTTCTTCAAGATTTTGCACAAATATGCCATGTGATTTATTGGAAACTCCGAAAACTTGATCTAAAGCCCTGGAATTGCAACTAAATACACAAGAAAAACCCATAAAATGCAAGAGGAAAATTTGAAATAAAAATAAAAAGAAAGGAAATAATTAAACCAAAAACTGAGATAAAAACCAATCAAAACAAACCAAAGATGTGTATATTGTACTCACACATCAAATACACCCAAACTTAAATATTTACTTGTACTCAAGCAAAAAGAAAATTCTAGAACTAGATGGAAAGTATTTTACTTTTAAAATTACAAGAATTATGCAAATCAAGATTTTCAAAGGTAATTTCAAGGGGTGTATCATGCAAATAACGATTTAAGGTCCCAAGAGTTGAATGATCATTTCACTCATTCATACAGTCAAGCATAAATAATCATTCCATGAATGTTTTCACGAACTGATCTCATGATTTTACTCACTCTTTTGACAAACAAGCTAACACTTGCAATTCCTAATACCTCTTTTATATCTAATAGTTCAAACACATTACTAAGGATCATCAGGAATTGTTTTAGGTTTTTCTTCATTTTAAAGATTTTCTTTTCCTTTCACATATAGAGGAATCAACTTAGCAAACCCTCAAACTTATGTCCGCATGTCTAATTCACACATCATAAGCTCTCGCTCAAGGATTTGAATTAATGACTGTGCGCTTAATTAACACATTATAAAGTATTGTCCTTGCTAAATTAATGCCCTTGCTTTCTATCAATCAAGCTAATCACCACCCTCAAATTTATTTTCTTTAGTGCATTGAGATGGGAAAACATAGAACTTTTCAAATTTTTTGTTTCTCTGGTTATTATTTCCTAAGCTTAAGGTCTCTTGCATTCTCTTTTAAAGGAGGAGTTGTGTTAAGAGATTACATCATGCATTTGTACTGTCTCAAGAGTTCATAAAATCAATAAATTAGTTCAATGGACACAAACTAAAAAAAAAGAACAACATGCTTTGAACAACATGAATCAATCAACATTGGCAAATAATAATGAACAACTTTCCCCTTGTACTTTTCTAGGTTTTTTATGCAATTAACTCCTAAATTTCTTCAATAATCAATCAATGCACATTCTCATACTTTCAAAAAGTTTGAATTGGATTGAAAAAGAAAGGGATGACTCTTAAATAATCCTAGATTAGACTAAACTAAACTGTTTAAAGAAAAGAAAAATATTTTTGGCGGCTAATATTATTTATATCCCTATACAAAGATTTTGAACTCTAGGAAGCACTTAAGCTGACTTACTAAACACTAATCAAAATAAAAAAAATTCAAACTAGATGTAATGAAATAATGAAATGAGTTTTGAAACAAAATAAACAATAAAAGCAAAATAAATTTTATATATATGTATATATATATATATATATATATATATATATATATATCTACTTTATTCTTTCTACCTGCAAGAATTTTATTCTTTCTTGAAGGAGAGGAAGTTCAATATGTATTTCTTTATTTAGTTTGAAATGTATTGTGTCAATAATAAAATACTAAATCCATATGTAGATGATCCCAAAGTAACGGTCACAAATAAAACATCAACATCCTGGAAAACTATTAAAAATGAAATTATAGATTTGACCTACTTTCTATTAGAATCAATAAGAATCCCTACCAAAGAAGGAATAGAAGTAGAAGCAACTTCTTTCAAAATGATTTCTCAAAATTCAATAAATAAACCCCATAGAAAAAATGGATTTTCAAAAAGTCCATCAACAACTTAATTAGTCAAACTAAATGCTTAACACAATGTCTCAACATTTGCAAAGAATAGAAACTCAAAATATAAAAGAACAAATCAATTTAAAACCTTTAACCAATAATTTAGATCCAACTAGAATAATATATAAAATAATAAATGTTCATGAAAAATAATTAGAATCAATTACCCTAGGAAGTAAAATTGATAAATCACTAGAGGAGATCAAGAAAAGATTAGAACAATTATCTTTAGGAAGTTCTTCAAAAATAAATACTCTAACTAAATTAGATCAAATTGAAGAAGAACTATTAGAAGTTCCTACAACTCGTAATTATTACGTAAGACTTACTTTTCCTGACGATTAATATGAAGAAAGACCTAATTTTGTACACAGTTCATACTCGGGAGAATCTATTATAGAGTGGAATCTTGACAGGGCAAGTGATCAACAAATATTAGATATAGTTCAACAAATGACTATGACAGCCACTGCCTTCAAAACTAGAGGAAATTCTGATAAAAAGACTGCGTCATTAATCATGATAGGATTCACAAGTCAATTAAAAGGATGGTGGGATAATGTCCTTCTTTCTACTGAAAGAGATACAATATTAAATGCTGTAAAAATAGAACCTAATGGCCAGATAGAGCAAGACGCAGTAAGTACTTTATTATATACCATTATTAAACATTTCATAAGAGATCCAATAAAACTTCAATCAAGAGCAGGAGATCAATTAACAAATCTTTATTATCCATTTATGACAGATTATATGTGGTATAAAGATATATTTTTGTCAAAACTCTGTTTAAGATCTAATGGTGTGGCAGATTATAGTTAGGTATTCCAAATCTTAATGCTTTCCTAATAGTAGAAACAGATGCTTCTGAATCAGGGTATGGAGGCATATTAAAGCAAGTCTATAAAGACTCTTCAAAAGAGTAAGTCATTAGGTATTACTCAGGTATTTGGCAACTAGCTCAAATAAAGTATAGTATTATAAAAAAAAATTATCTATAGTACTATGTATTACAAAATCTCAAGATGATTTATTTAATAAAAAGTTTTTATTACGAACTGATTATAAAGTTGCTCCCAGCGTATTACAAAAAGATATTCAAGACCTACTTTCAAACATATTTTTGCAAGACGGCAAGCTGCATTATCCTACTTCGATTTTGATATCGTTCATATAAAAGGATAACAAAAGCATCTACCTGATTTTTTCTTACGAGTTTTTTGCAGGGAAAAAAAAAAGAATCTCCCACTGAGATTCTATGAGTGCAAAGAGTACGTCAGTTTCAAAAGATCAATATGGCTCTCCTCTGAGAGCTAATAATGTTCAAGAATCCAGTTCAAGAAGTTTTTTACAAACTGTTCAATAGGGTCAAAGTTCAATACGTTCTCATATAAATTCAACACCTGTTTCAAGCAAATTTACCTTATTAACCCCTTCTTCATCAAAACCTGCTTTACCATCTACTCAAAATTCTTTACTCAAGTCCCAACTATATCTTGAAAAATAAGACTGCTTACCTATTATAATTATTAAGCCATAATGGGTTCAAAATAATTCTACTTCCCGTCAAATAGCTCAAAATTTTTTTCCTCCTTCTTGGCATTATCCTCCTTCAAACCTTCAAAACGACCCAACTTTTTCATAAATTTATTCTTGTTGATATCGATTCTATAGAATTAATCCATACTCTAGACAAAAATGATTCATTAAAAATCTTATTTTCAAAAATTAAAATCCTTAAAGTCTATTCCCCTTCAGACTGGCCGGTTCAAATGTTTACTCTTAGATCTTTCACAAAATAGTTCACCCCTCAATATTATAACTATCAAGATTATATCAATGCCTAGTACAACCTTTTCTTATATCAATCCTATACTCATTCCTAGTTTATCTAATTTAAATGAGGGATTTATTTGAACTTTCCAAAATAGTTTATTAAGTGATTTCATTATTTTGGACCCACTGTCCAAATTCTCCCTGATTATGTCATATCCTCTTATTATAAATTCAAAGATCATACTACTTTCCACACCGGATACAGACTATTATCTTTTGTGGCCTCTATGAATATTAACTGGATAATGACTTGGGATTATGATTTAGCTCAACAAGACAAAGAAGTAGACAATAGTGACTAGTACGTAATATAAAGATTAAATGGAGGAATAAATTTGATAGAACATTATTATCTGATCAAAAGCTGAAAGAATGGTTTCAAAAAAATCTAAAATATTTTAAAAATAACTCAACATAGGATGTTTCATTAGAAGCCCTTTTCTTAGCTGAATAGTCCAAGATCATGGCAGAATTGACTTCCTCCTTATCAAAAGAAGAATTTTTAAAAAAGTATCTCACACCTCTCAAGAACCAGAACAAGAGGATAACGATAAAGTTGGTTCAAGTCAGAGCTACACTCCACTCAATGAGGATGATTGCTTTAGCATCAATAATTTGTCCTAATATGAGTAAAATTAAGACATCTCATTAAAGTAACTTCCTTTCGGTATAGCAAAAGTCAAGATAGAAAAAGCAAGTTACTTTTAGGAAGACAGCTCAATAAAGGAGATTCCTTTCAGTACAAAAGTAGAAGATGCTTATCCACTGTTCAATCACATGAGGATCATCTGACTTTCAAACAAGCTTACTTTCAGTGCAAAGTATATGCTTATCAGATTTTCAAAAAGCAAAGTTCAATCGTCAAAAGTTCTAAATAATGTTATTGACTGTATCAGTATTAGGAGATGTTTCGGACTAGATGAGGCTTCTCTATATAAGGAGGCCTCTTATTCATAAGAGGCATCAGAAAAAATTAGTATATCCCTCTCTCTAAATTCTCTTCGTAAACAAGTTTGTTGCATTTCTCTCAATGTAAAAATCTTTAACATCTCTCTGTAAGTTTCCAATCTTTATCAATAATAGTATATTTTCAATATTCTTATATTTTGTTTTAATTTTTTCATACTATTTTCTACCACTATAACGAGCTGCCAGGGATCTCAAATGGTATCAGAGCCTTTTAAAGACTTTGTCTATTTAAGATTAAGAGTGTTAAAAGACTCAGCGTTGGTAGCCAAATTAAGTTGCTATCTAAGTAGCAGTGAGTGATACGTTTGTTAGCCTGGAAATAGGCAGAGCTTTGCTGGAATAGGATAGTCCCAAACCGATAACACTGTAGTTCCGATAAGTCTAATAACATAATTATGGCTAAGCTATTAAGAACATTTAGTGAACTCAAAAGAGGTAGAAATAATAAGATAGTATTGGCTTCTTCTTTTTCTTCTTCTTCTTCTCAACCTATAGATCAAGATCAAATACAAAATCAAGAGTTAGTAATATCAAAAATAGAGAATAAAGTATAGAATTGGTCAATACTCGAGGTCAAATATAAAGAAATATATAAACATAATACATTTAATTTTAAGTCAAGAGATGTTGTTCAAACAATAGAATCTTATCATAATATGAAAAAATCATGTGAAACAATACATTTATTAAATGAAGATTTATTAGATCAACATGTCAAAGGTAGATTTAAATATATTCATATAGAATTAATTCAAATAGCAGAAAAGATTTATAGTTGATTAGGAGTCAATACCCCTATAATGATTTTATTAAGAGACACAAGACTCTTAAAATCTAATGATTCAATAATAGGAATATTAAAATCAAACCTACATGATGGTCCTGTATTTTTCAATTGTTATCCGAACTTTTTAATGGTATTAGAAAATCCTTATACCCTAAAATCTTTAGTATTAAATGTTAAAATACCTGAAGGAATATTCACAGGAGCAATAGAAAATATTTCATTTATTGATAGAATTCATTATAAAATTACTACTACCGATTATAATTTTAAAGCTTTAAAATCATCATTAAAAAATGAAACTATCATAATAGAAGCAAACTTAAGAAAAACTTCAATAACCACTCCTAAAAAACTAAGTTATAAAGAAGTAATCTCTAAGATGTCCAAAAATTAGTTATTAGAAGAAATCATGACAGTCCCAAAGATCCAAAATACAAAAATTAAGTCTATAGTTCACAAGAAGGAGAAAATTTTAGAATAGAAATGATGAGATCAAATTTTCATAAAATTGAAGAAAACTAATCCACTTCTTCAATTAGACAACTTTCAAGAGCTTCTGTTGATGGGTCTACTATTAATATAGATCTAACAGGAATAAATTTTTAACTTAATATCCTACAATCATTATATCAAAAAACTCAACAATCAGAATCTCTTCAATACTCTGTAACCAGATTACAAGTTATTAATATGTTTACATTAGATAAACCCTTTGAAATAGACAAACCATGGATTAGAGTAGATTTTAAAATTTCTCATAATCTTCAAAAACGAAATTGGTTTTTCTCCACCTTTAGTAAAGAGCAAACTTCTTTCTATTTACAAGAATTTTATTCTTTTCTGAGAGAGAGGAAGTGCAATATGTACTTTTTTGCCTAATTCGAAATATATTGTGTCAAGAATAAAATTCTAAATATATATATTGAAAAAGGTAAAATAACAATCACTATAAAGATTTCAACACCCAGAAAAAAACTGTCAATAATGAAATTATAGAATCAGCTTACCTTCCATTAGAACAATAAAAATTCGTAGTAAAGAAGGAATAGAAATAGAAGGTAGTCCTTTCAAACAATTCCTCAAAATTTCATAAATAAAACTATAGAAAAACACGATATTCAAAAAGTTCATCAGTAGTTAAATTATTTAAATCAAATGTTAAATACTATGTCTCAACATCTTCAAAAAATAGAAAATCAAAATACAAAAGAACCAGTTAATATAAAATTTTTTAATAATAATTTAGACCAAACCAGGCCAATATATAAAATTATTAATGTCCCTGAAAAAGAGTTAAGTGCAATCACTTTAGGAAATAAGACTGACAATACCCTAGAAGAAATCAAATAAAAATTAGAACATTTATCATTAGTAAGTACTTCAAAAATAAATACTTTAACAATATTAGAACAAATTGAAGAACTTTAGAATCATAAAATTCAAAAATAAACAAAATAAAATCTAGTAAAGCCCCATTACCTACCACAAGAAACTATTACCTAAGACCTACTTTTCCTGACGTCCAATATGAAGAAAGATCAAATTTCGTAGAAAGCTCTTACTACGACGAATCTATCGTAGAATGGAATATCGATGGACTAAGTGATCAACAAATATTAGACACTATTTAATAAATGATTATGGCAACCACAACATTTTAAACTAGAGGAAACTCTGACAAGAAAACTATAACATTACTTGCCATAGGATTCATATGTCAACTAAAAAGATGGTGGAATAATCTTCTCTTTCCTACCGAAAAAGAAGCAATATTAAATGCTGTAAAATAAGAATCTAGTGGCCAACTAGAATAAGATGCAGTAACAACATTATTGTATACTATTATTAAACATTTTATGATCCAATAAAATTTCAAGAAAGAGCAGGAAATTAACTAGCAAATCTTTATTGTCCATCTATGTCAGACTATAGGTGGTATAAAGACATGTTCTTATCAAATTATATCTAAGACTAGACGGTGCAGTAGATTGTTAGAAAGAACGATTTCTTGTCAGATTTTTCAAATTATTTGCTGAAAAAAGTCAAAACGCATATAACTCAATAATTTAATGGATCAATACCTTATAATTCATTAACCTTTGGATAAATCTCTAGTTACGTTATAGAAACAAAAACGGGACTTCAAAGTTGTACTAACTTTAAAAAAAAAAAAGCTTAGAAATAAATCAAGAGAAAGTAGAAAAGAATTAGAAACATTCTGTCAATAATTTGGAATAGAAGGAATTAAAGCCCCTTTTTAAAAGGACTAAATCAAAACCCCAAAAACTTGTCAAGACATTTACAAAGAAAAATAGATTTCAAAAGAAAACCTCATCACCCAACATAAAAGCCAAGATATCTAAAACATATAAAAGATCAAAAAATGATGTGGTATATTATAAATGCGGACGATTAGGACATTATAAGAAAGATTGCAGAATGAAACAAAAAAATTAGAGAATTAAATTTAGGAAAATCTTTAGAAAAATGATTAATTAATATTTTGATTAACGATCAATATTTCTCAACATGAGAAACGAAAAATTCTGATCAAGAATTAGAAGTAATATATAATATTCAAGAAGAATCTGATAAAGAATTTGATACTATAGAAAAAGAGTGTTTAGAACCAGAACCTTGCAACTACTCAAAACATATAAACTCTAAATTTATAAATGTAATAACAAAATATCAAGCCTCAGCTTTAATCTCAATAATAGAAAAAATGCAAGACTCTAATTTAAAACAAGAATTCTTACAGCAATTAAAAACTCTATTGGACGAAGAGAAAAATAGGAAAGACTATATTGAGAAAATTGAAATGAAAAATGTTTTAGCAAGATTCAAAACAAGTGAAAAAGAAGCCATTACTTTACAAGATTTACAGCAAGAAATAAAAAATTTAAAGTAAGAAATAAATCAGTTAAAACAAAAGGATATTGAATTAGAATTCAAATTTTTAACATTATAAGGAAATCAGATAATTTCTTCTCAAACTCAAAAAGAAAGACAAATAGACGTTTCTTCCTAAGATCAAGATTCATATATAAATTTATTAAGCCAAATCATAATTCATAAATGGTGGTGTCCAATAGAATTAGTAATCAAGGAAGAAAGATTTCAATTAATTACTCTAGTAGATTCTGGAGTCGATATAAATTGTATTAGAGAATGATTAATTCCAACAAAATATTATAAAAAAAATTAAAGAATCATTAAGCAGTGCTAATGGATCAAAATTAATTATCACTTATAAATTATCAAATGCCAAGATTTGTAAAAATAAAATTTATAAAAACTTCATTCTTAATGGTCAAAAATATTTCTGAACAAGTAATATTAGGATCTTCATTTTTAACCTTATTATACCCCTTTAGTGTTAGTAATCAAGGTTTAGTATCAGAAGCTCTAGGAACTAAGGTTCACTTTGAATTTGTTAAGCCTCCTCAAATAAGAGGACTAAATTTAGTACAAGACTCATTAATATAAAAAATAAATATACTTTAAAATAAACAAAAACAGTTAAATATGTTAAATAAAGAAATTCAATATCAACGAATAGAACAATAGTTACAAATGTGACAAATTAAAAATGCTATACTACAAAATTTAACAAGAAGTTTGTAGTGAAGTCCCCAATGCTTTCTGGTCAAGAAAATAATATACTATAACATTACCTTATGAAGATCATTTTAATGAAAATAATATTCCAACAAAAGCCAGAGCAATACAAATGAATCAAAAATATTTAGAATATTTAGATAAAGGATTAATTAGACCCAGCAAATCTTCATGGAGCTGTGTTGCATTCTATGTATTCTTCAGAAGTAGAAAGAGGTGCACTAACTAAGATTAGTAATTAATTATAAATCTCTAAATAAAGAATTAAAATGGATAAGATATCTAATTTTCAATAAAAGAGATTTAATTAAAAGAGTTCATAATGCATTAATTTTCTCAAAATTTGATATAAAATCTAGATATTATCAAATTCAAGTAAATGAAAAGGATAGACACAAAACTGCTTCTGTAGTACCATTTGGTCATTATGAATAAAATGTTATGCCTCAAGGACTCAAAAATACCCTTAGCGAATTTCAAAATATTATGAGTAATATTCTTAGTCCCTATACAAAATTTACTATAGTATATCTAGATGACATACTAGTATTTTCAAACTCAATAACTCAGCATATATCTCTTCTAGAGCAATTTCTAAATATTATCAAAGAAGATGGATTAGTAGTATCTGCAAGAAAAATGAAACTTTTTCAAATAAAAATTAGATTTTTAGGATTAGAAGTCTATCAAGGAACAGTTACCCCTATTACTAGATCAATAAAATATACTAATAAATTTCCTAATGAAATAAAAGATAAAACTCAATTACAAAATTTTTTAAGACGTGTCAATTACATGTCTGATTTCATCCCCAATATGAATAAAATCAAGATAGCTCATTAAAGTAACTTGCTTTCGATATAGCAAAAGTCAAGACAGATAAAAGCAAGTTACTTTCGACAAGACAACTCAATAAAGGATATTCCTTTCAGTACAAAAGCAGAAGATGCTCATCCACTGTTCAATCATATGAGGATCATCCGACTTTTAAAAAAGCTTTCATTCAGTGCAAACGCAAAAGATGCTTATCCAATTTTCAAAAACAAAGTTCAATCGTCAAAAGTTGTAAATAATATTACTGACTGTATCACTATTAGGAGATGCTCAGATTAGCCGAGGCTTCTCTATATAAGGAGGCCTCTTATTCATAAAGAGGCATAAAAAAAAATAGTATATCCCTCTCTCTAAATTCTTTTCGTAAACAAGTGTGCTGCGTTTCTCTCTTTGTAAGAATCTTCAACATCTCTTTGTAAGTTTCCAATCTTTATCAATAATAGTATATTTTCAATATTCTTGTATTCTATTTTAATTCTTTCATACTATTTTCTACCACTATAATTAGCTGCCAAGGGTCTCAAGCAAGACATAGTAACTACTTTATTATACACCATTATTAAACATTTCATTGGAGATCCAATAAAACTTTAATCAGGAGCAGGAGATCAATTAGCAAATCTTTATTGTCCATCTATGACAAATTATAGGTGGTATAAAGATATGTTTTTGTCAAAACTCTATTTAAATTAAATTCAAGTTAATGAAAAAGATAAATACAAAACTGTCTTTGTAGTACCCTTTGGTTATTATGAATGAAATGTCATGCCTTAAGGGCTAAAAAATGCCTAGCGAATTTTAAAATATTATGAATGATATTCTTAACCCTTATGAAAAGTTCACTATTGTATATTTAGAAGATGTTTTAATATTCTCAAACAATATCCAACAGATCATATGTCATTTAGAAAAATTTGTGAATATCATTAAAGTTAATGGATTAGTAATATCTATAAGAAAAATGAAACTTTTTCAAACAAAAATTAGATTTTTAGGATTTAAAATATATCAAGGTATAATTACACCTATTATTAGATCAACAGATTTTGCAAACAAATTTTCTGATGAAATTCAAGACAAAACCCATTTACAGAGATTTTTATGATGTGTTAATTATGTGTCGATTTTGTCCCCAATATTAGAATAAAATGTGCACCACTATTCAAAAGACTTAGAAAAAACCCTCCAGCATGGGATGCTTGTATGACTGATGCAGTAGTAGTTTCCATTAAGACCCTGGTCAAAAAATTGCCTTATCTAGGAATTCCTAATGCAGAAGCTTCTCTGATTGTAGAAATTGATGCTTCAGAATTATGATATAGATGTATTCTAAAACAGGTCATTAAGGAATCAAATAAGGAATTGATCATTAGGTATTGTTTAGGTATCTGGCAACCAGCTCAACAAAAATACAGTACCATAAAAAAAAGATGTTATCTATAGTACTATGTATCACAAAATTTCAAGATAATTTATTTAATAAAAAAAGTTTACTTAGAACAGATTGCAATACTGCTCTGAGAGTTTTATAAAAAGATGTTCGAAATCTAGTTTTCAAGCACATTTTTGCAAGATGGCAAGCTTTATTATCTTGTTTTGACTTTGACATTGTTCATATTAAAGGAGAGAAAAATTATTTACCCGATTTTTTTATAAGTGAATTTTTGCATGGAAAAACTGAGTCCCCCACTGGGATTCGATGAGTCTAAAGAGTATAGTTGTGATTAAAGATCAATATGGTCCTCTTTTGGGTACCAATTCTCAACAGATTGGTTCAAAAAACTTTGCTCAAGTTGCTTAACAACTTTCAAGTTCAAAAGATCTCAAATTAATCCCATCCCTGTTTCTAATAGATTTACATCTTTAACCCCTTCATCCTCAATACGGCCTTCATTACCCTCTATTCAAAATCCCTCTAAAGAACTGCAGTTATATCAAGAAAAACCTTGTTGTTTACCAATTATCATCATTGAACCTGAATGGATTCAAAATAATCCCACTCATAGACTAGTAGCTCAAAAGATTTTCCTCTCTTCCTAGAAATATCCTCCTTGAGATCTTCATAAAAAACTGACTTTTCCATGAATTTATCCTAGTACGTACTGATTCAATAGATCTCACTCATACTTTAGACAAAAATGATCCATTAAAAATCTTATTCTCAAAAGTCAAAATCCTCAAAATTTATTCTTTTTCAGAATGGCCGACTAATATGTTCACCCTTCGATCCTTTTGAAAACAATTCATTCCTCAACATTACAATTATCAAGACTACCTAAATGCTTGGTACAATTTATTTTTTTTAATCAACTCTATTTGCACTCCTAGTTTATTTAGTTCAAAAAGGGAATTTTCCTAAACTCTCCAAAATGGTTTGTTAAATGGCTTCATAATGTCAGACCCACTATCCAAATCCTCCCAAACTATGCAATATCTTTATATTATAAATTTAGAGACAAACCATCTTTCTCCCTGGCTACAAACTTTTAGCTTTCTGTGCCTTTATGAGTATTAGCTGGATCATAACTTGGAATTATACTATTGCCCAACAAGATCAAGATGTTGATATTTGATGGTTATCATACAATATTAAAGTTAAATGGTGGACTAAGTTTGATCATGAGATCTTATCTGATCATAAGCAATAAGACTGGTTTCAAAAAAATTCTAAATATCTCAAGAAACTGACAAAAGAAATTATTTCAAACGAAGCCTTATTTCTTGCAGAAAAATCAAAAATTTTGGCAAAACTAGCTTCTTTCCTTTCAAAAGAAGAATACTCAAAAAAGTTAAAAGGATGTGTTGTTTTATACAACCTTTCAAGATTAAGACAAAGAAGATAAAGATGAAGTTGGATCAAGTCAGAGTTACACACAGCTCAATGAAGATAACTGTTTTGGCATTGACTTCAATAATGCAACCCAATATGATTAAAGTTAGCACCTTTCGGTGCAATAATTCAATAAAGCATCATACATCAAGCACTGTTCATTCACATGTAAAGAAAGTGACAGACTACTTTAGTTAAAGTTGCCTTCAAAGTTAAAAGAGAATCATTATGATGTCGGCCATGAGTTACTTTTCAAAAAGAAATTCATGATGTCGGTCACGAGTTATTGTAATAATTGTAAATACTATTAGCAGATGCTTGGATTAGTTGATGCATTCTCTATATAAGGCAGCTTCCCTCTTAGAGGAAGAAATCCAAAATAAATCCTAAAGAAAACCCCTCTCTTTCTCCCAAAAACTTTATGTTCTTTCCCCACTCATGTAAATTTCTTTTATCAATATCTCTGTAAGTTTTGGATCTTTATTAATATATTTTATTTTCAAGATAATTCTATATTTTTTGCTTATTGTTTTTATTTCTATATCTATATTTTCTGCTTATTATATTTATCTTTACCATGAGCTGCCTGGGCCAAGAATGATATATTCTTTTTGTGAGATTATGAGGAGCTTTGAATTCGGTTCTAATCCAATGTTTATCAATTTCAAAAGCTTTATCTATTGTAAGCATATTGATGACTTGTGATCTAGTTGGAGAATATTATGGGAATTCTGATTGTTGAGTTTCTTGATAAAGAGGTTGTGAAACATTTGGTTCAAAATTTACCCTAGCTAAATCTATTTTGATTATAGATCCATCTATTAAAACTCTCAAAGGTTGTCTAACTCTTTTTAAACTATGGACTTAATTTTTGTATTTTGAATTTTTGGAACAGTCATGATTTCTTCTAACAACTATTTTTTTGGCATTCAAGAAATAACTTCTTGATGATTTAGTTTTTTAGGTGTTGTTATTGAAGATTTTTGTAGATTAGCCTCCATATAATTGTTTTATTTTTTTAATGAAGAACGTCATGCTTTGAAATTATAATCATTAGTTGTAATTTCATAATGAATTCTATAAATGATTGAAATATTTTCTATTGCTTCATCAAATTTTCCTTCAAAAATCTTGACATTTAATACTATGGATTTTGGGGTAAAAGAATTTTTTAATACCATTAATAAATTTGGATAACAATTAAAAAACACTAGATCATCATGAAGATTTGATTCTAAAATTCCTATTATTGAATCATTTGGTCGTAAAAGTCTGGTATCTCTTAACAAGATCATTCTTGGGATATTAACTCCTGGACAATTATGAGGTTTTGTAGCTACTTGAATTAATGCTATATGTATATATTTGAATCTATCTTTAACATGTTGATCTAATAAATCTTCATTTAATAAATAAACTATTTCACATAATTTTTTCATATTATGAGAAGATTCTATTGTTTGAATAACATATCTAGTCTTGAGATTGAACGTACTATGTTTATAAATTTCTTTATGTTTTATTTATGGTATTAACTAATTATGTTTTACTTATAAATTTCTATTTCTGCTATTGTTAATTCCTGATTTTGTACTTAATCTTGATCTATTGGTTAAGAAGAAGAAGAGGATAAAGAAACTTATACTATCTTATTATTTTTACCTCTATTGAGCTCACTAAGTGATCGTAGTAGTCTAGCCATAACTAATCTCGATTAATAATGTTCTATTGGACTCACCGGGACCAATGTGTTATCGGTTCGGGATCACCCTCTACAGCAGACTCCGGCCTTACACGGGCTGAACAACACCACTTACAGCTACTTAGACAGACTTCCTTTTGCCTACCAATGCTAAGTCCTCTAATACTTCTTAATCTTGACTAATTTTAGCTAGATAGAACCTCGACGAGGCTCTGATACCATTCTTGGCCAGGCAGCTCATGGTAGAGATAAATATAATACGCAGAAAACATAGATATAGAAATTAAAATAATAAGCAAAAAAGTATATAATTATCTTGAAAGTAAAATATATTGATAAAGATCCAAAACTTACAGAGATATTGATGAAAGAAATTTACAAGATTAGGGAGAGAACATAAAGTTTTTGGGGGAAAGAAAGGGATTTTGCTTTAGGATTTATTTCGGATACCTTCATCTAAGAGGGAAGCTGCCTTATATAGAGAATGCATTGGCTAATCCAAGCATATGCTAATAGTATTTACAATTATTACAACAACTCGTAACAGGCAACATCATGAATTTATTTTTGAAATGTAACTCATGGCCAGCATCATAATGATCTTCTTTTGACTTTGAAGGAAACTTTAACTAAAGTAGTATGTCACTTTCTTTACGCGTAAATGAATAGTGCTTGATGTCTGATGCTTTATTAAATTATTACCCCAAAAGGTGCTAACTTTAATCATATTAGGTTGCATTATTGAAGTAATACGAAAACAATCATCTTCATTGAACGATATGTAACTTTGACTTGATCCAGTTTCATCTTTATCTTCTTTGTCTTGATTTTGAGAGGATGTATAAGACATCACATCCTTTAACTTTTTTGAGAATTCTTCTTTTGAAAGGGAAGAAGCTAGTTCTGTCATAATTTTTGATTTTTCTGCAAGGAAAAGGGTTTCGTTTGAAATAATTTCTTTTGTTGCTTTCTTGAGAGATTTGGAATTTTTATGAAACCAGTCTTATAGCTTGTGATTAAATAAGAGCTCAGAATCAAACTTAGTCCACCATTTTACTTTAATATTGCGTGATAACCATATGATATCATCATCGTGATCTTGTTGGGCAATAGTGTAATCCTAAGTTATGATTCAGCTAATACTCATAGAGGCACAGAAAGATAAAAGTTCGTAGCCAATGAGAAAGGTGGTTTGTCTCTAAATTTATAATATGAAGATATTGCATAGTCTAGGAGGATTTGGACAGTGGGTCCAAAATCATGAAACCATTTAACAAACTATTTGGAAAGTTTAGAAAAATTTCCTTTTTGAACCAAATAAACCAGGAGTGCGAATAAGGTTGATAAAAAAATAGATTATACCAGGCATTTAGGTAGTCTTGATAATTGTAATGTTGAGGAGTGAATCGTTTTGAAAAGGATTGAAGGGTGAACATATTAGTCCACCATTCTGAAGGAGAATAAACTTTGAGGATTTTGACTTTTGAGAATAAAATTTTTAATGGATCATTTTTGTCTAAAGTATGGGTGAGATCTATTGAATCAGTATCTACTAGGATAAATTCATGGAAAAGTTAGTTTTTATGAAGATATTGCTAGGAAGAGGGGGAAATCTTTTGAGCTATTTGTTTGAGAATGGGATTATTTTGAATCCATTCAGTTTCAATGATGATAATAGGTAAACAATAAGGTTTTCCTTGATGTAGCTGTGGTTCTTCAGAGGGATTTTGAATAGAGGGTAATGAAGGCCTTATTGAGGATGAAGGGGTTAAAGATGCAAATCCATTGGAAATAGGGATGGGATTAGTCTAAGATCTTTATGAACTAGAAAGTTGTTAAGCAGCTTAAGCAAAGCTTTTTGAACCGATCTGTTGAGAATTAGTCTCCAAAGAAGGACCATATTGATCTTTAGTCACAACTTTACTCTTTAGACTTATTGAATCCCAGTGGGGGATTCGATTTTTCTTTGTGAAAATTCTCTTGTAGGAAAATTGGGTAAATGATTTCTCTCTCCTTTAATATGAACAATGTCAAAGTTAAAACAAGATAATAAAGCTTGCCATCTTGTGAAAATGTGTTTAGAAATCAAATTTTGAATATCTTTTTGTAAAACACTCGGAACAACTTTGCAATCTATTCTAAGTAAAACTTTTTTGATTAAACAAATCATTTTGAAATCTTGTGATACATAGTACTATAGATAAAATCTCTTTTTTTTATGGTATTGTATTTTTGTTGAGTTGATTGCCAGTTACCTGAATAATTCCTAATGACATGTTCCTTATTTGATTCCTTAATGACCTATTTTAGAATACCTCCATATCCTAATATTGAAGCATCAGTTTCTACGATCAAAGGAGCCTCTGGATCAGGGATTCCTAGATTAGGCAATTTTTTGACGAGGGTCTTAATGATGACTACTGCATCAATCATAGAAGCATCCCATGCTAGAGAGTTTTTTCTAAGCTTTTTAAATAATGGTGAATGTTTTATTCTAATATTGGAGACAAAATCAGACTCATAATTAACATATCCTAAAAATTTCTATAATTGAGTTTTGTCTCCAATTTCATCAACAAATTTTTTTGCAAATTGTATTGATCTATTAATAGGTGTAATTGTACCTTGATATATTTTAAATCCTAAAAATCTAATTTTTGTTTGGAAAAGTTTCATTTTTTTTGTAGATACTACTAATTCATTTTTTTTAATGATATTCAGGAATTTTTCTAAATGAGATATGTGTTGTGGATATTGTTTGAGAATACTAAAACATCGTCTAAATATACTATATTCGCTCGGGACATTTTTTAATCCTTGAGGCGTGACATTCCATTCATAATGACCAAAGGGTACTACAAAGGCAGTTTTGTATCTATCTTTTTCATTTACTTGAATTTGGTAATGTCCAAATTTCATTTCAAATTTTGAGAAGACTAAAGCTTGATGAACTCATTTAATTAAGTCTCTTTTATTGAGAATTGAATATCTTATCCATTTCAAAACTTTATTGAGAGGTTTATAATTGATTACTAATTTTGCAGCACTTCTTTCTAATTTTGATGAATTCATAACATAAAATACAGCACAACTAGAAGGAGATTTAATAGGTCTAATTAATCCTTTTTCTACGTTTTTTTGAATTTCTTTCTTGTAATATTCTAAATATTCTTAATTCATCTGAATCGGTCTTGCTTTTGTGAGAATATATTTTTTATTAAAATTTACTTCATAAGGTAATGAAATAGTGTGGAATTTTCTTTGCCAGAAAGCATTTGGAAACTCATTACAAATTTCTTTTTCAAATCTTTCTTGGATCTTTCTTATTGTTTCTTTAATTTGTTTAGTTTGTAATTGTTCTTCTATTCTTTGATATTGAATCTCTTTATTTATCATATTAATTTGTTTTTGTTTAAATTAGACTGTATTGATTTTTGAAATTGATGAATCTTGAACTAAATTTAATTCTTTTATTTGTGGTGGTTTAAGAAATTCAAAGAAAATATTATGTTCCTAAAGCTTTTGTTACTAGTCCTTGATTATTGACGGTAAAAGGGTATAGCAATGCTAAAAAGGGAGTTCCTAATATAGCTTGTTAAATAATATTCTTGACCATTAAAAAGGAAGTTTTATAACAAATCTTGTTCTTACAAATTTTTGCATTTGATAGTTTATGTGAAATAGTTAATTTTGAGCTATTAGCACCACTTAAAGATTCTTTTGTTTTTTCATAAGATTTTATATGAATTAAACCTTCTCTAATACAATTCATATCAGCCCCAGAATCTACTAGAGCTATTATGTGAAATCTTTCTTCCTTTACTACTTGTTCTATTGGGCACCACCATTTATGAACTATAATTTGACTTAATAAATTTATATAAGAGTCTTGAACTGACGAAGAGACTTCTATTTGTTTTGTTTTTTTTTTTCGGATTGTGATGATATCATTTGATTTCTTTCTAAAGTTAAAACTTTAATTTCTAATTCAATATCTTTTTGTTTTAATTGAGCAATTTCTTGTTTTAATATTTTTATTTCTTGTTGCAAATCATGCACAGTTATGACTTCCTTTTCTGGAGTTTTAAATTTTGGTAAAATATTCTTCATTTTAATTTTTTCTGTGTAATCTTTTCTATATTCTTCTTCATTTAATAAGATTTTTAACTGTTGTAAAAGTTCTTGCTTTAAATTTGAATCTTGTATTTTATCTATTTTTGAAATTAGTGTTGAAGCTTGATCTTTAGTAATTACATTTATTGATTTGAAATTTGTATATTTTGAACAATCACAAGGTGCTGGACCTTGACGTTCTTCTTCTTGACTTATAGAGTCTGACTCACTATCAGTATTTTCTTGAATTTGATTGATTACTTCTAATTCTTAATCAGAACTTTCTTCAGTATCCAAAGAGTATGGATCATTTATTAGAATATTGATTAATCCTTTTTCTAGAGTATCTCCTAAATTTAATTCTCTAATCTTTTGTCTCATTCTATAATCTCTTTTGTAATGTCCAAATTAACTACATTTATAACATACTACTTCTCCTTTTGATTTTTTATATTTTTTAGGGGTTTTAGGCTTTGATGAAGTTTCTTAGGTATTATATTTTTCCTTTTTTTTGTAAAGGTTTTGATAGAATTTTTACTTCGTTGTCTTGATCTTTTAGAAGGACCTTCTATTTCTTCTATCCCAAATTGTTGACAGAACGTTCCTAATTTTTTCTTACTTTTTCTGGACTCATTTTTAAATTTATTTTGTATATTGAAATCTGTGCATATTTGAAGTCCAATTTCTATAACATAACTAGAGAATTGACCAAAAGTTAATAAATTATATGGTATTGTACCGTTAACTTTTATTACAAATAATTTAGAAAGACCGGTTAAAAATCTTTCTTTTCAATAATCTGACGCACCATTAGATTTTAAACAAAATTTTGACAAACATATATCTTTAGACCACTTATAATATATTATAGATAGACAATAAATATTTGCTAATTAATCTCCTGCTCTTGATTGAAGTTTTATTGGATCTCCTATGAAAGTAGAAGTTTTATTGGATCTCCTATGAAATGTTTATTAATGGTGTATAATAAAGTAGTTACTGCGTCTTGCTCTATCTGGCCACTAGGTTATGCTTTTACAGCATTTAATATTGCATCTCCTTCAGTAAGAAGAAGAACATTATCCCACCATTCTTTTAATTGACTTGTGAATCCTATTACGATTAATGATACAATCTTTTTATCAGAAGTTTCTCTAGTTTTGAAGGCAATGATTGTAATAGTCATTTGTTAAATTATATTTAATATTTGTTGATCACTTACTCCATCAAGATTCTATTATACAATAGATTCTCCTGAGTATAAACTGTCTACAAAATTAGATCTTTCTTCATATTGAACGTCAGGAAAAGTAAGTCTTGGGTAATAGTTACGAGTTGTAGGAAATGAGGCTCTATTAAATTTCATTTTATTTATAGTGGAGGTTTGAGCTTCTAATAGTTCTTCTTCGATTTGATCTAATTTAGTTAGAGTATTTATTTTTGAAAATTTCTTAAAGATAATTGTTTAATCTTTTCTTGATCTCCTATGGTGATTTATCAGTTTTACTTCCTAGGGTAATTGATTCTAATTCTTTTTTAAGAATATTTATTATTTTATATATTGGTCTAGTCATATCTAAATTATTGTTTAAAAGTTTAAATTGATTTATTCTTTTATATTTTTAGTTTCTATTCTTTGTAAATGTTGAGACATTGTGTTAACCATTTGGTTTGAATAATTAAGTTGTGGATGGACTTTATGAAAATCTATTTTTTCTCGTTTTATTTTGCTTTTGTTGTTTATTTTGTTTCAAACTCATGTCATTATTTCATTACATCTAGTTTGATTTTTTTTTTGTTTTGATTAATGTTCAGTGAGTTAGCTTAAGTACCTCCTAGAGTTCGGAGCCTTTGTATAGGGATATAAATAGTATTAGTCACCAAAAATATTTTTCTTCTTGCCTATGAAAGGTTGATTGCATCATTTCTATCCTAAGATTTGATCATTGAACTATGGACTTAATTTTTGTATTTTGAATTTTTGAAACAGTCATGATTTCTTCTAACAATTGGTTTTTTAACATTCGAGAAATAACTTCTTGATGATTTAGTTTTTTAGGTGGTGTTATTGAAGATTTTTGTAGATTATCCTCCGTTATAATTTTTTCATTTTTTAATGAAGAACGTAATGCTTTGAAATTATAATTAGTAGTTGTAATTTTATAATAAATTCTATAAATAATTGAAATATTTTCTATTGCTTCATCAAATATTCCTTCAAAAATCTTGACATTTAATACTAGGGATTTTGGAGTATAGGAATTTCTTAATCCCATTGCAAAATTTAGATAACAATTAAAAAAATATTGGACTATCATGAAGATTTGATTCTAAAATTCCTATTATTGTATCATTTGGTCGTAAAAATCTGGTATCTCTTAACAAGATCATTATTGGGATATTAACTCCTAGATGATTATGTGGTTTTGCAGCTACTTGAATTAATCTTATCTTTCTATATTTGAACTCATCTTTAACATGTTGATCTAATAAATCTTCGTTTAATAAATGTACTGTTTCACATAATTTTTTCATATTATGAGAAGATTCTATTGTTTGAATAATATATCTAGTCTTGAGATTGAATGTACTATGTTTATAAATTTCCTTATGCTTTACTTCTGGTGTTGACCAATTATGTAACTTGTTTTCTATTTCTGCTATTGCTAATTCATGATGTTGTACTAAATCTTGATCTACTGGTTGAGAAGAAGAAGAGGATGAAGAAGTTAATACTATATTATTATTTTTACTTGTATTGAGCTCACTAAGCGTTCATAGCTGTCAACTAACCTTGATTAATAATGCTCTATTGGACTCACTGAGATCATTGTGTTATTAGTCCGGGACTATCCTCTACGGCACACTTTGACCTTACACGGGCTGACTAATGCACCACTCACAGCTACTTAGACAGACTTTCCTCTGCCTACTAATGCTAAGTCCTCAAACACTTCTTAATCTTGACTAATTTTAGCTATATATATATATATATATATATATATATATATATATATACACTTTATTTCTTTACTTGGTATTAGAGCATGATGGAGAAGTAGGAATATGTAGTTGGATCTAAATTATTTAATATCTGTTTAAATTATAGTTAACATTTTAATATTATTATCATGCCTAATCTGGTATACACATAAAATTGGATCTTATGTTAACTGGACAGCACAAAGTGTTAGAGATTTAAAATATCTTATGAACCTATAGCTGTAAGTCCTGGTTGAGGCAGTAAGTCTAATTCGACGATGCTTTCATAAGATATGAAAAATCAGATGAAATCAGTGGCTAAGGTTAAGATTGGAAGACAGAAGTGGTGGTTAAGATAAGTCAGAAATAAATTAGAATTAAAATCTTAATATCTAGTTCAGTAGATATAATTTGATTTAGATTTGCTGTATGAATCTACAAAATCAAAGGATGGTAATGATACCATAGGAAAAAGGAAATTTATTTTTTATTGTTTATATTTTATTTTTTATAATGTTGCATTCTCTCTCCTCTCGTCTTTCTTTCTGATCTTCTCAACCATCTTCATCATCACTCACTGAGCACCAAACTCAAACTTCTTCAAACAATATCTTCACAGAAAAAATTTGTTTTAAAGATATCAACCAAGAAATAGATAACTGGGAAATCCCCAGAATTCGAAACAATGAGCCATACAAACCAGAGGGAAGATTTTTCCAAAGCTATGATTATGTTATCAGAATTGTAGAGAAAAATATCCTAATCAAACCAGACAACAAAGAATTTCACCTTCTCTCTCAAGAAACACCAAGAGATCAAAAACAAAAATACAAATTCTTGCATATAGGATGTGAGCAAGTAGCAATCAAACCTCTTATTAGAGAAAGATTAAATGCTTCAATTCTTCTTTGTTTAAGAGCTACCCGACTTAAACAATTTCATGATTCTATTTTAGGGACCGTAGAAACTAGTTTAAGCAGTGCTCCAATCTATTTTATTTGTTACTTAAACAGTACAATTAGTTTCATGGATAAAAACATTTTAGATGCTTTGCTTCTAAATATCAAATTTAGTGGCTTAGATATGAAGCCTGAATCAATCCCTACAGCCTATTTTATATAATTCATTACAAGGTTATGAATTCTTCCTACTCTAGGTTTCTCAAAACAAAGAAATAAGGAGAAACGACTCTATTTCTCATTGACATAACCAAGGCCAATGTAACGTGCCTAAGACAATCCTCTGGAGTGACGTAGTCTTACCAGAGAAATGGACTCTTG
The DNA here is from genome assembly GCA_019955255.1 of Castanospermum australe. NCBI lineage: Eukaryota > Viridiplantae > Streptophyta > Magnoliopsida > Fabales > Fabaceae > Castanospermum > Castanospermum australe. The sequence continues at coordinate 100,695 of NSJW01000737.1, forward strand.
AAAAAATAACACCAACCTTACCTAAAACAACACCTAAATTTCAGGAAATTAAACAATTTGACTCAGGAAAAGTAGAACTGATCTTTTATAGGAGAAATTTTTTTAGCTCTTTTAGATCTATACCCAGATATGAAAGAATAGATGATTACAAGTCTGAAGATTTTAGATCTGCAGTCTCTAGGAGATCATTTTCTACACAATCACTAGTCCAACCCACTATCCATCTTCAAGGACTAGATACTTCGTCAAATCATCCAAGACCCTTATATCAAAGGGAAAAAGAGGAAGAAGGTGACCAAAAATTAATCCAATCCCTAACCTACTCCTTTATGAATGAACTTTATGATGTTATCTGAATTTATTATAGATAAAGAATCCATTAGAAAAAAATTTAACTCTTAGGAATGAACTCCTCATAGAGAGTGGTTCTTTAAGAATTATCAGGGAGCAAATAGAAAAAATATCCAAGAGGAATTTTATAAACTTCTCAACAAATCAAAATGAATATCCCATTTTTTAACTGGTTTCATGCATATACAGTCAAAAATAACATAAGTTATCCCTTTCAAACTGAACTCATAGGAAACAGATTTACAAACGTGATAACTGTCTGGCATCTTAAAGATGGTGAGTTAGTTAAGTCTGAACTACTTCCAACCAGTCAGTTTCAACTCCCAAACCTAAGAGATGAAAAATATCATAACCTAGTTATGGCTTTTTCCTTTAAAACAAAGGATGAAGAAGAACCAATAACATCCAAAGACATTAAAAATTTGATGGAACAATCAAATTATACCAATAAATACCCCTAAACTTTAAGAGAAAAAATAACCAAAACAGCAAAAAATGAACCATCATTATCTTCTTCCAAAAGTGAAATAAAATTAGAAAAGCCTCTATTCAAACCATTCAAAATGATAAAAGAACTTAAACAAGATTTAGAAAGATTTAAGACCAAAGGCAAAAATGAAGTACAATTAACTTCATCCCAAAATGAACTTCCCAACAAAAAAAACGAACAATTAGCATTATTAGTTATAACAGTTCCAGAAACACCACAACAATCTCAAGAAAAAATAAAGACTAGACAATCCTCTAAAGGATTAACAATCAACACATTGAACAAAACAAACTCTTTAAAAGATTCTTTAAAATCAGAGTCTGATACTGATTCAGTAATTAAAGTAAATTTAATAATTAGCCAAACTCTTAAATGAAAAAATCTGTCCAAACTCTATTATCAAAAAGCTACAACACCAGATTTGCTAATTGAAGAGCGAGATCCCAATTTCAGAAGTTTTAGTACCAATAATATCTATGAATGGAATATAGATGGTCAAACCAAGTATAACATTCTTACCACTCTTCAACATATGACAATGGTGGCAACTGCCTATCAAACGAGCCATGATTGCTCCGAAGAAACTATTGTTAATATTGTAGTGGCAAGATTTTTTGGTCAACTTAAAGGATGGTGGGATAATTATCTCATTGAAGAATGGGATGCCAATCCCAGATATTGTAAACCCATTAATCTTCACAATAGCCTAATATTTTATAGGAGATCCATCTCTGTGGAAAGATAGATATGCAGAACTCCTTTCAAACCTTAAGTGTAGAACATTAGTTGACTTTAGGTGATATAGAGATACCTTCCTAACAAGAGTCTACACTAGAGAAGATTGCCAATAACTATTTTGGAAAGAAAAATTCTTAGTTGATCTTCCAAAGTCCTTAGGTGATAAGATTAGAGATAAAATCAGAAGCTAAACAACAAACGGAGAAATTCCATATGGACATTTAAGTTATAGATAATTAGTTGCCTATATCCAAAAAATAGCCTTAAAAATTTGTTAAGATAATAAAATTCAGCATAGCTTGCCAAAGAAAAGGCCCAAACTAGAAAAGATTTAGGAACTTTTTGTGAGCAGTTTGGTTTACCCAGCACCAAGAAGAACAAACCAAAATCCAAAACCAAAGAAATTAAGAAAACTAATCATAAAACCAAATACTGCAAGTACAAAATAAGAAATAAATTAAAATCCCCGATAGACATGAAAATATCAAAAAAGCCAGTAATTTGTTACCACTATGGCAAACTAGGCCATATTAGTAAATATTGCAGGTTAAAAAGAAAGATAAAATCTTTAAATTTAGAATAATCTATAGAAGATCAGATTAATAATCTTTTAGGTGAAACATCTGAGGAAGAATCTGATAAAGAATCTTCTGAAGATTTAAATCAAATCCAAAACGATGACTTAACTTCAAAAGAAGAATCCCATTCTTCCAATGAGATTAATGTCTTAACCAAAGAACAAGAATTTTTATTCAAAGTAATTAATTCTATTTAGGATTCCCAGGATAGAAAGAATTACTTAGCAAGATTAAAATCAATCCTAGAAGTAAATTCTTCTAAATCAAAAGATTTGTTGGTAACAAATAAATTCAACTAAAAAGATACATTTAAAAAACTAGAAAAAACATCTCCTAAACTTGTAACAATTCAAGACCTCCAACATGAAATTCATCTACTGAAGATGGAAGTCAAAAATATCAAAGATTAGCAGGAAATACACCAAAGTATTCTTGCTCAATTACAAACAAACTTAGAACCTGAGACTGTCCAACCAAAGAGTGAAAGTCTTGATCAACAAACTAATCAACAAGAAGATAAATTTCTTGGGTTAATACATCAATTAAAAATCCAGAAATTTTATATTAAAATCAAAATTATAGTTTGAAAATTTATTCTTGAAATAGTAGCATTCTCCGACACAGGTGTAGATTCAAACTGTATTTAAGAAGAATTAAACTGTATTTAAGAAGGATTAATTCCATCAAATATTTTGAGAACACATCTGAGCAACTTAGCACTGCTAATAGTTATAAATTAAAAAATAGTTTCAATCTTTCTGAAGCAATCGTAGAAAACCAAGGCTTTGAGGTTAAAACACCTTTCCTTTTAGTAAAAAATATAAAAAATGAAATGATTTTAGGAACACTATTCATTAAATCACTTTTCACCTTGACAATCTCATATGAAGGCATCACTACTCAACATTTGGGCAAACCAACCTTTTTTAGATTTCTTAGGAAACCAGTAATTAGGAATCTTAATCCAATTCAATACAAACAAAATCAAATCAATTTCCGTAAGGAAGAGATATCCTTTAAGAATATTGATTTCTAACTTAGACAGCCAAATGTACAAAACAAAATTCAATCCTTGTTAAAACAAATTGAACTATCAATCAGTTTAGACCTTCCAAATGCTTTTTGGGAAAGGAAGAGACACAAAGTCAATCCTCTTTACGAAAAAGATTTCAATAAAAGACAAATTTCTACAAAAGCTAGACAAATCCAAATGAATGACAAACTCTTAGTTTATTACCAGCAGGAGATTACTGATCTCTTAGCTAAAGGTCTAATCTGCAAAAGCAAAAGTCCATGGTCTTGTTTTGCTTTTTATATTAACAAACAAGCAAAAATTGAAAGAGGAACTCCTTGACTAGTGATCAATTACAAATCCCTAAACCAAGCTTTGTAATGGATTAGGTACTCTATTCCAAATAAAAAAGATCTTCTCAATCTGTTCCACTTAGCCAAAATATTTTCAAAATTTGATATGAAGTCAGGATACTGGCAAATTCAAACCAAAGAAAGTAATCGTTACAAAATAGTTTTCACTGTCCCATTTGGACCACTACTTAAACTAATTTCTACGTTTCTTAAAATAGAATCATGAAACTAGTTATGTCTGGTATCTTTTAAACAAAGAAGAGTTAAAGTATTTAATCCTTATCTAATAAGAGGTTTGATTGCCACTTGCACACATTCTATATGCAAGAGTTTGTATTTATGTTTTTGACCTCTCAAAATGAAATGCTTCGTTGTCTGGGTTGATTGGGACATTTTTCTCTACAGTTTTGATAACATAATCAGAGCTTTGGAAAAATCTTCCCTCTAGTTTGTATAGTTCTTTGTTTGGGATTCTAGAGATTTCCCAGTTACCTATTTCTTAGTTGATATCTTCAAAACAAATTTCTTCTATGAAAATATTGTTTGAAGAAGTTTGTGTTTGGTGCTTAGTGAACGATGATGAAGATGGTTGAGAAGATCAGAAAGAAAGAGTAGAGGAAAGAGAATGCAACATTATAAAAAATAAAATATAAACTATAAAATATAAATTTTCTTTTCCCTTTGGTATCATTACCATCCTTTGGTTTTGTAGATCCATACAACAGATCAAAATAAAATTATATCTACTGAACTAGATATTAAGATTTTAATTCTAGTTTATTTGTGCCTTATCTTAACCACAACTTCTATATTCTAATCTTAACCTTAGCCACTGATTTGCATCCTTTTTCCCATATCTTATGAAAACATCATCGAATTAGACTTACTGCCTCAACCAGGACTTACTGCCACAGCTTCATAAGATATTTTAAATCTCTAGCATTTCGTGCTGTCCAATTAAGAAAGGATCCAGTTTTATGTATGTAGTAGATTAGGCATGATAACAATATTAAAATGTTAACATATTGTTCAGATAGATATCAAATAATTTAGATCCAGACATATATTCCTACTTTCCCATCAGGTTTTGTTACCACATAAGGGAAGTAGGAATATATATATATTATATATATATATATAATATTATATATAAAAGGAGTCCTCGACTCATTTTTGAGGCACCCTTCAGATAACCCTCAACCTAGAGAGAGTTTAGAGAGAGAACCTACCAGTACCTCTGTAAGCTTTCTTCAATCAATACAATTGTATTTCAATCTCTTCTGTTCTCCCTCTTCGCCGGTTTTGTGCGGACTACTACCGTTCCGGTTCTTATTTTCTTAATTTTTATTTTTTTATTTTGCATTTAATATTTTAATGCATTAAGCAGTCCGTCTGCTGCCTACTTCTTCCCTCTGTTCCTTTTCTTTTCCTTTTCTGCCTCTCCGCCTCCTTCCGCCCCCCTTTTGGTATCAGAGCCTGATGGGGAAGTAGGAATACATGGCTGGATCTAAATTTCTGTTTATCTACTTGGATTTTATGTTATTTTCTTAATGCTGTTTATTATAATCTGATCTGATGTAAGCTTATTTATATTTAATATTTTCTTAATCAGATAGTACGAATCTTTAGATCTGATAGGTCTGTGTATGAAGTGGGAAAGACAGTAAAACACAACGGATAGGGCAGTAAGTCTAAGTCGTCTATATCTGCATAGATCTGGTAACGATCATCGGAGAATCGGTGACTATAATTAAGTAATATTTAATTTTAGGCTTTGGCTAAGATTAGGAAGTAATAAAGTCAGCATAAAAGAAAATAATATTCAATCTAATTGATAAAGTTAAGTTTAGATCTATCTGTTTATCTCTATGAAACTATATGATGGTGATGATATCTCAGGGAAGGAAAATTTTATTTTATGTCTTTATTCAAATCCCTCTCTTCTCGCTTTCATATCCGATCTTCCAATCCCGACTCTTCTTCGCTCACTGAGCAACAAACTCAATCCCAAATAGGGAACCAACCAATATCTTCGATGAAGAAATTCATTTCGAAGATCTCAACCAAGAAATTAGAAATTAAGAAATCTCCAAAATTCCAACAGATGAATTATACAAACCAACTGGAAAATTCTTCTTTACTTCTGATTTCGTAATCAGAACAGTAGAAGAAAAAATTCCTTTCAATCCTGGAGAAAAAGATGAGTATGATCTTCTTTCTCTCAAATCAATCCTCAAGCATAGGCAAAAGTATAAATTCCTCCATATAGGATGTGTACAAGTTGCCATTAAACCAATGATTACAGAAGCAGTAATGCTTCAGTATTCTTATGTCTTAGGGATGCTAAGCACAACCAATATAACGATTCCCTTATAGGAACCGTAGAAACCAGCTTAGCCCATGGACCAATCTATTTCAATAATTTTTCAGATCTGATTGTTAGTATAACAAACAGACATATCATGAAAGTTTTGCACTTAGACATCCATACTCATAGATTAGATATGTTGCAAGGCTATCATCCATTATCTTTGATGTATAGGGTTCAATACAAAGTTATGAATTCCTCTATGTCTAGGATGATCAAACCAAAAACCAAATGAGGAGAAACTACTCCGTTCCTTACAGATTTCTCCAAAGCAAACGTCAATGTCCCGAAAACCATTAAATGGGAAGATGTAAACCTCCCTGAAAAATGGATATTGGACAAAGCAACCCCTTCTCAAGAAAGGAATACTCCTGACTTTAGAGAAATTAAACAATACTCGTCTGGAAGAGTAGAAATTACTTTTGATAGACGAAAATCATTCAGCTCTAACAGCTCAGTCAAATCTGATGATTTCAGGTCTGATGATTTTAGATCTGCTATCTCTAGGAGATCTACCTCCACAATCCCTATATCCGTTAAGGATCACAAACTTAAGGTATTGACACATCGTCAAATATACCTAGACCAACTTATGAACCAAAGGTTGAAGACGACCAAAAGTCAATTCAATCTCCAACCTATTCCTCTATTAATGAAGTTTATGATGTCATCTAGCTTCATAATAGACAAAAAAGCCCTCTAGAAAAACTTTTATTCCGAGGAATGGACTCCTCAAAGGGAATGGTTTTTCAAACATTACAAGGGTGAAAACAGAAAATTAATCCAGAAAATTTATTATGAATTTCTCGAAAGGGTTAATTTAAACATCTTATTCTTTGACTGGTTTGGAGCATACACAGTCAAAAACAATCTAGATTATCCTTGGAAGAAGGAAAATTCCTTAGGTTCCACAGATGTAAATACTCTCTGGCACCTTAAAGATGGAGAATTAGTTCAAACAGAACTTCCTCCAACAAAATCATTTCAACTCCCAAACACTAGGGACGAGGAAAAATAATCCAGTTATAGCAACTCCGTTCAAAACAAAGAACGAAGATGAACTTGTAACTTTCAAAGATATTAAAAATCTTATGGAACAATCTAACTATACAAACAAATACCTTTAAGCCATAAGTGAAAAGGTCAAATCAGCTGAATCAGTTGAACCTTCAACTAGTTCAACCAAACCTAAAATTCAAAAACCAATCTTTAAGCCATTTAAAATGACACCAAAACTCAAAGAAAGTTTTGCCAAACTAAATATCACCAAAGAGCAAATCATGCTCGCAAAGGTAAATGAGAAATTAGATGCCCTAGTAGCATTAGAAACTCCTCAATCTCAATCCAAACCATTAAAACTTAAAAGTCCAGTAATCAATACTTTAGGACAATCATCCAGATGTTCATCTTCTGAAGAAGAAAGTGAACAGTCAACCACTCAAGCTATTAATTCTGAGATTAAAGTCAATCCAGTAATTAGTCAAACTTTTAAACTGAAAAAATCCATCCAAACTCTATTATCAGACAACAACAGCTCCCGACCTGATGATAGAAGAACGTAATCCAAACTTTTTAAGTTTCAGTGCAAACAACATCTATGAATGGAGTATAAATGGTCAAGCTAAGTATCAGATACTGAATACTCTTCAACATATGACAATGGTGGCCACGGCCTACCAAACAACCTATACCTGTCCAGAAGAAACTGTAGTTAATATCCTAGTCGCAGGATTTTTCGGACAATTAAAAAGCTGGTGGGATAATTATTCACTGAAGAAGATAAACAAAATATCTTCTCTGCCATCAAAATGGAATCAGATGAAACTCTAATCTTATGCAACGGTGAAACAATTCCCGATGCAGTAAATACATTAATTGTTACAATCACCCAACATTTCATTAGAGATCCTTCCTTATGGAAAGATAAATCTGGTGAATTGTTATCCAATCTTAGGTGCTATCGAGATACCTTCCTAACAAGGGTTTATTCCAGAGACGATAGTCAGCAAGCCTTCTGGAAAGAAAAATTCTAGCCGGTCTTCCTCAACCTTAGGAGACAAAAGTTAGGGATAAAATCAGAAGTCAAACCACTGACAGAAAAATCCCGTATAAGCAATTAAGTTATGGTCAACTTGTTGCTTATATTCAAAATGTAGCTTTAAAATTTTGTCAAGATGATAAAATATAACATCAACTTGCCAAAGAAAAGGCTCAAAACAAAAGAGATTTAGAAAATTTCTGTGAACAATTCGGACTTTCTTGTTCCAAAAAACCACAAAGCCTAGATCTAAAACAAAACCTGAAGGTTATGTTAAACCTAGGTTTAGAAAATCAAAATATTACTAACATAAAGCAAAAACTCCCCCTAGGAGACTCAAACAAGAAATCAGGTCGAAACCTCCCATCGACATGAAAATTCTTAAAAAACCTGTAATTTGCTTTAGATGTCATCAACTAGGACATATGAGCAAATACTGTAGATTAAAAAACAAAAAGATAAAATCTTTAAATCATGAACAATCTGTAGAACAACAGATTAGTAATCTTTTAATTGAGTCATTCGAAGAAGAATCAGATAAAGAATCTTCAAAAGATTTAAATCAAATCCAACATGAAGATTTTTGTTCTAGTTCGGAAACAAAATCTTCAAACCAAATCAATGTCTTGACTAAGAACAGGACTTACTTGTTCAAGTCATCACAAACTTCCTGACAATCAAGATAAAAGACAATATCTTGATAAATTAAAATCCTCATTAGTCGCCAAAACTGTTCAAACACCATTTTCAACTAGTAAATATGATTTAAGAGAAATCATAAAACGAGTTGAACAAAAATTTTCTTTTAAAACTGTCACAACCCAGATCTGCAACATGAGATAAAATAATCTCAAAGCAGAAGTCAAAATTCTAAAAGGTCAGCAGGAAATTCAAGGAATAATTCTTGCTCATCTTCAAGAAGAAAACCAAGATTCTGAACCAGAAATCTTAGGAAAAACATCTATTCAATCTGATGATGAATTTTTAGGAATAATCAATAAGTTTAAAATCCAAAAATTCTATATTAACATTAAAATATTAATCAAAGACTTTGTCTTACAAACAATTGCCTTGTTTGACACAGGTGCAGATTCAAACTGTTATTCAAGAAGGTTTAATCCCAACAAAATATTTTGAGAAGACATCAGAACAACTTAGCACTGCTAGTGGTTCAAAACTCAAAATAAATTATAAACTTTCTGATGCAATCATAGAAAACCAGAGTCTTCAAGTCAAAACACCTTTCCTCTTAGTTAAAAATCTTAAGAATGAAGTAATCTTAGGAACACCATTTATTAGATTACTTTTTCCAATCGAAATCTCTGACAAAGGGATTATCACTAAACATTTGGGCAAAAAGATTAAATTTAGTTTCCTTAATGAACCTATCTCTAGGAATCTTAACCTTGTCCATTATAAACGCAATCAAATTAATTTTTTAAAAGAAGAAATTTCTTTTAAGAAGATTAATTCTCAGCTTAATCAACCAGAAATCTAGAAGAAGATCCATTCTCTTCTTCAACAAATCCAAAATTCAATCTGTTCTGATTTGCCAAACGCATTTTGGAATAGAAAAAATCATTCTGTTGATCTCCTTTATGAAAAGGATTTTTATGAGCGACAGATTCCAACAAAAGCTCGTCCAATCCAAATGAATGGGGAACTCCTTATTCATTGTCAAAAAGAAATATCTGACTTATTAGCAAAAACTGATCAGAGAAGCAAAAAGTCCTGGTCAATAAACAGGCTGAAATCGAAGAGGAATACCTCGATGTTATCAACTACAAACCACTAAATCAAGCTCTTAGATGGATTAGGTATTCTATTCGAAATAAGAAAGATCTACTTAATCGGCTTCATTCAGCTAAAATCTTTTCAAAATTCGATATGAAATCTGGATTTTGGCAAATCCAAATCAAAGAAAGTGATCGCTATAAGACGGCTTTTCACTGTTCCCTTTGGGCAATACGAATGGAACGTAATGCCCTTTGGTCTCAAAAATGCTCCTTCTGAATTTCAAAGGATCATGAAAGAAATCTTTAATCCATACTCAGAATATATCATAGTTTATATTGACGATGTTCTGATATACTCTAAATCAATTGACCAACATTTCAAACATACATCAATCAATTTTGTTTCTGTCATTAAGCAACAATGGTCTTGCTTTTCTCAAAAAAAAAAATTCAATCTTTTTTCAAACACAGATTCGATTCCTTGGTCACATAAAATCCATCAAGGAACAATCACCCCAATCAAGCAGAGCAATTCAATTTGCTGACAAATTTTCCCAATCAAGATAATTGATAAAAATCAATTACAAAGATTCATAGGTTGCTTATATTATGTTAAAGATTTCTTCCCTCAACTTAGCAATCTAATCAAACCATTACACGATCGTCTGAAAAAGAATTCTCCTCCTTGGGCAGATGTTCATACAAACATCGTTAAACAAGTCAAACTTCAGGTAAAGGATCTACCATGCCTCTACCTCCCAAATCCACAATCTTTCAAAATCATTAAAACTGATGCCTCTGACATAGGTTATGGTGGCATTTCTCAAACAACGAGTCGCAGACAAAGAATCATGCATTGCATTTGCTTCTAAACATTGGAATTTTGCACAACAGAAATATTCAACTGTTAAAAAAGAAGTTTTAACAATTGTTCTTTGCATAACAAAATTTCAATCAATTTACTTAATCAAAAATTTTTGATCAGAGTAGATTGCAAATCAGCAAAAGATATTTTGTAAAAAGATGTTAAAAATTTAGCATCAAAACAAATTTTTGCGTGGCAGCAATCTTAAGTGTTTTTAATTTGAATCCGATATATCAAAGGCACCTCAAACAGTCTCCCTGACTACCTTACCCGTGAATTTCTACAAGGTCATTAAACAGCCAATGCCACGATCAAACAACTTCCTCTCGAGGGAGGGGAAAAGGTAAAGGTAAACTGGTTCTTCAGGAACTAGTTGATCAATCAGAATTGTTAACTTAACCGCAAACAGGGTCATCTACCCCATCTGGGTCATCCACCCAGAAACAAACCAAACAAACTGGGTCATCTACCCAATTAACCACCCAGCAATCCCAAAAACAAGTGTCCAAACAGGCCAAAGTCGATTATGCTTTACCTATCCAAACACTTGACAATCCAAAAAGAGACTTAACCCATCTCCCTAAAAAATCATGGGCAGAAATAGTCTCTGAAGACGATTCGGATGAAGAAGCCCAATCATTGGCTATCCTTGTCCAGAATCTTAAAAATAAACAAACCAAAATCTTGCCTTCAGGAGAAATTGTCCCCAGACAACTCCCGAAAACTTTAACCTAACCTAAAAACAAAGAGATAGTACCTCACCCAATCCCTATCTCTTCACAAGCTCTCAAAACAAACTACATTGCCAAAAATAATTTTGTAGATGTAATCCAAACAGAATCAGAATTTTGGGATACTAATCCAAAAAAGATCCCAAATAAAATCTTTCCTAAAGACTTTCATTTCCAACCGAAAGCCTTAAACAAAAATCCGACGGTTTTATGAATTCATCCTAGTGGATTCTGACTCCGTATCAATCAAACACTACCCTGATCCAAAAGATAAGGATCAATACACCCATTCAACCATCCAAATTCTTAAGATTATTAAACCTAAAGAATTCGGACAGGATTTGAATAAAATCAAAAAATTCTCCCAAATATTTGACCCAATTGGTTATAATTACTGGGATTATGTCGATGCCTGGACAAATGTGTTCTGGTATCAAAACAAAATTAATCGTCACTCATGGTTAATTTATTTCAAACAAAACATCCAATATAAATTCCCTCATTGGTTTTCTAAATGGTGGAATTTATTTGGACTAAACATTGGAATCCTTCCTCCATCAGTTTTAGAAATATTAACAATCTTTGCTAAGAAGATAGAACTATTGGATGATCCATTCCCAGTAGATCTACACTTCTTTTCAAAATTATCATTGGCCTGGGTTTTCCAATAGAGATACAATTATGGACCCAGATCATCTCAATCAACTAGAGGCCTGCTTTTACCAATGCTCAGAAAGCAAGCCTTTATCAAATGGTGGCAGGAATTTGACGGTTCACGAGCCTATCTTGACAGCATCAATCTTTGGTTCAAAAAGAACCCCAAAATGCTCAAGGCAGCTGATCCAGATACTTGCAGATTTCTCAACCAGAGAGCTCAAGTCACAGCAGCTTTGATAGCCTCAACCAACAGAGAAGATTTTGCCGAAAAACTGTAGGATATTCTCAAATTCTTAAAAGCAGAGGAAGGTACTTCAGGAGTAAAGCCATCCTCTCCTACATCTTCCGAAGATTACGATAATCCATTCTACCAGAATGAAGATCCAGACTTCGGACTCAATCTAGATGAAGATTGTTGACATAATGGCTTTCGTCATCAACAGTACTGTAGCATCACATGTATTAGTTACTGTTATAAACTTGTACTGTTTAAATAGTTCCGATTGTAACCTGTACTGTGCACTTAGGCAACCTGCACTGTAGAAATAGTAGAATCTGTGGTTATAAAAGGAGTCCTCGACTCATTTGTGAGGCACCCTTCAGATAACCCTAAACCTAGAGAGAGTTTAGAGAGAGAACCTACCAATGCCCCTGTAAGCTTTCTTCAATCAATACAATTGTATTTCAATCTCTTCTGTTCTCCCTCTTCGTCGGTTTTGTGTGGACTACCGTCGTTCCGGTTCTTATTTTCTTATTTTCTTATTTTTTATTTTTTTTATTTTGTTTTTAATATTTTAGTGCATTAAGCAGTCTGTCTGCTACCTACTTCTTCCTTCTGTTCCTTTTCTTTTCCTTTTCTGCCTCTCCACCTCCTTCCGCCCCCCTTTTGGTATATATATATACATATATATATATATATATATATATATATATATATATATATATATATATATATATATGTATATGTACTTCTTTGTTTGATTTGAGATGTACTGTGTCAATAACAAAATGCCAAACTCATACGTAGAAGAAAGTAAAATTACAGTCAATAATAAGACCCCAACACCCTGGAAACTGTTAATAATGAAATTATAGAAGTTACCTACCCGCCATTAGAAACAATAAAAATTCCTACTAAAGAAGGAATAGAAATTAGAAGCTAGTCCTTTCAAAACAGTTCCCAAATTCTATAAAACAAAACTCTAGAAAAACACGATATCCAAAGGTCATCAGCAATTGAACTATTCTAATCAAATGTTAAATACTATGTTCAACATCTTCAAAGAATAGAAAATAAAAATAAGAGAACCAATAAATTGAAAAAATTGAAATAATAATTTAGATCTGACTAGACCCAATATATAAAATTATAATGGTCCAAAAAAGAGTTTAAGTTCGATAACTCTAGGGAAATAAGACTGACAACGCATTAGAAGAAATTAAATAGAAAATTAGAACACTTATCTTTAGGTAGTACATAAAAAATAAATACTCTAACAAAATTAGACAAAATAGAAAATGAGTTATTAGGAACACAAAACTCAAAAATAAATAAAATGAGATTTAATAGAGCCCCATTACCTACTACAAGAAATTATTACTCAAGACCTACTTTTCCTAACGTGAATTCGAAGAAAGAATAAATTTTATAGATAGTTGATACTTTGGCGAATCCATTTTAGAATGGAATATCGACGAAGCTAGTGATCAACAAATACTAGATACAATATAACTAATGACTATGACAGCAACCGCCTTCAAAACTAGAGGAAATTCTAATAAGAAAATTGTAACCTTATTAGTAATAGGTTTTATAGGTCAACTAAAAGGATGGTGGGAAAACATCCTACTTCCTATAGAAACAAAAACAATACTAAATGTCGTTAAACAAGAACCTAATAGTCAAATAGAACAAGATGCAGTAACAACCTTATTATATACTATCACAAAACATTTTATAAGAGATCCAATCAAACTTCAGGTAAGAGCAGTAGATCAATTAGCAAATCTTTACTGTCCATCTATGTCAGATTATAGGTGGTATAAAGATATATTTTTATGAAAATTATGTCTAAGACAATATGGAGCAGCAGATTATTGGAAAGAATATTTTTTAGCCAGACTTCCCAAATTATTTGTTGAAAAAGTAAAAACTGATATAGCTCAACAATTTAATGGATCAATACCTTATAATTTACTAATTTTCGGTCAAATCTCTAGTTACATAATAGAAATTAGATTGCAAATTTGTACAGACTTTAAGATACAAAATAAAGTTAGGAACGAGTCAAGGAAAGTAAGAAAGAGCTAGGAACTTTCTGTCAACAATTCAGGATAGAAAGAGTCAAAGCCCTTTCAAAAAGAGTTAAGTCAAAACCTCAAAAAATTATCCCACAAACCTTTCAGTTGATCGGTGAATCCTATTCCTATTAAGGTTATAGTTTTCTTGTTAGAACTTCCTCTAGTTTTGAAGGTTGTTGCTGCCATAGTCATTTGTTGTATTATATCTAGTATTTGTTGATCACTGGCTCTGTCAATGTTCCCTTCTACAATTGACTCACCAGAGTATGAATTATTTACAAAATTTGATCTTTTCTCGTATTGTACATCAAGAAAAGTAGATCTTGGGCAATAGTTTCTTATAGTAGGTAAGGGAGCTTTACTAAATTTTAGTTTATATATTTTTGAATTTTAGGCTTCTAATTATTGTTATTCTATCTAATCTAATTTTGTTAAAGTATTTAGTTTTGAAGTACTTCCTAATGATAAATGTTCTAATTTTTTTCTTGATTTCATCTAAGGCATTATCGGTTTTATTTCCTAAAGTAATTAAGCTTAATTCTTTTTCAGGAACATTTATTATTTTATATATTAATCTGGTAAGATCTAAATTATTATTTAAATTTTTTGAATTTATTGGATCTTTCATATTTTGATTTTTTATTTTCTGGAGGTGTTGAGACATAGTATTTAACATTTGATTAGAATAATTTAATTGTTGATGAACTTTTTGGATATCGTGATTTTGTAAAGTTTTATTAATGGAATTGTGAGGAATTGTTTTGAACGGACTAGCTTCTATTTCTATTCCTTCTTTAGTTGGTATTTTTATTGTTTCTAATGGTGACTAGGTTGATTCTATTATTTCATTATTGAAAGTTTTCTAGGGTGTTGAAGTCTTATTAGTGACTGCTATTTTACCCCCTCTACATATGGGTTTAGTATTTTGTTATTGACATAATACATTTCGAACAAGGTGAAGAGGTACATATTGAACTTCCTCCCTCTCAGGAAAGAATAAAATTCTTGTAAATAGAAAGAAGTTTGTTCTTTGCTAAGGGTTGAGAAATACCAATTTCATTTTTGAAGATTATGAGGGGCTTCAAAGTCTGCTCTAATCCAGGGTTTATTTATTTTAAAAAGTTTATTTAATGTTAGCATATTAATAACTTGTGATCTGATTGGAGAAATATTGAAGAGAATCAGACTGTTGAGTTTCTTGGTATAAAAGTTTTGGAATACTAGGTTGAAAGTTTACTCTTGTTAAGTCTATGTTAAAAGGTGGATCCATCTACGGAAGTTCTAGAAGGTTGTCTAATAGATGTAGTGGGTTGGTTTTCTTCAATTCTTTGGGAGGTTGATTGCATCATTTCTATTCTAAGATTTTCTCCTTTTTGAATTATAGATTTGATTTTTGTATTATGAATTTTTAGGACAGACATAATTTCTTCTAATAACCAGTTTTTAGACATTCTGAAAATAACCTCCTGATGACTCAATCTTTTAGGAGTTGTTATTGATGCTTTTCATAGATTTGCTTCTATTATAATAGTTTTATTTTTTAATGATAACCTTAAGGCTTTAAAGTTATAACCTAATGATTCAATAATAGAATTATTAGAATTATGTTTACATGATGGTCCTGTATTCTTTAACTGTTACCAAAACTTTTCAATGGTATTAACTAATGCTTATACATTGAAATCCTTAATATTAAATGTTAAAATACCAGAAGGAATATTCGAAGAAGCAATAAAAAATATTTCAATAATTTATAGGATTTATTATAAACTCACTACTACATATTATAACTTTAAAGCATTAAGATCAACATTAAAAAATAAAACGATTATAATGGAAGCAAATTTACAAAAAGGCTTCAATAACAATTCCCAAACGGTTAAGCCATCAAGAAGTCATATCTAGAATGCTTAAAAAATGGCTCATGGAAGATGTAATGACAGTCCCAAAAATTGAAAATACAAAAGTAAAGTCTATAATACAAGAAGATAGAAATCTTATAATAGAAATGATGAGGTCAAACTCCCCAAGAATAGAAGAAACTCAATCTACAACATCTAGGTAACCATTAAGAGCTTTTGTTGATGGATCTACAATCAATGTAGATCTGACAGGAGCAAATTTTAAACCAAATATTCCGCAAACAATATATCAAGAAACTTAACCATTTGATTCCCTTCAATACTCTCTGACTAGATCACAGGTTATCAATATGCATACAACAGATAAACCTTTTGTAATTGATAAACCATGGATTAGAGCATATTTTGAAGCTCCTCATAATCCTCAAAAACAAAACTAATATTTCTCAACTTTTAGTAAAGAACAAACTTCTATGTATTTACAAGAATTTTATTCTTTCCTGAGAAGAGGAAGTTCAATATGTATTTCTTCGCCTGGTTTGAAATGTACTATGTCAATAATAAAACATCAAACCCATATGTAGAAGACAATAAAATTGTAGTTACTAATAAAACATCAACACCTTAAAAAATTGTTAACAATGAAATTATATAAGCCACCTATCTACCATTAAAAAAAAATAAGAATACCTACCAAAGAAGGAATTGAGATAGAGGCTAGTCCTTTTAAAACATGATATTCAAAAAGTTCACCAGCAATTAAACTATTCAAATCAAATGTTAAATACTATATCTCAACATCTTCAAAGAATAGAAAATTAAAATATACCAGAACCAATAAATTCAAGAAATTTAAATCATAATCTAGACCCAACTAGATCAATATATAAAATAATTAATGTTCCTAAAAAAGAATTAAGCTCAATAACTCTAGGAAATAAGATTGATAATGCCTTAAAAGAAATCAAAAGAAAATTAGAACATTTATCCTTAGGAAGTACATAAAAAATAAACACTTTAGCAAATTAGATCAAATAGTAGAACAATTACTAGAGGCCCAGAATTCAAAAATACAAAAGATGAAATTTAGTAAAGCCCTATTACCGACTACTAGAAATTACTATTTAAGACTAACTTTCCCTGATGTCCAATTTAAAGAAAGAATAAATTTTGTAGATAGCTCCTACTTTGGCGAAGCCATTATATAATGGAATATAGATGGAGCTAGTGATTAACAAATATTAGATACAATACAACAAATGACTGTGGCTGCAACTACTTTTCAAACTAGAGGAAATTCTAGCAAGAAAACTACAACCTTATTAGCAATAGGATTCATTGATCAGTTAAAGAGATGGTGGGATAATATCCTATTTCCCATAGAAAGAGAAATTATATTAAACGCAATAAAATCAAAACCTAATGATAGAATACAAGATGATGCAGTAACTAATTTATTATATACTATTACAAAACATTTTATAGGAGACCCAATAAAATTACAAGTAAGAGTAGGAGATCAATTAGCTAACTTTTACTGCCCATCCATGAACGATTATAGGTGGTATAAAGATATGTTTTTTCAAAATTATGTTTAAGACAAGATGGAGTAGCAGATTATTAGAAAGAATGGTTTCTAGCATGACTTCCTAAACCATTTGCTTAGAAAGTTAAAACATATATAGTCCAACAGTTTGATGGATTAATACCTTATAATTTATGAACCTTTAGCCAAATCTCTAGTTACATTATAAAAACTGGATTACAAGTTTGTACAGAATATAAATTACAAAAAACTTAGAAACGAGTCAAGAGAAAGTAAAAAAGAATTAGGAATATTCTGACAACAATTTGGGATAGAAGGAATCAAAGCCCCTTCAAAAAGAGTTAAGTCAAAAACTCAAAAAAATATTAAAACATTTGCTCAGAAAAATAAAATATCAAAGAAAATCCAATTATCTAATAAAAAATCTAAAACACAAAAAACTCCTAAATAATCAAAAAATAAAGTAGTCTGCTATAAATGTGGATATTTTGGACATTATAAAAGAGATTGTAAAATGAAACAAAAGATTAGAGAATTAAATTTAGGAGAACATCTAGAACAAGGATTAATTAATATTTTAATTAATGATCAATACTCTTCATCATCAGAATCAAAATCCGATTCAGACAATGAATTAGAAGTAGTTTATAATATTCAAGAAGAATCTGATAGTGAGCAAGATAATAATATAGAAGAATGTTTAAGTCTAGAACTTTGTGATTGCCCAAAATGTGTAGGATCTATAAATGTAATTACAAGAGATCAGGCTACAACACTAATTTCAATAATAGAAAAAATGCAAGATTCTAATTTAAAACAAGAATTCCTTCAACAATTAAAAAGCTTAATTGATGAAGAAGAAATTAGAAAAGATTATGTAGAAAATATTGAGATAAAAAATGTTTTAGATAGATTTAGAACAGTCAAAAAAGAAGTTATTACCGTACAAGATTTACAGCAAGAAAAAAAAAACTTAAAGCAAGAAATTAATCAATTAAAGCAAAAAGATATAGAACTATATTTAACCTTACAAGGAAAACAGATAATTTCTTCTCAAATAGAAAAAGCAAAACAAATAGATGCATCCTTTTCTGATCAATATTCATATATTAACTTATTAAGTCCAATAATAGTTCATAAGTGGAGTGTCCAACAGAATTAGTAATAAATGAAGAACGATTTCAATTAGTTACTCTAGTAGACTCTGGAGCAAATATGAACTGTATTAGAGAAGGATTAATTCCAACAAAATATTATGAAAAACTAAAGACTCATTAAGCAGTACTAACGGATCAAAGTTAATTATTACCTATAAATTATCTAATTCAAAAATTTTTAAAAATAAAATTTGTTACTAGACCTCTTTCTTAATGGTTAAAAATATTTCTGAACAAATGATATTAGGAAACGCATTCTTAATCCTATTGTACTTTTTACTGTTAGTAACCAAAGATTAATTTGAATAGCTTTGGGAACACAAGTCCAATTTGAATTCCTTAAACCTCCTCAAATAAAAGAATTAAACTTAATACAAGACTCGTTAATATCAAAAATAATTTAATTCAAAATAAACAAAAAAATTAAACATGTTAAATAAAGAAATTCAATATCAAACGAATAGAACAATAATTACAAACTCCAAAAATTAAAGACGAAATACAAAAAACATATAAAAAATTTGAGAAAGAAATTTGTAGTGAAGTTCCAAATATTTTCTGATCAAGAAAACAATATACTATAACATTGCCGTACAAAGATAGTTTTGATAAAAACAATATCCCAACAAAAAATCGTCCAATATAAATGAATCAAAAATATATGGAATATTGTAAGAAAGAAATTCAAGAATATTTTGATAAAAAATTAATTAGGCTAAGTAAATCCACTTGGAGTTGTGCCGTCTTTTCTGTTATGAATTCATCAGAATTAAAAAGATTAGTAATAAATTATAAGCCCTTAAATAAAGTTTTTAAATAAATAAGATACCTAATTCCAAATAAAAGAGATTTAATTAAGAGAGTTTATAATGCCTCAATCTTTTGAAAATTTGATATGAAATCAGGATATTATCAAATTCAGATAGAAGAAAAAGATAGGTACAAAACTGCTTTTGTAGTACCTTTTAGTCATTACGAATGAAATGTTATGCCATAAGGACTTAAAAATGCTCCTAGTGAATTTCAGAACATTATGAATAATATTCTAAATCCGTATACAAAATTTACTATAGTCTATTTAGACGATATACTAGTATTTTCCAATTTCATCTCACAACATCAAAGTCATCTAGAATAATTTTTAAACGCAAGAAATATGAAACTTTTCCAGACAAAAATTAGATTTTTAGGATTTGAAATACATCAAGGAATGATTATACCAATTAATAGATCAATAGAATTTACAGATAAATTTCCTAATGAAATCAAAGACAAAACTCGGTTATAAAGACTTTTAGGGTGTGTTAATTATGTAGCTAATTTCATTCCCAATCTAAGGATTATCTGTGCCCCATTATTTAAAAGACTCAGAAAAAATTCTCCTCAATGGGATAATAATATGACTGACTCTATAATTACAATAAAACAATTAGTTAAAAAACTTCCTTGCCTAGGAATCCCAGATCTCGATGCCTAATTAATCGTAGAAACAGATGCTTCTGAATTAGGATATGGAGGAATATTAAAACAAATCCCTCAAGGATCTTTAAAAGAACAAGTAGTTAGATATTACTCAGGTACTTGGCAATCAGCTCAACAAAAATATAGCACTATTAAAAAAAAAAACTTATCTATAGTTTTATGCATTACAAAGTTTCAAGATGATTTATTCAATAAATTTTTTTTATTTCGAACAGATTGTAAAGTAGCACCCAGTGTTTTACAAAAAGATGTTCAAAATCTAGTTTCAAAACATATCTTTGCAAGATGGCAAGCTTGACTTTCTTGTTCGATTTTGAAATTGTTCATATAAAAGGAGAAAAAAATCATTTGCCTGATTTTCTTACAAGAGAATTTTTATAGGGACAGAAACAAGAATCTCACATTGAGATTCGATGTGTTCAAAAAGTAAACCAGTCTCCAAAGATCAATATGGTTCTCCTTTGAGAATCCAAAATGTTCAAGACTCACTTCCAAAAAGCTTTTTACAAACTGTTCAACAAACTCTCTGACCAATACGCCCTACTCAAAATATTACTCCTACTACTAATAGATTTGCTCCTCTTGTCCCATCCTCCTCTAGAATAAGACCTTTATCACCTTTTCCTCAACATCCTTCCGTAGATACTCAACTATATCAAGATAAACATGAATATTTACCTATTATAATTCTACAACTAGAATGGATTCAAAATAGTTCTATCCCTCGACAAGTTGCTCAAAACATTTTTCCTCCCTTTTGGCATTACCCCCCTTCTGACCTACAAAAAGAATAGATTATTTCATGAGTTCATCCTTGTTGATACTGATTCTATAGAATTAACCCATACTATAGACAAAAATGACTCATTTAAAATTTTATTCTCAAAAATTAAAATCCTTAAAATCTATACTCCTTTAGACTGGCCTTTTCGCATATATACTCAAAGATCCTTCTCAAAAACCTTTTCTCCTCAGTATTACACTCATCAAGATTATGTAAGCGCCTGGTATTATCTCTTCTATTATCAACCCTATTCTCATTATTGGTACATTTTGTTTAAACGAGGAATTTCTCTTAATTTCCCAACATGATTTATTAAATGGTTTCATGACTTTGGACCCACTGTCCAAGTCTTTCCAGATTATGCCATTTTCTCCTATTATAACTTTAAAGAGAAAACTACTTTTCAAACTGGCTATCGGCTCTTATCTTATGTAGCCTCTATGATTGTCAGTTAGATCATGACTTGGGATTATGATATTGTTCAACAAAATAAAGAAGTAGATATTAGATGGTTGGTGAGAGTCATAAAAATTAAATGGTGGAATAAATTTGATCAATCCTTGTTGTCTAATCAAAAACTAAAGGAATGCTTCCAGAAAAATTCAAAATATCTCAAAAATATCTCGACTCAAAACGTCTCATCAGAAGCATTATTTTTTGCAAAAAAATAAAAATTATGTTTGAATTAGCATCTTCTTTATCTAAAGAAGAATTTTCAAGAAAGCTCAAGGATGTATTATCACAAACCTCTCAAAAATCAGATCAAGATGATAAGGACGAAGTTAGATCCAGTCAAAGTTTCACTCCGCTCAATGAAGATGACTGCTATGATATCACCCAGTTGTAAAAGATCAACTGACAATTGTCCATCACATGCAAAAGTTATGCTGAAGTAAAGTTACTTTTGGCTAAAGTTATGCTTATCAATACAAAAGTTATGCTAATCCAGTCGCAATGCTAAAGCAAATGCTCAATAATACCTGACAAGGTTCCATTACTTTCAGCCACTTTTCAAAAAGAAATATCATTATTCAACCACAAGCCCGACAGCATTCATTAGATTCTCTTTATTTCCAGAAAGTAGATGTTATTAGTCCAAAGCTATGTCTGCATGAATTATTAGGGTTACTGTAAGGAGATGCTCCGAGCCTCTATATAAGGAGCCTCCTAGTTCATTCAGGATGGTCCCGGTAGCTCATAATAGAAGTAGAAATTTAAAGAAAGTAAAATAAAGAAATTTAAATAAATAAAGAACACTAATACAGAATATGAAGGCTAGAAAATAAATTTTTTAAAAAGTTTAAAAACTTACAAAGAGATATTGATAGAAGATTACAGAGGCAAGATAACAGCATACACTTTTACAAAGAAGAGAGAATTTCTAAGAGGGAGAAGAAAACTAGAACGATGATCCTGAATGAACTAGGAGGCTCCTTATATAGAAGCTTGGAGCATCTCCTTACAGTAACCCTAATAATTCATGCAGACATAGCTTTGGACTAAAAACATTTACTTTATGAAAATAAAGAAAATCTAATGAATGCTGTCGGGCTTGTGGTTAAATAATAATATTGCTTTTTGAAAAGTGGCCAAAAGTAGTAGAATCTTATCAAGCATTATTAAGCATCTGCTTTAGCATTTTGACTTGATCAGCATAACTTTAGCCGAAAGTAGCTTTACTTCAGCGCAACTTTTGCATGTGATGGACTTATTGCCAGCATAAATGTTATTAGTCCAAAGCTATGTCTGCATAAATTATTAGGGTCAGAAATGTATGTTATGTATGTATATATATATAGATGTATATATGTATACATATAGATATATATGTATGTATATATGTATATATATATATATATATAGATGTATATATATATACATATATATATATGTATGTATATATGCATTGTAGGCATGTACATACATATATATATATATGTATGTATATATGTATATGTATGTATATACTACATATATATATGTATGTATATATGTATATGTATGTATATGTATATGTACCAAATTGGGGGCGGAAGAGGCAGAGAAGAAATAAAAGAGAAGAACAGAAGGAAGAAGTAGGCAGCAGACGGACTGCTTAATGCATTAATAAATAAATGCAGTAAAAAAATGAAAAGAAAGGGAAAAACAACTGGAACGGTGGTAGTCCGCTCAGAACCAGCGAGAGGGGAGAACAGAAGAGATTAAAATACAATTGTACTGATTGATAGAAAGAAGCTTATAGAGGCACAGAGGTTCTCTCTCTAAACTCTCTCTAAATGGGTTATCTGAAGGGTGCCTCACAATAGAACTGAGGACTCCTTTTATAACCGCAGATTCTACTGTTGCTACAGTACAGGTTGCCTAAGTGCACAGTACAGGTTACAACCGGGACTATTTAAACAGTACAAGTTTACTACAGTAACTGATACATGTGATGCTACAGTACTGTCGGTGATGATGATGAGGTAATGCTTCAGCAGTCTTCATCAAGGTTGATTCTGAAGTCTGGGTCTTCATTCTGGTAGAATGGATGATTGTAGTCTTCGGAAGATTCCGAAGGAAGAGGATGGTTTTACGCCTGACGTACCTTCCCCTGCCTTTAAGAATTTGAGAATATCTTGCAATTTTTTGCAAAATCTTCTCTGTTGGTTGATGCTATCAAGGCCACTGTGACTTGTGCTTCTCTGGTTGAGAAATCTACAAGTTTTCAGGATCAGCTGCTTTGAGTAGTTTGGGGTTCTTTTTGAACCAAAGTTTGATGTTGGCTGGATGGGCTCTTGAACCGTCAAATTCCTGCCACCATTTGATAAAAGCTTGTCTTCTGAGGATTGGAAGAAGTAAGCCTCTTGCAGATTGAGATGATCTGGGTCCATAGTTGTATCGCCATTGGAAAACCCAGGCCAAAGAAAGTTTTGAAAAGAAGTGTAGATCTACTGGGAATGGATCATCCAGTAATTCTATTTTTTCTGAAAAGATTGTGAGTCCTTCAAAAACATTAGGAGGAAGGATCTCAATGTTTGGTCTAAAGAAATTCCACCATTTAGAAAACCATTGAGGGAATTTATATTGGACATTTTGTTTGAAATAAATTAACCAAGAATGATGATTAATTTTATTTTGATACCAGAACAAATGAGTCCAGGCATCGACATAATCCCAATAATTATAACCAGTGGGTGTCAAATAGTTGGGAAAATTTTTTAGTTTTATTCAAATCCTGTCCGAATTCTTTAGGATTAATTATCTTAAGAATTTGGATGGTTGAATGTGTATATTGATCCTGGTCTTTGGGGTCAGGATAGTGTTTGATTGAAACGGAGTCAGAATCTACAAGGATGAATTCATAAAACCGTCGAGTTTTGTTTAAGGCTTTCGGCTGGAAGTGAAAGTCTTTTGAAAAGATTTTTCTTGGGACCCTATTAGGATTGGTATCCCAGTACTCTGGTTCCATTTGAATTACATCAAAAAAATTTATTTTTTGCGATGTAATTTGTTTTTGTTTTTTGGTGATTGAGTAGAGATAGGTGTTGGTTGGGGAACTATCTCTTTTGAGATTGGGTTGGCTAGGCTACTAGGGAGCTTTCTGGTGACAGTTTCTCCTGAAGGTAGCAATTTGGTTTATTTGTTTTTTAGATTCTGGACTAAGATAGCCAGTGACTGGGCTTCTTCGTCTGAATCATCTTCAGAGACTATTTCTGCCCAAGATTTTCTGGGGAGATGGGTTAAGTCTCTTTTAAGATTGTCGAAGGTTTGGTTTGACAGAGCATAGTTGGCTTTGGTTTGTTTGGCAATCTGCTTTTGCGATTGTTGGGTGGATGACCCGATTTGGTTGGTTTGTTTCTGGGTTAATGACCTAGATGGGGTTGATGACCCCGTTTGTGGCTGAGTTAACAGCGCTGATTGATCAACTAGTTCTGATAGAACCAGTTTTCCTTTACCTTTTCCCCTCCCTCGAGAGGAAGTTGTTGATCGCGGCATAGGTTGTTTAATTTCCCTGTAGAAATTCACGGGTAAGGTAGTCAGGGAGGCTGTTTGAGGTGCCTTTGATATATGGAATTTCAAAATCAAAAAACACTCAAAATTGCTTGCCATCGGGCAAAAATATGTTTTGATGCTAAATTTTTAACATCTTTTTGCAAAATGTGTTTTGCAGATTTACAATCTACTTTTATCAAAAAATTTTGATTAAGTAAATCAGATTGAAATTTTGATATGCAGAGAACAATTGCTAAAACTTCTTTTTTAACAGTTGAATAATTCTGCTGTGCAGGATTCCAATGTTTTGAAGCAAATGCAATGATATGTGTTCTTTGTCTGCGACTCTTTGTTTAAGAATGCCACCATAACCAATGTCAGAGGCATCAGTTTCGACAATTTTTAAAACATTGTGGATTTGGAAGATAAAGGCATGGGAGATCCTTTACCTGAATTTTGACTTGTTTGACAATGTTTGTATGAATATCTGTCCAAGGAGGAGGATCCTTTTTCAGACGGTCATGGAGTGGTTTGATTAGATTGCTAAGTTGTGGAAAGAAATCTGCAACATAGTTTAAGCAACCTAAAAATCTTTGTAATTGATTTTTATCAATTATTTGATTGGGAAATTTATTAGCAAATTGAATTGCTCTATTGATTGGAGTGATTGTTCCCTGATGAATATTGTGCCCAAGGAATCTAATCTGTGTTCGAAAAAGATTAATTTTTATTTTTGACAAGGCAAGACCATTATGCTTGATGACAGAAACAAAGTGATTTATATGTTTAAAAATGTTGGTCAACAAATTGGGAGTATATCAGAATATCATCAATATAAACTATGACATATTTTTGAATACGGATTAAAGATTTCATTCATGATCCTTTGGAATTCCGAAGGAGCATTTTTGAGACCAAAGGGCATTACATTCTATTCGTATTGCCCAAAGGGAACAGTAAAAGCTGTCTTGTATCGATCACTGTCTTTGATTTGGATTTGCCAAAATCCAGACTTCATGTCGAATTTTGAAAAGATTTTGGCTGAATGCAGCCGATTAAGTAAATCTTTCTTATTTGGAATAGGATATCTAATCCATCTAAGAGCTTGATTTAGTGGTTTTGTAGTTGATAACCAATTGAGGCGTTCCTCTTTCGATTTCAGCTTGTTTGTTGACATAAAAAGCAGAACAGACCAAGGACTTTTGCTTTTCCTGATCAAGTTTTTTGCTAATAAGTCAGATATTTTCCTTTTGACAATGAATAAGGAGTTCCTCATTCATTTGGATTGGACGAGCTTTGGTTGGAATCTGTTGTTTATGAAAATCTTTTTCATAAGGAAGATCAACAGAATGATTTTTTCTATTCCAAAATGCATTAGGTAAATTGAAACAGATTGAGTCTTGGATTTGTTGAAGAATAAAATGAACTTTCTTCTGGATTTCGGGTTGATTAAGTTGGGAACTAATTTTCTTAAAGAAATTTCTTCTTTTAAAAAATTAATTTGATTATGTTTATAATGGACAAGATTAAGATTCCTAGAGATAGGTTCTTTAAGGAAACTAAATCTAATCTTTTTGCCTAAATGTTTGGTGGTAATCCCTTTGTCAGAGATTTCAATTGGGAAAAGTAATCTAATGAGCTTTGGTTGGAATCTGTTGTTTATGAAAATCTTTTTTATAAGGAAGATCAACAGAATGATTTTTCTATTCCAAAATGCATTAGGTAAATCGGAACAGATTGAGTCTTGGATTTGTTCAAGAATAAAATGAACTTTCTTCTGGATTTCGGGTTGATTAAGTTGGGAACTAATTTTCTTAAAAGAAATTTCTTCTTTTTTAAAAATTAATTTGATTATGTTTATAATGGACAAGATTAAGATTCCTAGAGATAGGTTCTTTAAGGAAACTAAATCTAATCTTTTTGCCCAAATGTTTGGTGGTAATCCCTTTGTCAGAGATTTCAATTGGGAAAAGTAATCTAATGAATGGTGTTCCTAAGATTACTTCATTCTTAAGATTTTTAACCAAGAGGAAAGGTGTGTTAACCTGAAGACTCTGGTTTTCTATGATTGCGTCAGAAAGTTTGAAATTTATTTTGAGCTTCGAACCACTAGCAGTGCTAAGTTGTTCAGAAGTTTTTTCAAAAAAATATTTGGTTGGGATTAAACCTTCTTGGATACAGTTTGAATCTGCACCTGTATCAAACAAGGCGATTGTTTGTAAGACAAAGTCTTTGATTATGATCTTGATATTGATGTAGAATTTTTGAATTTTAATCTTATTAATTAATCCTAAAAATTCATCATCAGATTGAATAGGAGTTTTTCTTAGGGGTTCTGGCTCAGAATCTTAGGTATCTCCTATTTGTAGATTGGCAAGAAAATTCTCCATGAATTTCCTGAGTTTCTTTTAAGAATTTGACTTTTGCTTTGAGATTATTTATCTCATGCTGCAGGTCTGGGATTGTAATTGGTTTTAATGTTGATTTTTGTTCAACTCGTTTTATGATTTCTCTTAAATCATATTTACTAGTTGAAAAAGGTTTTTGAATAGTCTTGGCGACTAAAGAGGTTTTTAGTTTATCAAGATATTGTCTTTTATCTTGATTATCTGGAAGTTTGTTGATGACTTCGAACAGTAAGTCTTGTTCTTTAGTTCAAGACATTGATTTGATTTGAAGATTCTGTTTCCAAGTTGGAGCTAAAATCTTCATGTTGAATTTGATTTAAATCTTCAGAAGATTCTTTGTCGGATTCTTCTTTAGATGATTCAATTAAAAGATTACTGATCTGTTGCTGTACAGATTGATATAAGTTTAAAGACTTAATTTTTCTTGTTAAGCCTACAATATTTGCTCATGTGTCCTGGTTTGTTACACCTGTAGCAAATTACTGGTTTTTTAGGAATTTTCATGTCGATAGGTGGTTTCGACCTGATTTCCTACTTGAGTCTCCTAGGGGGAGTGTTTCTTTTATGTTTATAATAAACTGATTTTCTAAACCGGGGTTTATCCTCTTTTATCGGCTTTGGTTTAGACCTAGGTTTTCTGAAACAAGGAAGTCCAAATTGCTCACAGAAGTTTCCTAAATCTCTTTTGTTTTGAGCTTTTCTTTGGCAAGTTGATGTTGGATTTTATCATCCTGACAAATTTTTAAAGCTACCTTTTGAATATAAGCAACAAGTTGTCCATAACTTAATTGCTCATATGGGATTTTACCATCAATGGTATGGCTTCGGATTTTATCTCTAACCTTGTTTCCTAAAGATTCAGGAAGACCGGCTAAGAATTTCTCTTTCCAGAAAGCCTGTTGACTATCTTCTCTAGTGTAAACCCTAGTTAGGAAGGTATCTCTATACCACCTAAAATCAGCCAAAGTTTTACACTTAAGATTTGATAACAATTCACCAGATTTATCTTTCCATAAGGAAGGATCTCCAATGAAATGTTGGGTAATTGTGACAATTAAAGTGTTTACCGCATCGGGAATTGTCTCACCATTACTTAAGACTGGGGTTTCGTCAGGTTCAGTTTTGATGGCAGAGAAGATATTCTGTTTATCTTCTTCAGTGAGATAGTTATCCCACCAGCCTTTTAGTTGGCCAAAGAATCCTGCAACAAGGATGTTAACTATAGTTTCTTCTGGGCAAGTATAGGTTGTTTGGTAAGCCGTAGCTACCATGGTCATATGTTGGAGAGTATTCAAGATTTGATACTCAACTTGTCCATCTATGTTCCATTCATAGATATTATTGGCACTAAAACTTAAAAAGTTTGGATTTCGTTCTTCTATCATCTGGTCTGGAGCTGTTGCTCTTTGATAATAGAGTTTGGATGGATTTTTTCCAATTTAAAGTTTGACTAATTACTAGATTAACCTTAATCTCAGAACTAGAAAGATTGGACTGTTGATTGTTCACTTTCTTCTTCAGAAGATGAACTTTTGGAAGTTTGTCCTAAAGTGTTGATTGCTGGACCTTTAAGTTTTAAAGGTTTTGGTTGAGACTGAGGAGTTTCTAATGCAACTAAGGCATCTAACTTCTCATTAACCTTTTTGAGCATGATCTGCTCTTTGGAGAGATTGAGTTTATCAAAACTTTCCCTAAGTTTTGGCGTTACTTTAAACGGCTTAAAGATTGGTTTCTGAATCTTAGGTTTTGAACTGGTTGATTCAATTGATTCAGATGATTTGACCTTTTCACCTATGGTTTGAAGGTATTTGTTTGTATAATTTGATTGTTCCATAAGATTTTTTAATATCTTTGGAGGTTACTGGCTCATCTTCGTTTTTTTGTTTTAAACGGAGTTGCCATGACTGGATTATTTTTTTCTCGTCCCTAGTGTTTGGGAGTTGAAATGATTTTGTTGGAGGTAATTCTGTTTGAACTAACTCTCCATCTTTAAGGTGCCAGATAGTGTTTACTTCTACGAACCCTAAAGGATTTTCCTTTTGCCAAGGATAATCTAGATTATTTTTGACTGTGTATGCTCCAAACCAGTCAAAGAATGGAATGTTTAATTTTTCCTTTCAAGAAATCCGTAATAAATTTCCTGAATGGATTTTCTGTTTTGACCCTGATAATGTTTGAAAAACCATTCCCTTTGAGGTGTCCATTCCTCGGAATAAAAGTTTTTCTGGAGAGCTTTCTTATCTATTATGAAGTTAGATGACAATCATAACCTTCATTAATAGAGGAATAGGTTGGAGATTGAATTGACTTTTGGTCGTCTTCAACCTCAGGTTCATAAGTTGGTCTGGATATTCTTGACGACGTGTCAATACCCTTAAGTTTATGATCCTTAATGGATACTGGGATTGTGGAGGTAGATCTCCTAGAGATTGCAGATCTAAAATCATCAGACCTAAAGTCATTAGATTTGACTGAGCTACTAGAGCTAAAAAGACTTTCGTCTGTCAAAAAGTAATTTTCTACTTTTCCAGTCGAAAATTGTTTGATTTCCCTAAAAATTGTTTGATTTCCCTAAAGTCAGGTGTATTTCTTTCTTGGGGAGGAGCTGCTTTATCTAAAATCCATTTTTCTGGGAGGTTAACATCTTCCCATTTAATGGTTTTTAGGAATATTAACATTGGCTTTGGAGAAATCTGTAAGAAACAGTGTGGTTTCTCCTCGCTTAGTTTTTGGTTTTATTATCCGAGACATAGAAGAATTCATTACCTTGTACTGAACTCTATACATCAGGGATATTGGATGACAACCCTGCAACATATCTATACCATGGGTATGGATATCGAGATGCAAGACTTTCATGATATGTCTGTCAGTTAAACTAACAGTCAGATCCGGAAAGTTGTTGAAATAGATTGGTCCGTGGGCTAAGCTTGTTTCTACGGTTCCTATGAGGGAATCGTTGTATTTGTTGTGCCTAGCATCCCTAAGACATAAGAATACTGAAGCATTTACTGCCTCTATAATCAAAGGTTTGATAGCTATTTGTATACTTCCTATGTGAAGGAATTTATACTTTTGCCTATGTTTAAGGATTGATTTGTACAATAGAAGTTCAAATTCATCTTTCTCTCCTGGAGTGAAAGGAATTTTCTTTTCTACCGTTTTGATTACAAAATCCGAAATGGAGAAAAAACTTCCATTTGGTTTGTAAATTTCATCAGTCGGTATTTTGGGGAGTTCCCAATTTCCGATGTCTTGATTAAGATCTTCAAAATGAATTTCTTCATCGAAGATATTGGTTGGTTCCCTAATTTGGGATTGAGTTTATTGCTCAGTGAGCGAAGAGGAGTCAGGATTAGAGGAACGAAAAGTAAGACGAGATGAAAGGGATCTGAATAAAGACATAAAATTTTAATTTTCCTTCCCCTGATATCATTACCATCACATGGTTTCATAAAAATAAACAAATGGATCTAAATTTAATTTTATCAATTAGGTCGAATTTTATTTTCTCTTATACTCAGGTTATTATCTCCTAATCTTAGCCAAAACATTTAAATTAAAATATTACTTAATCATAGCCATTGATTCTCTTTTGATCGTCATCTAATTTATGTAGATATGGTCGACTTAGACTTACTGCCCTATCCGTTGGGTCTTACTGCCTTTCCCACTTCACACATAAATTCATCAGATCCAGAGATTCATACTATTCTGATTAAGAAATATTAATCATAATATGCACACTATCAGATTAGGATATAATAGGCAAGTATTAAGAAAATATCATTCAATCTAAGTAGATAAACAGAAATTTAGATCCAGCCATGTATTCCTACTTCCCATCAGGCTCTGATACCAAATTGGGGGCGGAAGGAGGCGGAGAAGAAATAAAAGAGAAGGAACAGAAGGAAGAAGTAGGCAGCAGACGGACTGCTTAAATGCATTAATAAATAAATGCATAAAATAATGAAAAGAAAGGGAAAACAACCGGAACGGCGGTATCCGCTCAGAACCAGCGAGAGGGAGAACAGAAGAGATTAAAATACAATTGTATTGATTGATAGAAAAAGCTTACAGAGGCACAGAGGTTCTCTCTCTAAACTCTCTCTAAATGGGTTATCTGAAGGGTGCCTCACAATAGAACTGAGGACTCCTTTTATAACCGCAGATTCTACTGTTGCTTGAAAGATTTTAAATCAAATTCAACATGAAGATTTTAGCTCCAATCGGAAACAATCTTCAAATCAAATCAATGTCTTGACTAAAGAACAAGACTTACTGTGTCAAAGTCATCAACAAACTTCCAGATAATCAAGATAAAAGACAATATCTTGATAAACTAAAAACCTCTTTAGTCGCCAAGACTATTCAAAAACCTTTTTCAACTAGTAAATATGATTTAAGAGAAATCATAAACGAGTTGAACAAAAATCAACATTAAAACCAATTATAATCCCAGACCTGCAGCATGAGATAAATAATCTCAAAAGCAGAAGTCAAATTCTTAAAAGAAACTCAGGAAATTCATGGAGAATTCCTTGCCAATCTACAAATAGGAGATACCTAGATTCTGAGCAGAACTCCCTACGAAAAACTCCTATTCAATCTGATGATGAATTTTAGGATTAATTAATAAGATTAAAATTCAAAAATTCTACATCAATATCAAGATCATAATCAAAAGACTTTGTCTTACAAACAATTGCCTGTTT
This sequence comes from Castanospermum australe, assembly GCA_019955255.1. Classification (NCBI taxonomy): domain Eukaryota; kingdom Viridiplantae; phylum Streptophyta; class Magnoliopsida; order Fabales; family Fabaceae; genus Castanospermum; species Castanospermum australe. The sequence continues at coordinate 132,842 of NSJW01000737.1, forward strand.
GTACAGGTGCAGATCAAACTATATCCAAGAAGGTTTAATCCCAACCAAATATTTGAAAAAACTTCTGAACAACTTGCACTGCTAGTGGTTCAACTCAAAATAATTTCAACTTTCTGACGCAATCATAGAAAACCAGGTCTTCAGGTTACACACCTTTCCTCTTGGTTAAAAATCTTAGAATGAAGTATGGAACACCGTTCATTGATTTTTTTTCCAATTGAAATCTCTGACAAAGGGATTACCCAACATGGGCAAAAGATTAGATTTAGTTTCCTAAAGAACCATCTCTAGGAATCTAATCTTGTCCATATAAACATAATCAAATTAATTTTTAAAAAAAGAAATTCTTTTAAGAAAATTATTCCCAACTTAATCAAAACCGAATCGAAGAAAGTTCATTTTATCTTCAACAAATCCAAGACTCAATCTGTTCGATTTACCTAATGCATTTGGAATAGAAAAAATCATTATGTTGATCTTCTTATGAAAAAGATTTTCATGAACAACAGTTCCAACCAAGCTCGTCCAATCCAAATGAATGAGGAACTCCTTATTCATTGTCAAAAGAAATATCTGACTTATTAGCAAAAAACTTGATCAGGAAAAAGCAAAGTCCTTGGTCTTGTTCTGCTTTTTATGTCAACAAACAAGCTGAAATCGAAAGAGGAACGCCTCGATTGGTTATCAACTACTAACCACTAAATCAAGCTCTTAGATGGTTAGATATCCTATTCCAAATAAGAAAGATTTAATTAATTAGCTGCATTCAGCCAAAATCTTTTCAATTCGACATGAAGTCTGATTTGGCAAATCCAAATCAAAAGACAGTGTCGATACAGACAGCTTTCACTGTCCTTTGGGCAAGGAGCATTTTTTTTGAGACCAAAGGGCATTACATTCCATTCGTA
>NSJW01000738.1:600000-850720 GCA_019955255.1 Castanospermum australe
AAGATCTTATATTTGGTTGAAAAATAAGAAATGAAATACTCATTCTTTAGAAAATCTTTTTTAGTTACACATTAATAAATATCGGATGACGACTAACATTGAAAGTTTGTAAAGGAAGGTTTAATGCCCCAACTACTTCAATTTTCTTTTCTTTATCTTATCTAATTAAATGTGAACACTTATTCAGAAGATATATCTCAAGTTAATTATTTAAATTTGATATCAGTATTTGGTTGGGAAGAAAAAATAAATAAGTGATAAAATTAAACACATATCAGTAGTAATATTAAAATATGTGCTCTCATTGATCCTTGTAAATAATGGGAGAGAAATTTGTAATAACTTATTCTAGAATTGTATGATCAGAAATATAAAATTATCTTATGTTGTGTGTAATATTTGTGAAGAGAAAATATGTAGATGCTAGAGTTCTATTTTTCTCCTTTTCCAGAAGTTTAGTGAAGAGCAAGATGATATCAATTATCATTGCTTTGTATCTTAAGGCAAGCGCTATATTGATTAAAAGATTCACTTCTCAAGTTTTGGTATGATATGGAAAGGAATGGAACGGGAATAAGATCTCATATTTGGTTGAAAAATAAGAAATGAAATACTCATTCTTTAGAAAATCTTTTTTAGTTACACATTAATAATTATAGGATGACAACTAACGTTGAAAGTTCGTGAGGGAAGGTTTAATGCCCCAACTACTTCAATTTTCTTTCCTTTATCTTATCTAATTAAATGTGAACACTTTTTCAGAAGATATATTTTGAATGAATCATTTAAATTTGTTATCAGTAGTTGATTGAGAAGAAGAGAAATGAATGATAAAATTAAACACATATCAGTAGTAGTATTAAAATATGTGCTTTCAGTGATCCTTGTAAATAATGAGAGAAAAATTTATAATAACTTATTCTAGAATTGTATGATCAGAAATATAAAATTTATAATAAATTATTCGCTTCTCAAGTTTTGGTATGATATGGAATGGAATGGAATGGGAATAAGATCTCATATTTGGTTGAAAAATAAGAAATGGAATACTCATTCTTTGGATAGTCTTTATTTTCTTCATTTGTGAAAATAAGCATTTCCTTCAATTCTATTCTCATTCCCATTTCCACTTTCACTTTTATTCCCACCCCATTCCTTTTCTTTCTGTGATACTAAACATGCACTGGGTTCTTAATTTCAAATCATTGATCTAGATTTATTACAAGAAAATAGAGAAATAGCAACTGATTGCAAAAAATAGTGACTAAGCAAATGAAGTAGTGACAAAATGGAAGAAAAAAATATTTTTTAACAATTGTAAAAAATTGATCAAGACTCACCACATGAAAATAGCGATATAGATTGTAAAAAATAGTGACTAAGCAATTGAAGTAGTGACAGAATGGAAGAAAAACTATTTTTTAACAATTGTAAAAAATCGGTTGCTAAATCAATAACTGATTTTATCAAAGACTGATTTGGCAACTGAAAATATTAGCCAAAATTAAATTTTTTTGAAGCGTATGCTCCATTCACATCAATTAAAGATCGAACGCCGAATATAATGCTTAAAGGATTCAAGTAATTTTCATTTGGACTAACGAATGTTAGTAATTTATTGTCTTTTGTTTAAAGCATAAATTCCTTTATAGATACCAGCAAATTGATAGTCACTTCCTCTCAATTTTTTTATTTTAATTTATATAAATTATTTTTTAGTACTAATATAATTAATTTTTAAATTAATTAGTTTTTTATCTGTTGTATATATAAATTAATTATTTGAATGAAAATAAAATAATTTTCTATAAATTTCAAATATGTTTACATTTTGCAAATAACTTATTATAATTTTTTTTTATTTTAGTTGATATTTTTATCCTTATTTTAATTTTCAAAAAATTATACAATAATAACATTTGAGGAAAATAGAAAATTAAATATCAAAATATGAAATTTCCTTTATATATATGTTTATATTATTTTTCATAAAATTTGTCCTTTTTTACTGTGTTTGGTGAAGGACTAAAGGCTAAATAGAATAAAGAAAATAAAAGAATATAATAATAAATATACTTGGACTAAGCTACGTCCAAATACATGTTTTTTTTTTCATTTTTTTCTTATATTTCTCTTATGCATAAAAAAAAAATTAATACAACTTTAATTATGACCTCTAATCTAAGTATATATATTAAAACGTTCATGTTGAAAATAATTTTTAAATTCTTATTTGTTTTTGTTTTTCTTGACCACTAGGAAACAGAAAGATATATATATTTTCGCATTGTTTGATAGCTTGTTATCTGTTAGTAAATTAAAAAAAAAATTTCTTCTGCGTGAAAATGTCTAGATTTTTGTAATCCTAGGAATAGGATAAAGATTATTTATGTATGTAATGAAATGTATAAATAAAAACTTTTTTTTGGGTAGGATCTCAAAAAAAAAAAACCTCTTTTTATCTGGGTATTTAAACGGGGCAGTAGGCCCCAAAGCAAGAGAAAATTCCGGGAGTGCCTTTAGTATTAATTAAAGATCTTTTTATAAAAGCTAATATATGCAAAATTAAAAGAAAATAATTGCTTGTTGTGGCCATTAAACGTTCCTAGGGGATACAAGGTCTTAATTGCGTTCATTTTATCCATCCACTTACATTGGTTTTACTATAATTTTTTATTAAATAAAATTATTTCCAAATCAGTTTTTGCATAAATTAAATTAATTTTTCTCTAAAAAATTTTAAAAGCATATCTCTTATACCGGGTGTATTTAAGGATATTAATTCTTCAAAACAAAAGAAACTGTCATCTTCTTAATTGATGATGCACATTGGGCGAAAGCAATAAAATGTTGATGTGTAAAAAAAAAGTGGCACATTTAAGTGAGTTTGCAAGTTTTTTTAAAATTAAAAATGTTATTTTCTGATCCAAAAGCCGAATATTTGTGCTATAAAATTTTTCACATTTAAAAAAAATAAAACTTAAAATACTTTGATTACAAATTTGTCCTCAATTTTAAATATAAATTAAAAATTGATTTAGGGCTTAAACTCTCAGTAAATTAAGATCAAGTGCACACTTTTGTGTTTGTTTTTCTTGATTGCTTAAGAATTTCTTTTAAATGTATGTTCGGTATAAATATAAAAATAGAGATAAAAGATTTATTGATAAATTTTAAATGAAAAGTTTAGAAAAAAAACTCATTTATTTATTTTTTATCTTTTTTTTAACCCTGATGCAAATCTAACCCTTTATGAGTAGATAGACTTCAATTAATATAAAGTCTTCGTCAAGTCATCTCTAGATATATAGACTGAATGAGTGGCCAAAACCTCTCGAGAAGTAAGCAATTCATGTGTTTGCATATATTTTTATGATCAATTATCATTAATCTCATTATAATTGTATGAACCAGATTGGATTGGCTAGTCCTATAAAAAAAACTCGTGAACCGGTCATTAAATCTGTCCAGTTGAGACTTTAGACTATTTTTCACATCAACCAATCAAAACAATTCAACATGCTCTAACCTAACTAAATCTCTCAGCTTTACTTGCTCAACCTGTTCGATTAACCCATACACTAAATTATAAAGTTTATTTTTATATTTTTTAATGCTTTTTCTTTAGTTTATACTGATAAAAGAAATAAAGAATGAGTAAATTTGGATAGGATTATTGAATTCATGTTGTTGTTTAAAAACATTCAAAAAATAATTTCATTTATGTCATTAATTGGTTAAAAATACGTTTGTGCTATTCTATTGTATTAGATTATAATGTTCAATTATGTACTTTTACATTATAATTGTGTTATATTCTATTAAAAATATAAAGTTATTTTATATCGTACTTTTTTTAAAAATTTTCTTTTTTATTTGAGTTTTCTAATTTTACCACAAAACTCATGATCAAAACACTGACCTGATAACCTAATCCCCAGACTGAGTGAATTTATTTTTTTGATGAGAGTATCTTTAGTCAATTTTTCTCTCCATATAAACTAAATCTATTTATGAGAGATCTAAGTGTGCACTTTCCACATTTTCTTAACGCATTTAAAATAATTAATTTTCCTGAGTGCTGAACCAAAATTTGAACCCGAGATAAGTAGCACACCATAAACCACTAAGTCAACCCCTATGCCCCATTGGTTTATAGCGAGTGAAAGTTTGAAATTCTATCATATATTGCTGTATAAAATGTATTTTTGGTTAATATTTTGAACTTAATGTCATACTTTTTTTGTGGCTGTTTTTTTTTTCTGAAATTCAATAATCAATATCTTTCCTTCTATATTTAAGTTTTTGAACAACAGTGTAAGCCACACTAAGGTTTTGTCCATTAATTCACAACTCAAAGGGAATTGTAAGTTACGATACACATATTCTGTAATATGTGAATAAATCGTTAAATATTTACTATTTATTAATTTTGACATTTAAAATTCATCAAATATAACTAACAACAAATAAATCTTAAAAAACTAAAAATTGGTCACTTATTTTGAGTGAACAATCTTCTACAAAGAAAGACTAAGAAAAGTCTATGGTGATGAGGGCCACTAAAGTGACTCTTGGAAAAAATATGGTTACACAATAATAAATATAGGATGATGACTAACAGTTGAGAGTTCATAAGAGAAGGTTTAATACCCCAACTACTTCAATTTTCTTTTCTTTATCTCATCTAATTAAATGCAGACACTTATTTAGAAGATATATCTTGAACTAATCATTTAAATTTGATATCAGTAGTTGGTTGGAAAGAAGAGAAATAAGTGATAAAACTAAGCACATATCAGTAGTAGTATTAAAATATATGCTCTTAGTGATCCTTTGTAAATAATAGGAGAGAAATTTATAATAAATTATTCTAGAATTGTATGATCAGAAATATAAAATTATATTATGCTGTATGTGTAGTAGAGTTCTATTTTTCTCCTTTTCCGTAAGTATAGTAAAGAACAAGATGATATCAATTATCATTGCTTTGTATCTTAAGGCAAGCGCTATATTAATTAAGAGATTCACTTCTCAAGTTTTGGTATGATATGAAAGGAATGGAATGACAATGAGATCCCATATTTGGTTTAAAAATAAAAAATGAAATACTCATTCTTTGAAAAAGTTTTACTTTTTTCATTTGAGAAAATAAGCATTTCCTTCAATTATATTCTCATTTTTATTTCCACTCTCACTTTTATTCCCATCCCATTCCTTTTCTTTTTGTGATACTAAACATATACTGAGTTCTTAATTTCAAGTCATTGATCAAGATTCACTACAAGAAAATAGCGAAATAGCAACCGATTGTAAATAATAGCAACTAAGCAATTGAAGTAGTGACAGAATGGAAGAAAAAATATTTTTTAACAATTATAAAAAATGCTAAATCAATAACTGATTTAATTAGAGACTGATTTGGCAACTGAAAATGTTAAACAAAATTAAATTTTTTAAAGCGCATACTCCATTCACATCTATCAGAGATCAAACCCCGGATATAATGCTTAAGAAATTCAAGTCACTTTTACTTGGGTTAACGAATGTTAGTAATTTATTGTCTTTTGTTTAATGCATAAATTCCTTTATAGATACCAGCAAATTGAGAGTGACTTCCTCTCAATTTTTTTTTTATTTTAATTTATATAAATTATTTTTTAGTATTAATATAATTAATTTTTAAATTAATTAGTTTTTAATTTGTTGTATCTATAAATTAATTATTTGAATGAAAATAAAATAATTTTCTATAAATTTCAAATATGTTTACATTTTGAAAATAACTTCCTATAATTTTTTTATAATTCATCTAACTCATTTATTTCAACATAAGATATTTTAAAATTTTATAGAATTTTATAAGTTTAATTTGCTTCATAAAAAATTTTATTCTAACAGTTAAATTGATAAAATTTAATATTTAAATTAAAATTATTTAATAGAATAAATATGTAAAGACTTGCTGATAAAATAAGTAAATCCCATCCGTTTAAAATTTTCTTAAAATGCTTTATAAATACATTGTTACCTATTGTTGATACAATACTTTTGAAAAGGCATTAATTTTTATATTATTTCTTAGTTAGTTTTTGGTACGTTTACGTGATGTTTGATATATATAAATAGTAATTTTATTTTATATTTATTTTATGAAATAAAGTATTTTTATATTTATTTATAAAAACAAATTATTGTCTGTAATAATTTATCATTATTCATAAACATGTGTATACTGCTTCCTGTTTGCCTCCCCATGAAGTCAATAAGATGTGACTTCAAGATTCCAAAATTTTCCTATCAATTTCGTCCCTACCTACGTGAAGTTTCCTTTCTTGTGCCACATGTACACTATTAGATATCAAATACACTATTAGATATCAAATAGTTTTGACGTCAATTTACAAGCAACGTCAATTTAAATTTTTTATTTTATTATTATTTCATTAACATTTATAATTAAATTCAATACTTAAAGTATAGTTTTTTTTTTATTGTAAAAGGTAGGATTTTATGAATAACTCAGCACCGTATATTTGATGACCAGAACAAACTAAAGACATTAAGCCTAAGTACATATATACCTAACATGAAATTTTTAAACTTGAAAATCAAAATAAATTTTATAAAATAATTATCTCAAAATGTGAAAATATTTTTTTTTGTTAAAAATTTAAATTAAAGAAATTTTTTTTCTTAATTTAAGATTATAATATGTCCTTGACTCATTTAGTATTTATAAAAAAATATTTATAAATGATTTATAAATAAAAAAAATTAAAAAATAAATTCAAATTATGACAAAAACATAAACCAAAGGTCAATTAAGTAAACTAACCCTGTTGATAAAATGTGAAAATCTTCAAATTAAGAAAGGAGCCATCGATCATCAAAGCAGATCACGAAGGTATAAAAAAAAATTTAAAACAATAAGCTGTTTTTACTTTTTACGACTTGAATATTTATAACTTTTTTAATTTAAATTCACACATGCCTATTACGTTTTTTAAAGTGCATTACAGCCACTAAATCTGTGCGTAAATTAAGTTAATACAAGTATTGTTCAACGAAGAGAGGTGAGGCAAGAGACGACACCAGTCTCCTTCGATTCCTCCATTCCTATTTTATTAGTTTATTTTTATATAATTTTTCAATTTTGTACAAATTTTACTTTATATGTCCTCGCCTACTAATATTTAATTATTATTGTTCATTAAATAAACAGAAAATTAAATAATGATGTGTTGTTTTTTATTTGTTGTTTGCGAAGAATTTCTTCGGATTCACATTCAACTTCTAGAATGTTGAAAAATATTAATCTGACATCTCAATCAATCTTACACTTCCTTCTACACTTATCTTATACAATAATAATAAAATATAAAAACATAATTTCTTTTCAAAAAATATTTATTACATACTAATATCCTTATATCATTGTCTTCACTTCTTATTTGAGAAAAAAAAAATAAAAAGAATATATTAAAATGCATATTTATCTTGTTTTATTTCTCAAAATAAAAATAAAAATTATATAATAAAAATAATGTATAAATAATACTGTTATTTTTTAATATCTTTGTTTTTTTATTATTATAAAAGTAAGTATAGAATTGGAGCGAATCTACATTCCCTGGGGTGGAGGGAGTTCAACCATAGTCTATAAAAGGGCATGGACCCCTGGCTGTTACCACCACACCAGAACCAGAACCCGAACCTAAAAAGCGAAGTTCGTTTCCAAGCTCTCCTCCACCGCCATCATGTCCCTACTATTCTCTTTGCTCTCCGCAGCAAAAGCTACTACTACTCCTCCTCCTAATCGCATTCCTCTCATCTTTCGACAATACACCGACGATAACTCATTCCTGAAAGTCTTCGTCCCCAGCCCATTCGTCAAGGAATAGCAGCTCTCTCTGGTGTTTGCCAGAGACGACTACGACGAGGACGGTTGCTCCAATGGCTTGTTCATGCCCCGTTGGAACACAGACCCCGCGGCAATCGAACAGTTCAGGAAAAAACATGGAACAGAGCCACATCAACGTCAAAGTGTTCATCAGCATCGGGTCCCTTGACAGCAAATATCCCTTCAACCCAAGCGACAAAGAGAAATGGGTTCAGAATGCCATCAAATCGCTCAAAGAAATCATCCAAAACAAGGACCACAATTGGCAAGTGGATGGCATCGACGTCTTCTATAAGTACATCAACACTGATCTAGCTGTGTTCTACCAGAGCGTGGGGAAGGTCATAAAGGCCCTGAAGGACGACGGAACCATCTCTGTGGCTTCCATTTCTCCATCAGCTGCTGTCACCCCCTATTACAAGCAACTGTACGAGGGCTACAGAAGCTACATCGACTGGGTCGTTTACCAGTTCCAATATGATTCGGCGTCAACACCCGAGCAATTGGTGGACAGGTACAATGAAATCGCCAGATTGTTCTCCAAAGAGAGGCTGTTAGCTGGGTACAGTGCAAAGAACGATGCATGGGGCACGGTTTCGCCATTTGTGTTCTTGGTGGCTGCAGTGATGATCCTGGTGATTGAACAAGGTCCTGGTGCATCCATTTACTACCATGATTTCGGAACTGATCCATGAACACCGCTAGCACTCGCCTCCATGAATGAATTGAAGATGCCTGAACTTCATTCATTAAACTAATGCGCTGCATGCATGGTTTATATATTAATTCCACAGGTCATATATATCTAAATAATGCTTGCTTGCTTGCATGCATGGGAGATATGCTGTATGTCCCTGCCATGCTAATTGCTAAGCTATATAGTCTATAAGTGTATGAATGAAAGATAAGACCGTGGTGCCATGCAATCCATCTACATAATAAGAATAATTCAGGTGTACGTGCATGTTTTCTGATGTTGTATTTGCTATTTGCTTTGAGACAAGTAAAATAATAATAAGTACCTTTGTGCTAATTCAGATTTTTATGATGGTACACTGTGTAGCAGGAGAAATTGATCCTAATTGTGTACTCTGAATTATACTTTCAACAGTTTAAATCTTATTTAAATTTTATTATGTAATATTATAGAGGGATAATTAATTATTATCTAATATTATAAAGGGATAATTAATAATTAATTTTTATCCAATGTTATAAAGGGATAATTATTTTCAGAGACCACAAGAGAGAAATATTTAATTTTAAGGGACATAAAAAGTTCAAATTTTTATAAAGGATTATACAAAAGTTATATATTTAAAGAGAAGGACTTTTAGATATAATTATATTTGATTAACAAAGATATCATTAACGAGACTTTTTTCTTTCTTCTTCTCCATTAGTTTAGACAGCTTCGGGAGAAGTTAATTAAGAAATCCGTATTACCTTTAATTAATAGCTAATATAGTTTCAATGAGTATCAGTGATTTGCTCTCTATAGTTTAGAAAAATTTTCCGTTATAAAGATTAAACAAACTTTCACAAAATTAATTAGGGCAATGATTATTAACTATTAATGAATGTAGGCCCTTTCACTAATATCTCCCATTCTAATATTATGCCCACCAACTACTTTTAGTATTTTATGGGTTAATTATATATTTAGTTTTTACAATTTTATCTAATTTTTTATTCGATTCTTTATAATTTATTTTCTTGTCAATTAGTGCCTATAATATGCAATATTCATTCGGTAAAATATTAAGTCACTTTTTAAATATACATATATAAGACGAGAATCATTTTGTTTGAGCATATATATGAAAAATGAAACAATAATTTGCAAGTTTGTACGCATTCTATTAGACGGATAGGAAATTATTCTTTTTAACTTATTGATCAAAATATTTTAATGCACTATAAAGATGAAAAACCAAAGTAAACTAGTCATATACCCGTGAATGCACGGGTTGTTTCTTTTGTCCCATTCTCTTAATTATAGTCCTCCGATTTTATTATTTTTTTATTATACTTTATAACAATTGAAAAATATTTTAGTTACAATTAAATTATAATTTTTATAAAATAATATAGTGATAATTTGTCAAATATAATATTATCAATAATTTAAAATAAAATGATATCATAAGAGTAAGAACTTGTTCATCTTTAAATAAAATCAAGATTCAACAGCAATCATATTAACAAAAATTAAATACCAAGAGGCATATTTATCAAATAAGTGATATCAACTATAAACTTAGTTAAAAGTTTAATAAACTAATATTTAAGTATAATTAACTAACAAATGTAATTTAAAAATAATAATAAAATTTTAAAAAATTTAAATGAATTTTTAAAATATATAAACAAATTTATCTTTTCAATATAATAGTAGATACAAACATAAATAAACTAATTCAAACACACATTTAATCTAATAGTCAGTATTATTTGATACAATTAAGAAAATAATCTATACTAATAGATTTTTTTCATACTAAAATCAAACTAAAAAGGATGCCAAGATCATGATTAAAAAAAATGATTAAACCGAGAAGAAAAAAAAAGGAAGAAAGATGTTACACGTTTTTAAGAAAAATTAGAGCCTTCAACAATTTTTTTTATCTAATCTAATGGCCATTATTATTTGATAAAATTTAGAGAAACAATTTAATGACTGAAATTTTTTTCCAACAAAACTAAGCTAAAAAGGATGTCAAAATTTAAAATGTAATATTATACGATATGATATGATTAAATAAAACAAAACGCAACGCAAATAAAAGAAAACCCAAGAAATGGAATGCAGTATTGAAGTAAAGCTTTATATGTGAATCGATGAAATAAAAATAGTGATAGCTATGGGAAGGTGGCAATTAATGAAGAGAGAATATTTAATTTAAATATAAAAATAATATATAAAATGTAAAGAGAGTGCTGCAATTGGCTGTAAGTTTACGAAAGAAAGTAAAAAAGTGAAGGGAGTGGTTTTCAATCAACGGCTAGGATAATGTTGCAAAATGTAATCCAGTGGTTCAGGTGGCATCCCGCCAAAATCACAGAAATGGATGCCAAGATTGTATAATTAAATAGATGAGGCTCTTCAGGTTGATGGCAACAGCACTCTACTAAACTACGGAAATATAATGGTGCACAGAATGCACTGAATCCCAAAAGGCCAGGACCCAGAAAAATTCTTACCTACGAGAGAATAATATTTTTAAGGAGATTTTAATAGGTTAGATTTAATTTTAATTTTATTATTTAAAATTATATATTCAATTCAACAATTAAATAAATAATTATAAAATATTATGTATCACATATTTATTAGATAAGTATACTATTATGAGAATATATAAAAAATTTTCTAAGACCCATTATTATAAGTGAAATACTGCTTCTCTTTCTTTCTCTGTCCCAATCTAATTAACAATAAATTTTTATGTAATTTCATAATAATATACTAAATCAATAAAAGAAAATTATATAGTATAAAATATAAATATGCACTGTTAAATTGAATTTATAATCCACATTACTAAAAAGGTAATTTTCCTAAAATACAAAATTTATATTAATTTTATTAAATTAGTTAAAGACTTTATATTAAAATGTGCCTTTAGGCCTTTAACATTCTTGAGCCATCCCTAATTGTATTGCTCATCTGACTGTTTTTTATTTTTTATAAGATATATTTACACTTTTTGAGTATAAAATTAATATTTACTTGATTGATTCTTTGCACAAAATGTTTACTAATAAAGTTAAATATTTGATATTGGAAGTAAAACTCGCTTTATTAGGCTTTTGACTTTATTTGCCACTAATCCACCATTGTGGGTACTCTTATCTGTTTAAAATGTCAGAAAATCTAGGGTGGTGATATACGAGGTATAAGTGTACTTGAACAAGAACAAGTGTGGGTTCTGACTTCTGCAGACTCAATTCTCCATTAAGTAGCTCAAAAACCTGAATTGATATAATTAGTCAAACTAGGGAATGCATGGGAAATTTAGTTATCCAACTCTGTTGAATTAAATAATCCAAGAGCTCCATTGTTTTTTTTTGTTCTTTGATGGGCTTGAAATGACCGTCCATTGGGTTCCAGACAAGATTAGGCCCAGTATATATTGTCCTATTGTGGCGTCTCTGGGTTCATATATATCAGGCACTGTACATACCAAGAAACGTGAAATAAAAAATAAAAAATAAATAAATTATTTTAACCTACTATCTATTTATTTATTTTTTCACAAATATTTATTTATTTTTAAAACTTATACAGACCTCATTTCTCAATAAATTTATACATAAATTTTTGAAAATACTTAGAAGTATGTGTTAAGTTTTGAAAATAAAAAGAGATAAATTAAAAAACTAATAAATAAAAAGTAAGATAAAATAATTTACTCAAAAAGAAAAAAAGTTACTCAAGTTACCATTACTTTTTACACATTTTCATGTTGGGTTTATATCAGAAAATGACCCTTCAAATTGATACTGTTTTCCTGCCACATTATGTAACATAAAATTGTAAGAGCAATATGATTATTTCACTAAACTCTATAATTATCGATGTAAATATATCCGAATAATGTTACTTATGTGTTAGACTCAATTACACATTTTTCCCTTAAACTTGTATATATAGCAAAATTAGCATTTGAAAAGGGATTATGATGCGCGAGTTAATGTGAAAGAAAGAAATTTTAATAGCAAAAATTCAAAATTGAGGAAAAGCCGATAATTTTAAACAATAGATGACTAGGATAGGCTGATCATAACACATTTATAGATAATAGTTTGAAATTGACGTTGAGCGAGTTGTAGAGGGGTTCGTGGACTTCTTTCTAAATTTGAATATTTTCTGAATGAGTTGTTGGTATTAATTGCAAAAACAAGGTTAGAGACAGAAAAAATTAACAAAAAATTTAAATCTGATTGAGAGTCCCTCTCACCTTATCAATTTTGTAATGCTAGGCATCTAATTTCATCCTTTGGGAATTTTTAGTTACTGATATTTTATGATTTTGTGAGTTAATAATGTAGAGCCAATAGCAGCCTAGGAATATATGATCTGTAAATTCATTGTGCTGCAGTGCATGCCGCTTGTTAAAAAGCTTGTGTTCAGGAATTCCATTCTTGTCAGCATTTGATGTCTTTTTTTCTTTTGTGGGGGGGGGGGGGGCAAATCAACATTTGAATGTCTTTGATACATCTTAGAAACTGGAAGAATGAGTTATATTTAGATCTTAACTAATTATCATTTTTGTGTGATATTGGTAAGAACTGTCCTACCAAGGCACACTGATGAATGAAAGAACCCAATTCCACAAAGGAACCCCTCATTGGACCACGAGCCTTGCTCTGTTATTGGAAACTTCCGTAACATCCTTCTGTTACAACTTTCCCTATGTAGGTAAATCCTTTTATAACAACCTACTGCCAACTTAGTTAGTTGGTTACAGAATCATACAATAAAACTACAGAATACAATACATACATCAAGTTTCTCACAATTCCTATAAGATACATGAGTTTATATATATTTTAAATTATTTAAAGGATCATTTAAGGTAATTTTAATTTTTTCACTAAAATTAATATCATTTGAAACTATATATACATATATATATATATATATATATATATATATATATATATATATTAAATTGCTACTAAACTATTTTTAATGAAAAATTAAAATTAGTTTAAATAATCATCTAAATAATTTATATGCATAAACTCGTGCATCGCATAAAAATAATAATTAGTATATATAGATATTGAATTAAAATTGTTCTTTAGGACTTAAGAATAATATTTTTAATATAAATATAACAAAATTATTGGGGTTGTTCCAAAAAAATATGTATTGGGGTTGGGATGTGAGAAAATGCAGTGTTTTGAAAATCGGACCGGACCGGTCGGTTCAGCCGGTCGGACCGGGAACTGGTTCCATCGCCGGTCCGGTTGATTATCAAAACTGGTGAGATCAAAAACCGGTCAAAAACTGGTGAACCGGTTCCAAACCGGTCAACCCAGTACCGGGCCGTACGGGTTGCCGGTTCCTTGCTTTTTTTTTTTTAGCCTATTAGTTGAAACGACGTCATTTCATTCCATAGTTTACAAAAAAAAAAATAGCTCGACGACGTCGTATTGAAGCGGTCGAAATTTGAAACCCTCGGCATTCGTTCGGTCATTCCACATCGCAGTACCGCAGCATCGCAGCCTCTGACTCTCAGCATCGCAGCCAGTGAGCACTGCAGCCAGCATCGCAGCTAGCACCGCAGTCAGCTTCGCCTCCCCACCGCAGCTCCGGCGTACCCCAGCCAGCAGTGCCAGCGTTCGCAGCCTCCGGCTCTCAGCATCGCAGCCTCCGACTCTCAACATCGTAGCCAGCGAGCACTGTAGCCAGCATCGCAGCCAGCATCGCAATCAGCTCCGCCTCCCCACCGCAGATCCAGCGTACCCCAGCCAGCAGTGCCATTATTTTGCTTTATTACATTATTTTTTTATATTTTAAATAATTTTATTATTGATTTATATTATATTTTTATAATTTTTATTTATTTTTATTAGTATATAAATAATTATATATATATATATATATATATTTAATTATATTCCAGTTCGACCACGGTTCAACCACGATTCGACCATCGACCCTTGAATCAGTACCTCGACCAGTTCAGTGACCGGTCCGGTTTTCAGAACCTTGAGAAAATGTAGCACGTTGCCCCTTTATCAATTAAAATAATAGTAATTTTACTTTGATTAGGTCAATATTCAATATATTTTATTTAATAGTATTTATTATATAAATCTATATATCTAAGTAAAATTATTTTGAGAAGTAATTAATAATGTTATTAAATGTTATTTTAAAAAAAATAATATTCTTAAAATTATATAAAATGTTAAAAGAAAATAATAAAAAATAGTCAAATTGAAAAAGAAATTAATATTAAGATATAAATATTGATAAGTTACAAATTCTTCTACTAATATTAGTGATAGCATATAGAAAAACATTAAGGTGTGCGTAAGTGTTAATGAAATAATAAAATTAAA
This sequence comes from Castanospermum australe, assembly GCA_019955255.1. Lineage (NCBI taxonomy): Eukaryota > Viridiplantae > Streptophyta > Magnoliopsida > Fabales > Fabaceae > Castanospermum > Castanospermum australe. The sequence continues at coordinate 614,984 of NSJW01000738.1, forward strand.
AAAGAAAAATTAATTCTTCAAGTAATGGTAATAGCATATAAAAATATTAAGAAGTCAGTATTAATGAAATAGTAAAATTCAAAAATAAAACAATAATTTAAGTAATGGTGATATTGTATATAATAATGATTCAATTACCACAACAATACTTACTTCAAGCAATAGGTAATTAAGTGAAACAAATGTTAAAAGTATATATTCAAATCTTCAACAATATGTGTGAGATAAAGAATATCTTAGAAAAAGAGTAATATTCACACCTTTAAATGAAATTGTTGATGGTCCAATCGAAAAATACATAAGTTCAAATGAGATTGATAAAGTAATTGACAATGTAATTAAGCAAGAAATTATATACCCAATTAAATTTTTTAGGATTCTTAAGTTATTGTCTCCAACTAAAAGAAGGAATGTTAGTTATGTTATTTAGGAATATCAATCCAGCATAAGGAATGTGTAATGGAACAAGATTCCTTGTTATGCATCTTGAAAATTGGATAATAAAAATAAAAATAATTATAAAAAGTAATATTGGAGCAAAATTAACAAAGAATTCACAATTGTCTTTTGTTTTGAAAAAAAAAAGAGTAATTTTCAATAAAGGTATGCTTCGTAATAACAATAAACAAAAGTCAAAGACAATTATTTAATTTTATTAGATTATATTGCCAATGCCAATATTTTGTCATGTGAAATTATATGTGGCATTGTCAAGAGTAACTTCATCAAAAGTATTTAAAATTTTTATGATGGAAGAAGATAAGAAGTATGCACATTATACTAAAAATATTATGTATAATGCAGTATTTATTAAACTCTCCCGATGTAAGTACATTTAATTTTTTTTAAATATGACAAAGAGTTAGACGTGTGAACAATTACATTTGTCAATGTCTTTTAAAGTAATATATAATTTATTCATTACCAAATTTTCTAATTATAATTACTTTTAGTAAAAATTAAATATATCAAAAAGAAACAAACCCGTGCAATGCACGGACAAGATAACTAATTAGATTAGTATTTAAAATACCTTATCACGTGGGTTACATTAATATTGAAAGTACTTAATCTAATAGCATTTATTATATAAATTTAATTAGTGTTCACGATACCTTATCTAATAGTATTTATTACACTCAAACCAATTTGTAAATTTAGGAGATTGTAATCTAATTAATAATAGTAATTTTATCCGAATTGAATCAGTATTTAATATATCATATCTAATAAAATTTATCATATAAATTATATTAGTGTTTAATGTTACTTTCTAATAACATTTATCATATAGATTGAGTTAGTGTTCGATTAACCTTATCGAATAGGATTTAATAGACCCAAATCAATTTGTTTCATTTGTATCCTGTTAATATTTAGAGTATTTATCTCAAAATTATGAAATTTTTTTTTAAAAAGTGAATTAATGTTTAGTATACCTTATCTAATAATATTTACTAATTATCAATACATATAGTAAAATTTATTTGATCTTTTGACTAACTCAAAATTTCTATGAAACTATTTTTAAAAAAATAAAATTATCTAATAATTTAAAATAAATATAAACTCATGCGTATGCGTAGCAAGAAAATGATACCTAATATATAAAGATTCTAAATTAAAATTGTTTTTTAAGAATTCTGAATAATATTTTTAATTTAAATATAAAAGATGTACGGAATTGTTTGTGAAGAGAAAAGAATAATTACACTAGTCCTTTTTAGTCTTTTTGATATTAAGATTTATTATATTTATTATTTTTTTTTTATTTAAAAAATTATATACATATCATTTATTTTATATATTACTCTTACACCTAACACTTTTTATTATTTTATATATAGTTTCTACATATATTTTTTTATAAATAATAAAATAAAAAATAGATATAATTTCTCACACGAAAAGATATTAGGTGTAATAACGTCAATATCAGAGAACGTCAATGCAGTTTCATTAAAACAAAAAGTATTAGGATTGGGTTGTGAGAACATGTATAACGTTACGCCTTCAACAATAAAAAGAACATTAATATTTCCAAAACAAAAACCATAACATTAACAAAACTAGAGTAAGAAAGGAGAGGTGTTCCATTCCGAGTTGTCCCCCCTCGTCCAGTGGCGGTACGCCTGTGGATGCTTGCAAAATGGTTTGCAAAAGGAATTCCAACACTCGAATTAGGAAAAAAAAATTTGAGAAAAAGATAAAGTAGTGTATGGGTTTAATAATTTTACATGAATTTTGCTATATCTTTATAATATTTTTTTAATAATCTTCTTAATACTTAATAAAATAAATATTAAATAAAAAATAAAATATTTAATATTTTAAAAATATAAAAAATATTAAATACTTACTTTATTTAATAATTAAAAAAATTATTAAGATGAGTTAAGAAAAATATAAAATTATTCATATCAGGGAGTTTCTCTATTTAGAGTCCTGTACTTCTCTTTGATAAAAAAATAAAATAAAAGAATTAAATAAATTTTTTTTTATATTTTAATCTTAAAAATTTTGTATATTTTATTTCTTATTTCATATCAAACATAATAAATGTGTTTTCAAGAGTCTTTTTTTTCAATTATAAGAGGAATAATTAGATGTTTGGTAATTAATTATTTTATAAAAAAAATTTTAAATAAAATTTTAATTATAAAATATTTTAAACATAAAGCAACTTAATTCAAATATATTAAAAATTTCTCATTATTAATTAGTGACTACCTAAGAACAACTTAGTTATTCTCATCCCTTATTTCAAAGATTTTATCTTCATTTCTTATCGTTAACAAATTTTGGTACATGATTTTTTTAGAATATATAAAAAAGAAGAAAATTAAATAATTTTACATTTTTTCACGGATTTATCAACAATCAACACTTTTATATGGTTGTTATTTTTTGTTTCTTTAAAAAAATTTTATCAGTTTCTGAAAATTATATCAGGTTTACAAGAGCCTATTATATATATATATATTTGACATGGAGGCTATGATAATATTTTAAAAAACGACAATAGTGATATTTTTCTTGGGTGGAACGACCACCACATCTAAACGAGGCACGTTGGGGATTGTAGAATGCGGACTATTCGCCACAATAATGTTGCGTGGAGGAAAATCGCCTTATGAAAGTTCGAATTTACCCTCGCTTAAACATTCCCAATCCCCATAAAATCGTCCCGATCCAGTTAACCAGAGCAAGGGCATTTTAGTCAACATGGAATCTCTTTGACGGGTTGTATAAAACCTCTTCGCCTCTTAGAACTTGATAGGACTCAAAAGGAAGCGGCGAAACAGTAACCATGGTTTCCTCCCTCAGGGTATTCCTCTGAATCTCTTGTTTGTCTCTCGGGAAAATTTGTTTTTCTTCTCGAAAAATTCCTTCTTTTTCTTTTTCCCCTGCTTCTGTAACTCCTTCGATCGCTTCCAGATAGCTTGCATGTTTTATAATAGCACGGGAATTTGAATTTTTTCGCCAAGTAAATGAAATCTGTTATTCTTCTGGAGTTACGGTTGTGCATGTTGGGAGATGATGTTGTTTTCATATTGTGAACTCTGATTGAATTTGTACCACGTGATTGCAAACTGGATCGACTGTGATGCAATCATTTTATCTTTTGAATATCTGATGCTGTCTTCTTTCGTTAAAAATTGTTCGGCTTTTCATATGCTTCTTTTGTTTTGAGCTTTATGGCTTAAATCTCTGGCAATTTCTCTCAAAGGGTAACATTAAATTACTCCTCAGGTTACCGGTGGGTGTGAAGAAAACTATTATCTGGGTGAAAGCTGAATTCTTTTTATTGAAAAGCTTATTGCTTTTGTGCATGATCCCTCCCTGTTCCTCATAGGTTTGATTTCAAGCATTAGATATCTTCTATGGAAAGAGCGGACCATAGAGTGACCTCTATTTTTCTAATTACTGTAGACTTTGGTTAAATGTGGGCAACACGTGGTTTGGTTACCAAGTGCATGCGTTCTTGGAATTCTGGCTTTACTTCTGCTGTCTTCTGCAACACCACATATAGAGTACAAATGTTTGGAAGTCTGGTTTGAGAGGACTTTCTCTTGGCCTGGGGTAGTATGTTAAGCTGGTTGGATACGCATTTAAATGGATAATGGGATTGGATGCTGACAGTCACTGTGCCTATAGAACTTCTGATCTTGTTTTCTTTGTCTAATGTCCTATTGCAGGTTGCTCTTAATTGAAGGTTCCTTATATGTTTTTTATGGGAGTGGTGTGATGATATATTTAAATCCAGTTGTTTATTTGAAACTGATTCTTTACTTTGCAACTGCTAGTACATATTGCATCTTGTTTATGTTGATGTTGTGCTCAAATTGTCTATTTAGTTAGATTGTATTACTAGTCTATTACCACTAATTTTTGGCTGTGGAGAGAGTTGTATCAGTTCCTCATTCAGACTCATGGAAAATAAGAGGAATAATTTGTTAGGTACACCTATGTTAGACCACGTGAGGAAGGCTGAGGTGGCAAGAGGAGAGAGAAGAAGGCAGGAAAAGGGAAAGAAGGGTGGGATATTCTGTTAGGCAGTGAGTATAAGAGAGGAGGGGGGACGAGAGAGGTGTTACGCAATTATTCAGTGGGGAAATTGGGGCCTTTTGGTTAGGGAGGTGCAGACCCTCGAAGTCTGTGGTTCTGTCCATGTATTTTCTTCTTTCTGTTGAGTGTTTTTCTTATTGTTCTTTGAGTTTGAGGGCCTGAATCAGTTCCTGTAACTGGAATTAGTCCCTTTCTCAGTAATCAACTATCTGGGTTCCTGTCATAATTCTTCAAATGTCACTTTTCATAGGATCCCCGAGAGGAAGTCCTTCAGGCATGGTACATGGATGATAGTGATGAAGATCAAAGACTTCCCCATCACAAAGAGCCCAAGGAGTTTGTGTCATTGGATCAACTTGCTGGTAAGCTTCTCTGCAGCATGTATTGATTATTTTTATCTGTGGATTGAAGGATTTACACTCACATCTTGGGCTTTATCATGTTAACAACAGAACTTGGAGTCCTTAGCTGGCGATTAGATGCTGATAACCATGAAACAGATCCAGAGCTGAAAAAGATTCGTGAGGATCGTGGATACACCTACATGGTTGGGTTATACTAATGTTCATTTAAACTTGTGTTATTATCATTTATTTTGTGTCCCATTTAGACTTAACTTTCCCTCTATTCAATCACTCCAATTATATATATAAAGAAATATCAACAATATGCAAAAGCATGACCATGCTTAATTATGACTTACATGGAGCAATTATTTATTGGAAGTGATAACATGATTTTTTTATTTTAACATTTAAATAATGCATTGGTGATGTCAAATATCTGCATTTTGATATTCTGTCTATGTTTATACTTGTTTTATAATTTGACCAAAGGCACATTTTCTGCAGGATGTTTGTGAGGTCTGCCCAGAAAAGTTGCCAAATTATGAAGCGAAGATCAAAAGCTTCTTTGAAGAACATCTTCACACTGACGAGGAGATCCGCTTCTGTGCTGCTGGAAGTGGTTTGTGAAAATATTTTTGCATTACTTTGATTGTCTTGCTATGTTACCTACCATGTTAAGTTTCTAATATTTACTCTTTTTCTGAAGGTTATTTTGATGTCCGGGATCGCAATGATGCTTGGATTCGTGTATGGGTGAAGAAAGGAGGAATGATCATCTTACCTGCTGGAATTTATCATCGCTTTTACACTAGATGAGAGCAACTACATTAAGGTATTGATTACATATTACAGATAGTAGTTGCACTATTCCTTTTGTGGGAACATGAACTTGATTTGTCGAATGCCTTACTACATTTCCCTGTGCCCTTTTTGGAAGGCTTTTTGTGAGTCTAATCTGGGGATCTTCTGCTTTGATTGGTGCCAAGAGAGAAACATCTGATTGCTAAACCTTTTGTTTGTTGTATTCTTGTAGATATTTTAAAATGAAGGTGTAACTTGAGATATGATATCTTGCATGGTTGTTTTGTTATCTTTCAGCAATTGATGTGCATTTTCAGGTTCTCTTTTAATAATAACTTCGCTGATATAAGTCTACCTTATACATGGTTAAACTTGCCTTATGGTTTGAAGATTCATGTAACTCAGCGTCAAATATTTCTTTTTTGGTATTTATTGTGATTTTTATGTTAGGTATGCACATTGAATTTTTAGATGGCACGATATATATATATATATATATATATATATATATATATATATATATTACCTCGTGGTGGTGGGCATGTAGTCAATGTCATTTTGGATGTGTAGACATATGGAAGAGCCATTTGTATCCTCATGTGGTTTTAGTATCTGAAGTGTTTCTTACATGATTATAAATATGCAGGCTTTGCGATTTTTTGTTGGTGAACCAGTTTGGACTCCATACAATCGCCCACATGATCATCTGTCTGCAAGGTTTGAGTTATTATAAAGGATTAGTGGCCAGTTGGGCTATCTAGAGGCTTTTATCGAACCTCAATGTGTGGTTTCAATGTGCAGAGAGGAATATCTCAAGGCTTTTGTGGAAAAGGATGTTGCCAACCATGCTGTTGATGCTGCTGCCTAAGATCAGGTTCTGCTGATAGTAGTATATATGGGATGAAAAGGATCAAGGTAAATTTGATGCCAATAAAGATTACAATGGACAAGAAATAATTACCAAAACTGGGAACAGACTTAACATATATAGTATGTTATTGTAAATAATATTAGGTACTTCTTTGGATGCATTGGGATCTAACAATGCCAAAGTCTATGCTGAAACTTAATATTCAGATACCGCTGGCTATATGTGTAGTTGTGATCATTTGTATGGTTGTGTAATTGTGTTAGTATTTAGGCTTACTACATTTCTTTCGAGAAGGGAAGGTACTATAAGAGGCCTAAGCTTGATCAGTCACAGATTGCGTCAACGTTTTTCGATTTGAATCTTCACTTTTCTTAAGAACATGATACTTTCATTCTGGGAGAGGAAAAGACAAAATTCTTACGCAAGACTTGCAATTTTTTGTATACTGGTTCACATATCATTGTTTGTATTTTTTTTACAAGGGTGGGACTATGGCCACTCACATCCAATTAATTTTTAGTTGGATAATCAGTGTCTTGTGATTGATTTTGAAAACCGTATTGATGAACCATTTATGAAAGAAATAACAAATATTCAACCATCACACATAAGACAAGTTAAAATATTATCATACAAAGTGTCCGCTGGGATATATTTTTTTCCTTAAAAAGGTGTTTTTTTATGAAAAAAAATGATTTAATACATTTTGAAGTGTGTTTTGATGTAATTTTTTTAAAAAATAAAAGTTAAAAAAAGTTAATTAAATTTTTTTAGAAGTCAATAATTTTAAATGTTTGAAAAAAATTTAAAGAGAAATAATTTTTAGTATAATTTTATAATAAAAATATTATTTATTTTTATTAAAAATTATATTTTATATTTTTTTTCTTCTTGTAAATTTATTCACATAAGCATTCTTAGATAGTTTTACGAATTATATTTTAAACAACGTAAATATCTGAAATTGAATTTTAATCTCGATGATTATATCACTTAAAAAAAATAAAATAAAATAACATATTAAGTCTTTAGATATATAATTAGACATATTTTTTATTATTTTGTGTTTCATTTTTTATGACGTTATGATGACATACTTGAAAATTTTATTGTCCTTATTAGGTTAGCTTATTTAATCGTATCTTACATATCATAACTCATTATATCTTACATTTAGATGTCTTTTATAATAATTTTAATATAAATAAAGTACTTTATTTTTTTTATCTAAATTAATTTAAAAGTCTGTTTATTATTTAAAAATATTTATTAAATATTATATATAAATATAAAATTATTTTAAAAAAAAGTCTATTTAAATAAGATATATAAAAAATATTTTTTTTAAAGTTTATCCAAAGGAGTCCATAACCTCTATTCTTAAGATTAGAGTGTGATGATGTTGAAGGTTTAATCTTTTATAAGATCGTTTATCTCCCTTTAGCTCCTCTTATATAACAAAAAAAAAAAAATGCTGGTATAATGTTTGTCTTAACCTTTTATGCTCAAACAAATTCAACTCAAATAGAATGACTACATTTATCTAGAGCACTGATGCACAGATAATTAGTTCAAAAACTTATCTACATTTCACTAAAAATCTAATATTAAAACTTAAAAATTTAAAAACCTCGGAGATAAATGAATTAGTCAAACGAAAAAAAATTTAAATAAAAATTTGAAAAATAATGGATTGAATTGAGTTGTGCCAATTTGAAAAGGTTCAATTCGTGATTCAATTCATTCATTGCGAATGGCGTAGTCACGAAACTAATCCAAATAGACCCAAATTACCGTGTTATTTGTGAGTTGAGTTGGATCATTTTATACGGGTTTGTAGGTTGATCCAACTGATTAGCCATCCTTAACATTTGATGCTGTTTTACACTCTTAGCTAATGTTATTTTCCGGCAACTTCTCCTACAAAAAGGCAAACACGTGCCCCACGTTCATTTCTTGTGCATTCTGTTTTGATTACTCATTCGAATTTTGATCTAGGATTTAAAAGAAAGATTTAATTTTGGTTCATTATCAATATCATAATTATTAAAATCTCGTTTCAAAACTTTAAAACCTACGCTTTTACGTTTTCATAATTAAAAAACTTTTTTAATATTAGGTAAAATCTAAAATTCATAAAATTTTTACTATTTATGTTTTAAAACTTTAAAATCCTTAAAATCTTGATTTTATTTTATGTTCTAAAAATTGGACTGAACTGGACGGTCGGACCAGTTCAACCGAAAATTAATTTATTAGCCGATTTGGTCAAGCTTCTTAAACTGGTATGTCAATAAACCAGAATTAGGCCGCTGGACCGGGCATGAACCTACCAAACCTTGCAAACCGGCCACAGTTTGCTGGTCACCCGGTTAAGCATTATGAAGCTCCGAAATTTGAAAATCTGCTAGGCAGGGATTCCAACTTGAGGCTCGCATTTTAATTTTTATGGCACAACAAATGGCTTACCTTATCAATATTATAAGAAAGTGCCTGCAGTCAAGGATCGACCGCCCTCCTATATATATTTTACCAATGGACGCTACTTTCTTGTTTTTAAGCTCACATTATATGATAAATAATTATATTGAATTGTATTTATTATTTTTAAAAAGTATATATATGTATACTTGAATTAAAAAATAAATAAATCATTTTTAAGTATTAATAAATTTATACATATAAGTATTTCATCAAATTAAAAAAATTAACAAATTAAATATAAATAAGTAAATTTACTAAAATATATATTTATCAAAAAATTACAATTTTAATACTTAATAAATTTTTAAGACATGAAAAGAATAAAAATAAAATAAATGTTCGACATGAATCAGGTATTAAAAATGATGCAAATAACAAGTGTATAATATATTTATAAAATATGTAAGATGTAACTAACAAATTTATATTCATATTAAAACATATATATCTGTGTGTGTGTATAATTTTTAACTAGTATATATACTAAATTTTAATATATAAAAATATAAATAAATATTTAAATATACACTGGTTCAACTACGGTTCAACCATTGAACCTTGAATCAGTCCCTTCATCGATTCAATGACCGATTCAATTTTCAGAACTTTGATTTTATCTTACGTTTTTATGTTTTTATATTTGCAATATAAATATGCTAATTTTGTTAATAGTTTTAAGCATTTTAACATTTAATCTCTTCTCCAACTCATCTATCCCTCTTCTTTTTAAATTCACCTCTCTCATTCTGAATTTTTTTATTATTGTAAGTTTGAACCCATTTAAGCTTGTATTTTTCACTCTCTCTTAGTTTTAGTGACGAAGATCATATGAGAAATAAGAACTTAGAGGATAAAAATGTTAACATCTTTAAATTTATTAAATTTCCATTTTGCATAATTTATGATATATTAATTATTAAGTTAACAAATTTGTCATTTTAATACTTAAATCTGAATTAGAATATTTATATATCATTACTTATGTGTATATATATTATTTTTAGATGATATTTTACATTAGATGTAAAATCTATACTTTTACGTTTCGTTTTTATTAGACCCTTCAATGTTTTTAAGTGAAAATCCACTTTTAACAACCTTGGCTAATATAAAAAAATTTTACACTATGATTCAATAATATATTAGCACATAATTAAAATAGTTTGATTATGACAAAAATTATCTAAAAATTCAAGTATTTTTAATTATTTGTCCATACATGATTAAATAATATAATAAAAAATTTTATATTTACAATAGATCAAATTTAAACTCTTAGTATATGTTTGGTATAGAGGTAAATATAGGGGTGGAATTTTCATATATTAATTTTATATACAAAACTCATTCATACAATTTTCATCCCTATTTTCACTTCCTTACCAAACATATTATTAAAAGAATTAATTTATTTAAATGCACTAGGCTGACATGGGAGGTGCACTTTTAAGATCGTCCAATAAGATATTTAGTCTTGGTTGATGTAAAAACTAACTTGAAAATACTTTTATTATACAATAATAAAATTCCTTAAATAATTATACAATTTATGTGAAAATTGTAGAAAAATCGAGTCCTTTAAGTTTAATATCCTTCAATTAACTTTTTTTGGTATAAATAGTTTTACTCTACATAAAAATATGTTATATATTATTTATTAAACTCAATACAGTTTTCTTTTGTCTTCCTAACGTATTTATAGAACAGTAGTAGAGTTATTATTTATGTATCATTCTTTAAAAATATGAATAAATTTTGTATTTTTACAAAATTTATTTATTTAAAAGAGACAAAAAGTAATGTTTTAAAACATTACACTGTTGCTTTTCAAGGAATGCTTTCTAATCCCATCGTATTATTTAAATAAATGAATGTTCTAATGTAAGTTTTTATAAAGATATAGCTACCTTTAAAATTTTTTAAAAATAATTTTCATATATATGAGACAGTAAATAAAAGAAATATTCGTATTTCTAATATTATAACAGGGTTAAAAATCATCCTGCTCATGGAAAATAACATGATCCAAATCCACTGCCTTCCCTTTGCCAGATTTGAGCCAGTTTGCTTGCAAATCTATATTGGAGCTTACACCCAGAAGAAAAAATTTGAAAAAGAAAATTTTTAGACCCCATTCTATATTTTCTTCTAGAAATAATAATGTCACATGCCACATTGATATCTTGTAAAATTGAATATATTTTTCTCTATTTTTGAAATGAGAACTCTGTTTGATTCAAATAATGACGGTTTCTCAGAGAATTTCTATTGAAGAGAATAAAATAAAGTGAAAGGTGCTTGGTTCGAGAGAAAAGAGAGTGATAAAATATTAGAGAAACACAAGAACTTTGTTGTCTTGGATATTATTCTGTCAGACTGAATGGTTAGCTATACAATGTTTTCTCTCATATAAAAATTCATATTTGTAGTCTCTTACTATTGAATTATATTTGTATAAAAATACATTAATATTTTTCATAAATTTAAATATAAATCTAATAATCCTACATCTAGTCTAGTTACAAAATGTTGTATAATTTTTTTTTAAAATTAACATCTTTCACATATATGACTCACAAAATGCTTGCAATATTTGTAATTCTATTGAGCAAAAGGGTGTTGGAACTTGGAACTGTATACAAAATATTAAAGCTGCATTGATTAATGCATAGAATAATAATGTTGTGCTCCCTAGATATTTATTTTGGCAACCTTGAGTAGAGTTGCTGATCCCCATCCCATGATCATGCCATCATCATTCTTTGCAGTCAATTCTACTCGCAGTGTGTAAAATGAAACACCTGGATTTAGAACGAGGTTCTTACTCTTGACTACGGATTTGAGGATATAAGAAAGGGATCGAGGAGGTTGTTGAGAATTCAAATGGGAGTCAGACGTGGGTGAAAGAAATTTTACATTAAAAAGGAATGAAATAAATGATTACTATATAAGTATAAAGATTCATAAACTTAATAACTTAAAATTTTGGGTTAAAATATAATGTCAAGTTATAAGTGTAGTTTCATGCTAAGTCCATAAAAACATATCTCCCGAGGGTTTTGGACTCCTCCAAACCTAACAAGTAATATCAGAGCTAATGATTTAACTAAGAGGAGTATTGGAGAATGATAATTGGTGCTCTCATAATTATTGTCCCTATTGAAAAAGAAAGAGTTATGAACCACAAGCTTAGGTGGAGTGCTAAGGCATGCCTTCAAGTGGGAAAAAAAATGAGATCTTGCCTTGTCCATGTTGTGGAGCATAGGTATATAAACACTTAGATGAAGAGTGATACATATGTGGAGAGGCGTGGCATTGGAAGTAAGCTTGGTCACATTTGAGGAGGAGATTATTGGGAATTCAAGGTGAGTAAGATGGGTGATCAAGAAATTCTATATTAAAAAAGAATGAAGTAAGTGAAAACTATATAAGTAAAAAGATTTATAAACTTAATGTCATAAGATTTTAAATTAAAATGTAGTCTCAAATTCATAAGTGTAATTTCTCATTAAATTTACGAGAACACACCTCCGCAGCACTTTAGGCCTTTTAGGCCCAATTGTTACCTCACACTAATTTTTGTTGTAGATCTCCTTAGTTCATAATAGCTAGATCACTTAAGTAAATTAGTGAACTCATATGCATTTACACATGGATCATGTATTAACCCGCTTTTAGAAAAGCAAATTAACAATTAATTGTAACCCATAAAAAAAATTAGAAAATTCTAACATAGCTTTCATTCCACGCTCGTTGGCTCCACTTTGTGACACCTTTGCCAGTCCTTCACATAATCACATAGATTCCAGAACCTTCTGACATCCAATTTTCATTATCATTTGGAGGAACTAAAATGGACAAATAGAAGGACATAATTTAAAAAGAAAAAAAAATCTAAAATTGCTCCAGAAACTTCTCCTTAAATATCACAAACTAACATATTTGTCTGTGGATTATTTATTTTATGAAGCACATGCCCAGCATTCCACCATAACTAAACTTTCTACATCGTTTACAAAATCAAGAAAAAATAAACTTATTTTAATCTATAATTTTCTTTTCTTTTTCTTTTGATACACACTAATTTTTTTATATTTATCTTTACACCAACTTATTTAAAAAAAGAAAGACAGAATTTATTGGGATGTATTTTTTTATTTTATTATTAAAAAAATAATATAAAAATAATATAATAAAGATAATGTGTAAATAATGCGAAAACAAAATTGAAGACAATGTTACACTTGTACTTACTTTTTTTTTTAAATTTTTTCTTTACACTTTATTTTTTAGAGAGAAAGTGTAAAAAAAAAAGTTTTGAAAAAAAGATATAAGAATGATAATGTGATTCTTATACTTTTTTTTATATTCTTCGTCTACACTTTTTTTTAATGAAAAAAAGAGAAAAAATTATTTTTTTTCTTTTTTTATAAAATGAAAGTTTAGAAAAAATATGTAAAAAAAAATGTACGATTTCCCAAAATTAAATAGTGAACTGCATGAAACGACTTTCCCAAAAGGGAAAAAAAACACATTGGAGGGAGAAAAATATCTCCTTGCCATATTGGATTGGATTTGATTTGTCTAGCAGTTTGCATTCCCCAGTAATCATACGAGTTATGACTCACATCTCCCAACAAAGAAATAAAAGAAAAAGGGCAAGAAGAAAAGTAGCTGTACATTGAACAAAACCCAACCCCCACCCGCTTATGGTTCCACATAGCCCCAAACGCTTCTGTCCCCATATGCAACAGAGAAATGCAATATAGATAAAAAAATTTGTATTAACTTTTAGATAAATAAATATTATTTATTTTTTATTTTATCTAATAACTATTTTAAATCGAACTAAATTTTATTAAAAAATTCTGAATATTTTCTTAAGTTGTGTAGTATTACTCTACGGTAAAAGACTAAAATCATAAAACTTTACACTCACTGCTCAGGCACACTTTCTCTAAGGTGTCTCTGGGTTTGTGTGCCCCCACTTATTGTTGTCTGAGCAATAACTTTTATTCAGAACTAGTATCTGATCTTCCTTTACTCCCTGATCCTTTCCGTTTCACTGGTCATTCTTCAAACCCATCAGCAAAAATAATTGGTACTCCCCTCTTGGAGCAGGTTTGGCCGCCATAACCGTTGAGAGCATCACAGCATCAAAATCAAAGCCAAAATCATCATTTTTCAGGAAGAAAGAAACCGACCCAGATCAAAGCTTGGGGTCCATACTTCAAACATGAATCCTCACGGTCGAGTGAAGGAGGAGATTCCGGGAGAAAGTTCGTCCTTTTCTGGTGGCCGGCAGCCAGCGGTTGCGGTTACTCCCCAACCAATGAAGGGGCTTCATGAGAGTGGTCCTCCACCGTTCCTCACAAAAACATATGACATCGTTGATGACCCTTCCACTGATCACATGGTTTCCTGGAGCAGAGGGAACAACAGCTTCGTTGTGTGGGATCCCCAGGCCTTCTCCATTAGTCTTCTCCCCAGATACTTCAAGCACAGCAACTTCTCTAGCTTTGTCAGGCAGCTTAACACCTATGTGAGTATATTCTCTCTACTCTGGAACAAGATGAGATTTTCACATTCTTTTGTTTCTCATTGATTGTGATGCTGTAATCTTCTTAATTAAAAGGGGACAAGAACATGAAAACAGTTTCTTTCAGTCTGTGTTGTTTTCATTCTGGGTTTTATCAGCAAATAGCAATGAAACTATAACCTTATCTTCTTCTTTTTTTCCCATTAATGATGCTGCTGGAATGCGTTGTCATTCTTTATCTTCATTTCCCGTTTGTTTGGGACAGTTGTGGATTTGATTGGTCCCTTTTATCCTTTTATTTATTGAGTTACCTATTGTTGAGATTTTGTTTGTTTTAATGTCTTGAAAAAGTACAAAGGTTTCAATATTAAATGATATAACACACTATTGATATGCGCCTTTATCGTCTGTAGTGATGCTATATCTGTATATGCAAGAATTTTATATCAACTTACATATTTTATCTTCCTTAGAACTTGAAGGGTTTCTTTAGAGTTTGTTCATATGAATCTCTGAAACCACTATTGCCACACTGAGACTTTATGGATTTGAACACGAAGAAGCAATTTGATATTGTTGTAGGGGTTTAGAAAGGTAGATCCAGATAGGTGGGAGTTTGCCAGTGATGGGTTTCTTAGAGGACAAAGGCATCTTTTGAAGAATATTAGGAGGAGAAAGACAACTCAACCTCAGGCTCAGGCTCTACAGCAAACTCTAGACCCTTGCGTTGAAGTGGGGCGGTTTGGATTAGATGGAGAAATTGATCGGTTGAAGCGTGACAAGCAAGTTCTCATGGTGGAGCTGATAAAACTTAGACAACAACAGCAGAATACCAGAGGCCACCTTCAATCAATGGAAGCTAGGCTTAAAAAGACCGAGCAGAAACAGCAACAGATAATGAACTTCTTGGCAAGGGCAATGCAGAATCCCAACTTCCTGCAACAATTAGTTCGGCAAAAGGAATGGAGAAAGGAGCTGGAGGAAGCTTTTTCCAAGAAAAGAAGACGACCTATTGATCAAGGGCCTAGTAATGTTGAAGAACAGCAGGAATACACTGACATATCAGAGCTTGAGGTTTCAGACCTGGACATTTCTATGAATATAGAGGAACAAATTAAAAGCCAAAAGAACCTAGAGGAGAAAGGAGTTGAACTTGAAAGTAGAAATCAAGAAATTGACGAAGTATTTTGGCAAGATTTTTTCAATGAGGGTATTGAAGAAGATCTACTAGGTGTTAAAGAAGATGACAAAGATGTAGATGTGTTGGCCGAGCAACTTGGTTATTTGGCCTCAAGTCCTAAATAATGATAAAGAAGAGGATAATTCAGATCATTATCTTTTCTGATTCATGTTATCTATTGTTATTGTTTATCTTATCTTGTTCTAGCGTTTCGGTTTATCCATGTAACCATTTTATCTATATAATAAAACTCATGGCCATTGCTCAATCCGAGTTCAACATGCCTTTCACTCAAAAGTCAAAACCTTTGCATGGTACCACGAAACCCTCATAAGCAAATTAGCTTGAAGAAATCAAAATGCAGCCGGACAACCTTTCATTTGTAAAGGTTTGTTGAACTCGGAATGAGCAAATAAAAGGTTGTCCAAGGCTGCATTTCTGATTTCTTCAAGGTAAATTGCTTTAATGAGCTAGCTGGGCAGCCATATGATCTCCTTAGTTATCTGACTTATAGTTTTTTGTTTTCAATTCTGGTACTCATGATGCTAAACTCCTTCTTTTATGAGGGTTTTATGGTGTGAATTTTAAAGCACAGGTTTATCAAGAAACGGACGCATTTTGGCACCGTAAGCAGTCAATTTAAAACCATGATAGGTCACTATATATGGTTGTTCTCAAGGTTTCTCGAAGCTTCTCTCTCAAAGTTAACTTCATCATATCCAATTTTCAGGTCAATATCCCACAATCTCCTTGAAAATTCTAGTTTCTTGCAAATAAAGTTTTAAATTACGGTTATAGTTGCAATGCGGTTATAATTATATTGTTGATGTCACGGGCTAATACATACTAATGCAAGTCGATGTGAATCGCAATCACGATGTGTTACAATCTCTGCAGTCGCCAATATTAATATTACGGTCGCGTCAGGTGATATGATCTGTAATTTTAAAACTCTATTGCAACTTACAACAAGGTAGATATAAAAGTCTCTATACGGTACCGTATAGAAGTCTCTATGGCTTGGCTTAACATAATTGTTGGCTAGAAGTTTTGTTATATAGGCAAGTTTATCACATAGGATAAGCAAGGAAAAGATGATAACTGAACAGATAAGATAAAGAGTTAAAACTAAATACAAACTTAAGATAAGTGCTAATCTCCTACTTTATCACTAGGAAGGAAACCAACTCTTCCTAGCTATTGAACATTACTTGCCATTTGTGTTTTGAACTTCAATACTAGATATGCTAATCTCCATCTTTTAGAAGGGTTTCTTGGTAAAGGGTGAATGGTTATCATGAAATGAGTGCCTCCTGAATTACTTTTAGAAGTTTGCATTCATGTCATTACGGGTTGCTTCTTGTCAAAATTTCTCGATGGTGCTATCTCTATCTCAAGGTTAACCTGGTATCCTGGTCTTCAAGTATTCTTCCATTCCAAATAATCTCCTTTCTCTTGTTCTTGAATGGATTCAAAGCAGCTTGTCGGGGGAAAGGTAAGTTCCAGTATATAGCAATTGAATTTGTTTCATGTCTATGCTATATATATTATTCCCATTCCAAAAATTCCCTCCCATTTTTTAATGAGAAAGTATTAGAAAAAAACAAAGAGGAAGCAATTGCCTATCAGATTGTATTTTAGTTCCAAATTCCAAGCAATGAAGGTAACCTTGTTCATACGCAGAATTTGATAGGGTCAGCTCCCAATAATGCCATGCAGTGCAACATAGGCGAGGAACACATACATGATCATGCAGTACACTTCTGTTTTCATACTTTATGGTAATCAATAGCAACGTGTGTATATATATATATATACATATATATATTTGCATTTTATATTATGGAGTTGGTGGACTTACATGTTGGTCTTCGAGATATGATTTCAAGCTTGAAATTCTAATTAATTTACATTCCAAACACATCTCTAGTCGCTAGTAAATTAAGAGTGACCGTTACACATTATAAAATAATTATTCTTGTGATATCCGTGTTTGACTATGTTTTTCCATACTCAATTTTTTTTTTTTAAAGATTCTAGCACATCCACTCTCCCTCTCTCTTTCAATCCTAATCTAGGAGTTTCCAGGGGAAAGAAAGGTCATTCTAGTGCGACCTATATATTCAAAAGGTCTCACAGACAGCATGATATTAACTTTAACGAGGACTAACTATACAAAATCATAATTGAGAGTGATAATTATTCCATGTTAATAAAACTTTCATAGGCTCTTAAGATTTCAACGAAGTGTAAGAAATTTGAGTTGTTTATATAAGGTCTTAGGTTTAAATATTGGTTTTGTCATGCACCAAAATAAAATAAAAAATTAAATTTGGTGGGTAAACGTGATGTGAAACTTGAACCATTAAGTTTTCTCTTATAAATTCTTTCTGAATTAGGTCAATCTTAGATTAATTTATGCTGTTATAAATGAAGTATTATTCATTAATCAAAAGTAGGAGGTGAAAAGAATTAGTTGTCATCTCATTATCATCATGTGTCAGTCATGGGGACCAATAAGCATAATTGGAATTGGAAGAGGTATTTGTAATACATACATGCATGTGCATGCAATTCTCTGAAGCAGCTAGCTAGCTGGCTAGTTGTGGCAATGCTTTATGTCCTTCAATGGGGTCAAAAAGGCTGAAATGTTAGCTCCCTCAAGTTGCAGTAATTTTAATGATGCTGCCACATAAATTGAGTTGGATCACATTGGGTGCTGCAACTGTCTGGTCAAGTGATAAGGTTGCACATGCTGTGCATGAGCAATGTAACTCAGAGGGGATGAATCTAAATCCGGAAAATTATATTTCTTTTCTCTTTTCTCTTTTTACTCTTTCTTCTTTAAAATTTGTGCTTACTTTTAAGAGATAGTGACTATTCTTTTAATTTAAAAGTATAATAGTTAAAAAAAATTTTAAGTAATAATTTTAAATTTTAAATTTTATTTATATTTTTAAAATTATAATATATTAATTACTGTAACCAATCACTTATTAATAAATTATTTTAATTTTTACTCAATTTAAAGTTTATACCAACTTAATTTTTAATTTTTACTCGATAATGTATTAATTTTGATCGAAAACCAGTTAGGATGTTAAACCCGAACCTAATATATATACTCATTTTTTTTTGTTGAAATCATAAGGTGTCAATCCCATATTTTTTAAGCGTGAGATTAATTCTTGTTTGGTAATTAGCTTAGCTCTAGGCACAAGATGCTTTTAGTAGAATTCAAACCCTTATACTATAAGTAAAGTCCGCTCACACGAAGCTGAATTTGGCAACTGAATCACACCTCATTATTAACAAATATACACAGCTATTTGATAATGGATAAAATAAAACCTTATCTTAATTATGTTTTATTTAGGATTTAATTTTCTTATTTTTATCTTATTATTACATTTTATCTTAATTATTATCTTTTTATTATCTTATGTAATAATAATTTTTATATAATAAAATCTTTGACTATCACTTTCAAAATAATATTGCAGCGGTGTATTACTCTACCATTTATAGTCTGCAAAAGAAATTGAGGGGCTGCTGTATCCGCCGTGACAATGTTCCACCCCCTGTTTCTATTGGCGCAAAATTGGTAAATTATATATAGAGGGTTAAATTCACGTTGTTTCTGTGTGTTTTGGAGCAAAATTATTTTGTTAATTACTCTATGGTCAGTTTGCCTCCTAATGGTTACTTCCATTAGGTGCTTTATCTCATGTGGTTTTATTCTGTTAACTTGAATTATAAATTTATCAACTTTAATTAATGTAATTAGAATTTCTTTAATTCCTTAATTTTTTTTTGAAAAATATATAATAACTATATATTATTTAAGGTAAGTGAACAAATATAAAAATAATTTAAAAATTTGGTATTGCAGTGGCAAGTGAATTATGTTGAGTAAAAAAAATCAATTATATAAATTAAATATATATTTATTTATAAACTTACTAATTTAATATATGATAATATAAACAAGTATTTTCTTAATTGATAAAGTCATGAAAAACACAAGAAATTTTCAAATATATTGGTACTAAAATTATAAGGGACAGATTGTTAATAAAACTAATTACACCAAAATAAAAAGATAAAGTTGAAATCATGAAGAGGCAAAGTGATATTGTCACAAGTGCAAACAAAATTTAACCTAATTATATATAAATGTGTAGAAAGAAATTAATGTACTATAATTTATATTTAATAATAAAAAAAATATGAAAAGGATATAAAAAAATAGATCAATAGATGAAAAAAATTTAAACAATTCCTATCAACAGTTATAGCAACTGTGAATCTAACAATTATGTATTCATTATTATTTATTAGAAGTGTGGATGTGGTACAAAAATAAGATTATTAGACAAGTACTGTCCCACACGAGAGTGAAAGGCTAACTATCTAGGCTTGCAAAGGCAAAGCAAATGAGGCCTCAATTTTCTGATGTTTGTTTTCTTATCCTCCATCTCCTTCTTGCAGCTTTAATATATCTTTTATACATAAAGATAACACTTTTTTGAAGCATTCAAGCTTCATATAATATAATATTTTAGACTGGCGGCAAGCATTCAAATCTAGAATATTATTATTTCAAGCATATATGCATGCTCCATATATAAAGTGTTATCCATGTAACGGAGCAATGAACAGCTTTATATCGGTGTCAATATTTATGTTGTATTTTGTGTTATCTTATTACTTTGAGTTCGAATCCATTTGAAGGTTTTGAAAAATAAAATATTCATAAATTCGTTAAGCACAACATAGAAAAATCTGCTTAGAGAGATCCAAAAAGAGGTGAAACCCAGAAACCTTAATTTCAACGTAGCTCTGGCATGTAAAAATATTATATACAAATTTTACTTGTAAAAATTTATCTTTATTTTTATTCTTATAACAAATATACATTTAGTTGTCTAAAACTGACATGTACTTCCTACATTAAATTGATCTTCGCTTTTTGTAATTTTAGCCCATGTTTTCCTAAAAATATCCATTGAAAAAAGGAAATAAAAGAAGCAAATAGTTGAAAACTTCGGGAAAAGTCTTCTTTCATGTTCTCGCTGAAGAACACAAGCCACAATCTTTCCATATATAACACATCTCTTTTTTTATTTGTAGTGTTTAAATTATTTTATTTTATATTTAAATTAATTTATAATTAAAATTTTATTAAAATAAAAAAAATTATTTTAGTGGTTTGAGACAGAATAAATAAAATTTTCTTGATTAGATGTTAGGTCAAAAGTTATGAAATTGAAGTCAAATCAATCTTTTGACACATTTCTAAAGCTTGGTGAGTCTCATCACGCCAAACCAATCTTCTAGACAATACTGAATGATTGTTTTCCTCTTCCCAAGTAAGAATTACATTCACTGGATGCAAACTCTGAAGTTAAAAGATCAAGACAAGAAGGAAAATCCCCAAAAATAAAATACGAAAAAATAGAAAATTGGCATGGATATTATTGGGCCATTGGCCATCTTTTTGGAGCTGTTTCGGCCCCTCTACTATGTTTGTTTAGCCCTTGCTTTTGGTCAGTGACTCTAGCCCAGGGCTGCTAGACCCGTCAACCTTGTTACATCAGATCTCTAGGTTTTTTTTCTTTTTCTTTTTCTTTTTTTTCTTTTTATAGAAATTAGTCTTGAATCTTACTAAAATTATTTTAGATGTTTCTTTGAGTAAAATCTTTTTTAATCATCTAAATATACAAGTATTATTATTTTAATATTTTAAATAATTTAATATTAATTTAATTTTTAAATAATAAAAAATAATATCATTTTATTATAAAAAAATAAATATTAATTTAATTTTTAATTATCAAAAAATATTATTAATTTAATTTATTAATAATATAAAATTAATATTAATTTAATTTTTTAATTATAAAAATTATATTAATTTAATCTCTATTCATATATAAAAAGATAATTTTTATATTACTTTTATAATTTAAAAATTAAATTAAATTTAAAATATTTAAAAGGCAAAAATTATGATACTTATGTCTTTAGATAACTAAAAATAGGAATATACTCTTTCTTTAGAGTTTAGAGGATGAATGAATTTTTGCAAAACCTCCTTCTGATTTTGTTTTAATTCTATGAAGAAAAAATGTTCAAAGTGACATAGTTTCGTGACATGTTGACCCTTTGAAATAATGTCTCCTTGAGAGGTTTATAAATACCTCCTTTTTCAGGAGCTGAGAGAATTAAAGGGGGGGTTCAAAATCTGAGTTTCAGCTAGCTGCCAAATCAATTTTGAGTGAAAAAGCCAAAATTAAGAGTGCTATTTGTGCCTTGTAACCAAACAAGAACAAGGTGAATCCTGTTTGTCAACCTTGGGTGGACCCTGCCAGACCCGTCCTGAACATTGCTCCCCCTTATTGAGTGCGAACCCAGGAAGTCACTGGTGCCAAAAAGAGTCCACTACGCAAACAGCTTCAAGTTGAAGTTGAAACCGCCTTTGCCTTTGGTGTGGTTGCATTGTTACTATACAAGGCTTACCCATAACTATAAAACAAGCCCATTCTGTTATATTTATATTGGCATTGATTGACACTGACGAATTGGAGGGAGGGCCCTGCATATTACCTCATATTCTTAGCCTTATCCTCACCCACCGACACCCCCTGCTTCTATATTGGCTTGTCATTTTCAGCACCCACCCCCTCTTCCCCTCCAACCCTCTCACTCAAAGACATCTCTTGTTTGTGACCTCAATTTACTCATTTGTACACTTCTTCTCAATCTCTTTTTTGAATTATATTTGGGGCCAACCCTTTATATACATAGATTAAGAGTATTTTTTATAATGAAAGATGAGATAAATAAATTTTAATTATTAAATTATATATAAATAATTGAAATTAAGTTTTATTTAAATATTACATGATTATTTAAAAAAGTTATATGATTTTATGTTTTAATGTTAATTATTCATATAAGACCTAATGATCCAGATTTACTTCTCTTACTCTCACAGTAAATCACTTGTTTTACTTGATACGTTTCTTTTATACACACACACACACACACACACACACACACACACACACACACACAACACAATTATTCACATATTTATCATTCTTATTTTATTATTTACAAATAATAATAGTATAAAAATCATATATAAAGTAAAAAAAAATATGTATATTTTTCAAACAAATAAATTTATAAAATATAATAATAATATATAAAGGAAGGGATGTGTGTGTAATTTTTAAATAATAAGAATGTTGAGTATAATAAACATTAACTTTAAGAGAGGTGAGTGTAATTATCTTAAGATTTGTTATATTTCCTTATCCATAGACACTCTTCATATCCACACTTAGATCAAAACCCGAATTTCAAATGAAAATTTAGAACTTTGTTTGAATATGTAATTTTACAGTTGTATCTAATTCATGGGCAGAGTCGAAAATTTTTTTTGAATAGTCAAAAATTTATTTTCCTTCCTTGAGTTGAGTGGTCAAATATAAAGTTATATCTATATCATAAGAAAATTTTAAATTTTTTTTTGAGGTTAGGGGTTGTGGCACCTGTCGATTCCATTTCTTTGGTCACTTATATAACTGAACACTTTATTGATTTTGGGTTTAATTTTTTTTTACATAATTTTTAAAATTAGATATCATTATGCCTACAATTATAACTAATTAATTAAGTGTAACTTTAAAATGTAGGTGAGTCGTATTACTCACTCAGTTTTCATGTCTATTGTTAAACATGATCAAATTATAGACTTTTTGTAAATACATACAGAGAGGGAGTTAGAAATTTTATCTTGAAGATTAGATCATAATTAATGACGCACGCATTCTGCAAATTCCCTTTCCCCATGTACATAGGATAACTTATATAATAAATTAATAAAAATAATTATTAATTCTATATTTTTAAATTTAACATTTTTTATTAAATCTGTTAAATATTTTTATTAATTTATAGTGCATATAAATTAAAAATACATGTAAGACTTGCTTTGCCAAGTAGTAAATGATCCAGCCTGTTCATCGAGTGAAGTCAACTATGACTGAGATGAAAAGGTACAAGAATAAGACATTTTTTATTTTATATTATTTAATACTAATCATATTAATTTTATGTATTATTTTATATTATTATTATCTATTTAAATTAAAATTTTTAAAAATAATAATAATTTACAAAATAAATATGACTATTATTTTATTCATCAACTTTTATATTTCATTTAAAATTTTTATACAATAATTAATAAAATTATTAAATAATTTTAATTATAAAAAAATATAATTTAATATGACTAAATTTCTTTTTTAATATATTAATATTTTTTTAATATTCTCACAAAATTTTGTCATATTTTCATAAAATTTTTTCTTGATAACCATCTTAATATTTAATAAAATAAATATTAAATAAAAAATAAAATATTTAATATCTTAAAAATATAAAAATATATTTAATATTTATTTTATTTAATAATTAAAAAAATATTAAAAATTAAATTAAGAAAATATAATTTTATTTATTTTCAAATAATAAATATTTTTAAATAAAAAAATTATTTCAAACAACAAAAAAAAATATGCAAAAAAAATATAAGTAACACAACATAAGAAACATGTTTATTCCTTTGACACATAAAATTTTTTCTTAATTTGGTGTCACGTCGCGCATCTGATCCAACAACAACCAATGAAAAAGCGCGTTGAAAGGCGATTTTATTGCCTGATGTGATGACGCACAATTCCTTAATTTGTTCGAAATATGGCCTGCCACGTACCCATCCATTACCCACCGATTACTACTCAATGCAATCGCTATATTTTCAAGAATTTGTTTGATTCCTACGAAGTTTAAATTGAAAAGTTCACTTTAAAGAAAAAAATAAAATATTATAATTATTAATAAAAATTTAAAAATATATTTTAATAATTTTATTATTTATTATATATATATTTATTTTATTATAATCTTAACTATTTATTTTTTTATTAACAATTATAATCTTTTATTTTTTTAAAAAAAATTTAACACATCACTTAAATAATCAAATCTTACTTTTAAGTTGGTAGACATTTGACAGTTGTTTTGCTATATTTTAAAGAATTTTGCTTCTTTTAAAGTAAAATGTAAAATTCTCACTTTAAAGAAAAAGTAAAAAATCATAATTATTAATGAAAAATTAACAAAATATATTTCAACAATCTAATAATTTATTATATATATATCTTATTATAATTTTAATTATTTATTTTGTTATTAACAGTTGTAACTTTTTATTTTTTTATTTAAAATAAACCATTCATTGTATAAAAGTCAAATCTTATTTTTAGGTTGTGAGGCATTTAATAGTTGTTAATTTTTATAATAAATATTAAAAATTCATTAAATATAACCAATATGGCCAATGATCTTATAGTTTAATGGATTTCAGTCTTTAAGATTAAAATGTAATAATATGGATGATTCAATCTTCCAAAAACCATTTATCCTTCAATCTTACACATGTACTTGCACTTTTATATAGCAAAAAAAGATAATTGAAAAAAAAATGTGAAAGTAAGATAAAATGCATAAAAAGACTTAAGAGTGATTTGACTCTAAAATCAAACAAAAAGATTTGGCATCACTTGTGATATGATTTTTTAGTATAATTATTTATAATTTTTAAGATAGACTTACATATTTGAATTAACATATTTTAGACTAAAAATTTTTTTTCGTTTAAGAGCTCCCTATTGGAGTATATTAACTATAAACTTTTTTTGAAGCAAAATAAATGAATTCAAAATTCAAAATATGCAATAATGTTTTTGAATAGGAAATCAGTAATGGATCCAAGATGGTCCCAAAACAAGTTCTTATTTTTATTATTATTTTTTATGTTTTCAAATTGTTTCCAAAATTATTTTGAAAAACTGGTATTGAAAATAAAAAGAAAAAACAAGAAAAACAAACAAGCTTTATTTGTTCTGTTATGGTGGTGGGTTATCAAAATGTCAAAGTACATTCCGAAATTACACGTGGCGAATTATTAAAACAGAAAGACTAATGAGTAAATGGAAACAAACCTTACCAATCCATGGAGGCAAATGATTGACATTTTTTTAATAATTTGACCACATGTCTCGTTTTGATAATATTAATTTAATAATTTTTTAATAAGTTTTTATATTTTATAATATCAATTAATTTTAATTAGTCTTAAATTAAGTATGACATCTAATTAAATATTGGTTACTAATTATAAAGGATACTAATATTCTTATAAAGATAAAAGATATTGGAAGAATATTTAATAATAAAATAAAATAAAATAATAACACATTAAAATTGTAATTTTGAAAAGTAGGATATATAGGAGGAAAATGTATAAGACTTTTTTTTATACTTATTATGTTACATAATTGAAAAAATATATTAACAGGTTATTTATTTATTATATTTATTAAAATAAAGAGTAAATTAAAACTTATTTTTAATTTTTAAAAAATACATTATTTATTAATTTTATCTCTTAAAAATTAATTTTATTGATTCAATCCCTTAAGTTTTAAGTTACACATAAATTTTATTCTTTTATTTCTTTAATTTTATCAATTTAATCCCTTCAAATGATTAAATTATTGTGAATTTAAAATTTGAGAGATTAAATTAATAAAATTAATCTTTAAGGGATTAAATTAATAAATGATATATCTTTCAAGGATTAAAAATAAGTTTTACTCTTAAATAAATTATAAATCTTTTAAAATTTGTGAAAAAATTTAAAAATATTTTTTAGTCTTTTTTATGAAAAAAATAAACTAGTAATTTTTGTTTATTTATAAGTTTTTTGTTCTTACAATTAGTGGAAAGTAATGTGATTTAAAAATTAATTCACAATAATTGATATTAGAATATAAAAATTTATAATTTTTTATTAAAATAAATAGTTAATCCCTATAAGTTCACTCAATTTAGATTTTGATCCTTATGATTTTTTTCTTTAGATATTAGTCCTTATAATTTTATTAATCTAGATTTTGATCTTTTAAGGATTAATATCTTAATAATTAAAAATTATAGAGATTAAAATTTAAATGAGTGAAAAATATAAGTATTTATACCTTAACAGTAAGGATTAAAATATAAACGAGTGAAATTATAAGAATTGATACCTAATAAAAATACTATAAGGATCAAAATTCAAATCACATAAAATTACAAAATTAATTAATTATTTTAACTATAATATATTAATAAACGTTACAACTAATCAACTTAAATGGTGTATTGTAAAGCAAAAACACATAGCTTTTCTATAATATCATTGGTTTGGTTATCCTATTTTGACAATACTTATGAAGGTTTCTTAATTTAAGATCCTCATAATATATTATATTTATACTAGACTAACATATAATCAATAAGAAATAGTTCAAGTTGTAAAACTAATGCTAAATAACTAATTCCATATTGGTATAATTTACTGTCTGTTTAAATGATACATAGATTTCCCATTATCTTTGAAAAGTTAGTTTATCATATACACCAAAATAAAATTTAAAAAAATTCATCTTTTCTGTTTAACGTGTTTGGTGCACTAGTTGGATGACAAGTATGTTAGGTGAGTCAAACTTAGGCTCAAATGCATATTGAATAGTTAGAATTATCTGCATAATCTCGTACGAGAAAGGTTTTCTTTTTCAATAACTATAAATGTTTCATTTTAAAGACGGCAAATAAATTATTAGATTGAGTAGTTTTATTTACTTTGTGTAGAGTTTAGTTCATTGTTAAATTTGTTAGGTGATAGTTCTTTTCACTTCTTATATTCAAATAATAGCATAGATCTCTCACATTTTCATATCAAATAAGCCTAAAACATCATTTATGCAATAAAATAAAAAAAAATACAACTAAAATGTTATGTTTTTTTATTCATGAAAAGTTCCAAGGTTCTTTTAACTTTCGATTTTCAAATGTAATATATATGTATATATAAGGAGTATATAAGTAAAAAGAGTGTTTACTATAAGTGGATTTTAATTATTAAATTTTATATGACTGATCAAGATTAGAACAAAAAATTATGTGACTCTTTTAAGTGATTATGTGAGTATTAAATAAGATTTAATCCTAACAATTCATATATAATTTAATAATTACAATTAAATCATCTCAACTCTCAAGATAAAAAATACTTTCATTTGATACATCATATAAATATATATATATATATATATATATATATATATATATATATATATATATATATGAGATTGCTAACATCTTCTAATCATTTTTTACATTGGAGAATATTAGCAAGTTTTATTTTTTCATTTAGATAATAATATAATATTTTTTATTTTTAAAAATAAAAAATTTAAAGGTATTTAAAAATTAAGATATTTTATTATTTTCTCTCTTTTTTTTTCATTTTTATTAATACTTTCATTCTCTTTTTTCTTAACTTATCATTCTTTTTATTTATTTTTATTTGTTGTGTAAGAAAATTTTTTTTATTAAAAAATATAAGTCATTTTAAAAATATTAAGAAAGTATTAATTAACTTTTTTCAACTTTATTTTTATTTTTTAATGAAGAGAGAATAAGTAGAGTAAGTGAAATTGGAGAAGAGAGAAAATATTAATAAAATGAGCTTAAGGGTAATTTAGTTATATTGAACTATATTTTTTTATAATTGAAACTATTTAATAACTTTATCAGTCCTTATATAAAAATCTTAAACAATATATAAAAGTAGATGGAGAGAGTAATATTCCCTCCATTCATTTTTATCTGTCATGTAAAAAATTTTTTTTTATCTAATAATATCTGTCATTTGAAAATATTAATAAAATATTAATTAATTTTTAATTTTATTCTTATCTTTTAATAGAAAGAGAATTAATAAAATAAGTAAAATTGAGAAAAAAAATATTAATAAAGTGAGAGAAATAATAATTTAATTATTTTAAATTATATTTTTTTATAATTATAATTATTTAATAATTATTTTAATCTTTATATAAAAATCTTAAACGATATATAAAAGTAGACGGAGAAAATATTATTTTTAATTCACTTTCTCTTCGTTAGTAAGTTAAGAAAAAAGAAAGAGAAATAATGATTGATAAAAAAGAAAAAAAAAGAGATTAATAAAATATTTTACACTTAATTTTTTTATTTTTAAAAATAAACATATATGATATTTTTATCAAAATAAAAATGTTAACTTACTAATATTTACTGATATAAAAAATAGTAAGAGACTGTTAGTAGCCATATATATATATATATATATATATATATATATATATATATAAACATGAATTAGAAAAAAAAAAAAAAGAAAAAGTCTCAAACAGGCGAGTCCTTAAACTCATTTCTCTGCAAAGTCCTCAAAAACAAAAACCTTCATTTCGAAGCTCCTTCTTCTTCTCCCCCCCCCCCCTCTCTCTGTTTCCCTAGCGTGCTGAACGGACTCGCCAGATTTTCAAATCCCATCTCCGTTTTCTTCTTCGGATCAAACCCTTTTGATATCTCTCTGTGAGTTTCCATAACGCGGTTGCTGTGAATCCGCCACCGGCAGTGGGAGGATCTTCAACTTCAGCTTTGATTCAGAGTCGACGACCCAGCTCAACCCAGAGGCGCCGTACCAAGCGCGTCAGAACCCGTTTTTCAGAATGGGGGCGATGCCGTCAACTCTGCGCCACGGTGGCGCATTCCCACAGGACACGGCGGAGTATCTAATTGGGAGCTTCGTCGGTGACAAGTCCTTCCCGATTTCCTCGGAGTTCTGGCAGAAATTGCTTGAGCTCCCTTTCAATGTTCAATGGCCCTCTCACCGTGTTCACCAAGCTTGCGAGCTGTTGGGTTAGTGATATTCTGATTACTTTCCGTGATCATTGTTTTGTTTTGTTTGCCGAGAATTATGATGGCTTTAGGGTGGAAGCTTGAATGGGGAGCTATGGTACTCGATTTGTGGCTAATACCATTGTTTAAGAACTTAGTTTCATGAAATTTATGGGCTAATAGAACTAAATGGTTCTCTGTTTATCAAAGTATGGTTTTCCTTTCTCAAAATTATTATATCAAGGAGTTCAGGATGATATTTATGTGCTCTCAAAAATTGGGTTTTTTTTATATCTGGTAAGCGTGTTCTTAGTTGCTCCCCTGAAGTCCTAAATCAAATGCCCATTTCCTCTTATGAGAGCATGAAAGCCTTTAATGCATAGGTTCTATCCTAATTTTGATAATAAGGAGATGGAGATTAAATTTGTTTCTCATGTCAAAATCCTATTATTTTAAAACACTTGTTGCTTAATGGGTGTGATTTTGCTTGCTAATATTTGAATTTTTTTGCTCTTTTTTTTGGGGGGGCATCTTTCTCCTTCCCTTGCAGCGAAAAACAACTGTCACACAAGGCATCTTGCAAAGATTTTGTTCCATCTAGCATGCTACTTGCAGGAGTCCATGTCTACTACTGGTGTACCACCCTTGATTTACGAAAAGGCTGTTAATGCAGTTTACATCACATCTGTATTTCTAAAGCACATGATTGAAAGTGCCCAAGGTGATGATATCGAGTTATACATGTCTCTTGATGATAATGAATCAATACCAAAGGATATTATGGGAGGTACATAACACTTGTTGTAGCTTTTGAATATCATCTATGCCTGGTACTTTAAGATGCTCCTTTGTCCTTTAATTTTTTGTTTGCTGGTTTTATGGGGTAAGATTCAGATATCTGGCTGTGAAACTTCCACTTCTAGTTATCAAAAGATAGCATATTAAGATATAAACATATAAATTTCTTTGAACCTTGTGTGTATATGATTTGGGTAGTGTATTAGCCTCAGATTCATGTTACAGCTGAACCTGAATTTTGAAACCTGCTTATGTAAGAAATGTTCATTTAGATGCTAACTTCTTCTCCTTATGCCTGATGTGCAATATGCAAGGTTTTTTATATTGATATAAATTGGAACTTTCTTAGTTCTTCATGGTTTTATTATGACATTTTTCATTCTTTCCTTTCAAGTCTTTTCTTTTCTTTTTTTGTTTCTTTGTGTTTAGTTCAAGGTTATTCAGATTTTCTTTTTTATTTTAATGCAGATCAAACCATTGAAAATCTCGTTATGAGGAATGTGCTTAATTTCATAGCATCTGTAGATGTGAGGTATATCATGGATAACTGGAGCTGCTAAATTGTTGTTGACTATTGCGTGAACAATTTTTCCTGATGATGTATTCTTTTTATATTGTAGTCACAACACATATCTCCTGCATCTGGAGCTACTTAATTTTTATGATTATTGCAATGTCAACTCAGCTTCTCTGTGGGCCATCTCCTGGACCGAATGATGTGAATCCGTTTCTTGATGCTGCAATGGCTCAGGTTAGAAGTTGAAATTTAACATCAAACTTGGGTTGTTTAGTTGCTCTGTATCTGCAGCTAGCAAATTTTAGGCTAGTATACTGTTGTTTTTGCAGGACAACTCTCTGGTTTGCTCAGTTGTGCGCAAACTGCTTCTAAATTACAATTCCTGTCCCGGTGTTCCATTTAATAGAGCATCTTACTCCATCTTTTATGACGGAAGTCAGAGTAGCGTGCTACAAAGAGTTGGTTCTGCAGCTGGTATGGTGACTGGATATGGTTTTCTATTCATGGAATTTTTTAAGTCAAATATACGTTTTTAATAATAATATTATGATACTTTTTTATAGTGCTGCAAGACTCTTGTTTCAAAGTTGGAGACTTACTGTACTGACAAATACTTCTTTTGGCTTTTCTTTTTTTCCTTTCAGCAAATATGGTTTTATTGCCATTCAGTTATTTGATCAGTTCAAGCAGTGAAGGATCAAGAAGTGCTATAGCAAATAGCAGTCTTTACGTGCTTCTTGTTCTCATTCATTATCATAAATGTGTTGTGAGTGAGGGCAACCCTGCCATTGAGAATCACAAATCTGCCTCTTCAGTTTCTTTACACAAGGAGAATACATATTTTTCTGACAATCCTTTCTGCAAGGCCTTAGAGCATGCAACTGATTGTGAATGTAATATATCTTGTATCTATGTATATTCTTTTAGTTGATTGAGAAGGCTAACAATTGTTTATCAATGCCTTAATGCAGTGGATCCTGTAGATGTTGAGCGTAATGCACACAGTGGTCTACATGTAAAGTTGCCTTTTGCTTCGTTATTTGATACGCTTGGCATGTAAGTATCTGGCTGCTTGTATGTGTGTTTGACAGTTAACTTAGATCTATAACATGCTTACCTGTGGTTTTATTTGAGTCATGCTCTTCAAAATAAAAGCCATATGTTTTTCATGTTATCATGATAAGATGGCTACTTCTGTTTCTCGAAAGTTAGATGATCAGAACATGTATCAGTTGTAGGTCAATCTTATGATGACATAGAGTACTTGTTTCTTCTTCTTTTGAGTTCATCCATTTGATACCTATATCCAAGAGAGGGAGGAAAAAGTAAACGAAGTAAGAAAACAGAATTTCATCCATTTGTTTTTTCTCTTTTCTTGTCTGGTGTTCAGTCATTCTTTTCAAATTTCCTCTTGTTTATGTGGCTTGTGTATATTATTGCTAATATCAGCATTTGTGTGATTGTGTTCCTGTTCCCTAAGTTTCTTGGTTTGAGGCCCTAGTACCTTGTGGTCCATGACTTGATTGACTTCCAGTTTTGTAATAAGCGTCCATCGTTCTTTTTTGGCCCATGTAGATCAAGCGAGAATTCTTGCACTTCTTTCTACTCTGGACTTTTTTATACATACAAATTAAGAAGTTATATGATGTGTATGCATTGCATGTACTGTCCTACTATTTAATGCAATTCATTACATTGGATTATACATTAGTGTTTTAAATGTTGCAAGTTTTATGTCTCTTCAGGTGCTTAGCTGATGAGACTGCTGTCCTACTGCTTTACTCATTGTTGCAAGGGAATTCTGCCTTTCTGGAGTATGTTTTGGTGCGGACTGACCTGGATACATTGGTATGAGGAAGCAAACTTAAGTTTTCTCCTATGGATAAAGTGGGAATGAATTAATTTATTATATATATTGAAGTCAAGGGAAGAATTTTCGGAGGAAGCTCTGTTGAGGCTTATTACTTTCCAAAACATGAATTCCTTGGCTATCATATTATATATGTGGCTGCCTGTTTTAAATCTCACTTAAGTCATTCTTAATCATATGGGTCCTACTGGTACATGTACAACGACTGAGGATTGTGCCTTATTCTGATCCATGTTTATCTTGTGAAATTAACAGTTAATGCCCATTCTGGAAGCATTATACAATACTCCAAGGAGGACAGCTAATCAAATTTACATGTTGCTGATTATACTTCTCATACTTAGTCAAGATTCTTCTTTCAATGCAAGCATTCATAAGCTGGTAAGACTTGTCTATTGGCAATGGACTTTGTACCTAAACTTTAAGGATTGTAGTTAATGCTAATGTGGTATATGTATGGACAGATATTGCCTAGTGTTCCATGGTACAAAGAGCGTCTCCTCCATCAGACTTCTCTTGGTTCCCTCATGGTCATAATTCTTATCAGAACTGTACAGTATAATCTGTCTAAACTACGGGTATGAAACTTAAAGCAAGTTGGAATATTAATTTAATCATTTAATTCAAAAGTTACATATTGTTAGTACATTGGCTAGTTAAGATGGTCATTATGAGAGATTAGTTTACTGTTTGTTATGAGTATATTACTGGAATATATAAATTGATTGATGCTATGGGTTATGATTTTTTTTTTCTTTATTACTTTGTCCCATCCAGTTCAATTGAAGGTACTTCACCTCAAATTGGCCAAAACTGGATTGGCTTCTGATGCTAAATTGCACCTAATATGGTTACTTTTATTCTTATTCTGATCCTATGAAAAAATGTTCTTCCTTGAAAATTTAATGTATATTTCAGAATGTTATGCATTGATATATTCCTGTACACATGTATATAGTTAAAGATTCTTGATCTTGATAGCATAATTTCCACTCTTATGTATGTAAGCTTTAAGTTTGCATTTGTTTACGCACTTGGTCTATTACAATCTTTAGTTGGTGTGCTAAAATAGGATATTGTGTGGTAAGAGCAATATTGATTTAAAAAAAGGACAGACAGAATGTTTGCGCTTGTGCTAGCCCAGGAATAAGAACTATACTTTTATGAAATATGGGGTGATAGTCGTATTATATGCATATCAGATGTTGGTTGGGAAAAATAAAAATGGCTGTCTTCCTTACGTCAAAGTAAAAAAGAGCAAAAGGGTGGCAGCAGAGGCAGAGAGAAGTGATATGATGTCTACAGTGTTCCAACTATAGTTTTACTTCTCCCCCTTTCCTAAATCATTTTATCTTTTGGATGAATTTCACAATAAAGTCATCACATTGAGTAATTCATACTGACAAATGACAACAAAACCTTTTACTTGTAATCTAAAATGTTTTTGGCTGTAAATTTTCTATTTAGTCTTCAACCTTCCTCCCTTGTCCCCCATCCAATCTAAAAAAAGAAGACAATGTGGGTGAAGTGGATGGTTAAGTGCCAAATATGCATTCCTCTGTCAACTAATTTCGTTAAAGGATAGGAATCACATGGTCATGATATTGAAGACAGTGATTGCTTAAATAATATGCCCATGGAAATCAGTTGAATTTAAATCTTTCAATCTTAAAAGATGTTTCTTAACCCTGTTTACTTATGTGCATTGAACTCCTGAAATTGCTTTTATTCTATGCATACCTCTTCTTTTTATCAGTCTGTTATGTCTTGATTTATGATAGGATGTCTATCTTTATACAACATGTCTGGCAACTTTGGCAAACATGGCACCTCATGTCCACCGTTTGAGTGCATATGCATCTCAGAGACTAGTCAGCCTTTTTGATATGCTTTCACGGAAGTATGTCTCTGCTCTTTCTTGGACTTCATAATATACTATTTCCATTTCATATTTTTATCTTTAACAACTAATTTCTGGTATTAAAATTTGATCATATGGTTGCTTCTCTTTAGGTATAACAAATTAGCAGATCTCAGAGATAATAAGCTTGATATTGCAAAAGGCAACTCAATTGAAGGAAGTAGCCTGGTAGAAGATATGGTATATGCTGTTGTCTTTGTGCTTTTGTGATTCTATTGATTACAAACTTTAGACTATTATATTTTGCTAAATCATATGTTCTTTTGATGCAGTCAACTGAGTTGCACATTTATACTGACTTCTTGAGGCTTGTACTAGAAATTATAAATGCAATACTGACTTATGCACTGCCTCGGAATCCTGAGGTACAATTTAATGTTCTACTTGATTGATTGCAGATTTATCACATTCACATCTATTTTTATCTGGTTCCCAATAGTCAAGAACATTTTTCACATTGTGACTTTTACATCTACTGTATTGCTTTACATGACTGGGGCAGGTAGTATATGCAATAATGCACAAGCAGGAAGTCTTTCTGCCATTCAAGAATCATCCACGCTTCAATGAGCTGCTTGAAAACATTTATACTGTATGTTTCATTTTATTTTATTTAAATTGTTACAATATACGCTTACACTTTAAAACCTTGCAACTTTTAGAGGAGCAAGTTTCATGGTGTCCTTAGTTACATTCGTGAACCTTGCTTTGTATAACACATCATGTTTCCTGAGTGTTTAAATAATGTGATTTATTTGATATTTTCAGGTATTAGATTTTTTTAATAGTCGCATGGATGCTCAAAGAGTGGATGGTGACTGGTCAGTCAATGAAGTGCTCCAAGTGATAATTGTAAATTGTCGATCTTGGCGGGTTGAAGGGATGAAGGTAAAATGAAAATAAATTGTGAATCGCAGTTTACTTCCAATAGGGAATAACATTAGGAGGATTACTTGTCTTGCTTCTATGAGGCTGTATCGTTTTTGGCAGATGTTTACTCAACTGCGCTTCACGTATCAACAAGAGAGTCATCCAGAGGAGTTTTTTATCCCATATGTCTGGCAGCTCGTACTATCCCGATGGTATGGTTCCTGGAGCTTCTTATCCACATACTCTCATGGCTAGTTGTTACTGTTTTACTCTTCTAACAGTCTGAAATTTATTGGTCTTATGGCTTTTGCGTTCCCCTTCTAAACTGAATGTGCTGGCTATTAAAGTACCAGCCTTGGATAATCATTATGAGTAGTTGAGATAATCTCTAGGAGGTTAATTCTATTATCTAGCTTATTACTGATTATAAGTTTTTTTATTTCCCTTCTACCCATGGTTTTCTCGTACTGCTCATGTCACTTATGCAAAAAATTCTGTCATCTTCAGTGGATTCGAATTCAATGCAGGAGCCATAAATTTGTTTCCAGTCGATCAACCTTCAGAAGTATGTATCTGAATCTCTTATTATATATTTATATATCACATGTAACTTCCCATCAAATATAACAGCTGCATTTTTTGTTCTTTTTTAATTCTTGCTTATATTACTGTTTCTTAACTGACCCTACCTAGTGGGATAAGGCTTTGTTGCTTATGTGAATGTTTCTATTATAGATAAATGACTATTAAATTAGGGTGTCAATGTAAGTTTAAGTGTTGTTGATAATTCATCATTATCTCATAAGTGAGCATCGTTTTGGAAGTATTCTTTTGGTACATCAAGAAGTTGTTACCACGACTTGAACCTGTGACCTTCTACCGAAATCTACCCTACCCGAACCACTTGGCTAATGCCCAAGTGGCTTTTGGAAGTCCTTTTGAGTGGCATTATCCCTTCCCTTTCTTCTCTATGGTTATTTTCAAGTGATGCAACAGACTAACATCTCATTTGTGTAATGCATAATTGAAGGCTCATTTATCTTCTAAGAAACTGAAGTCTTATCGGTTTGACTAAATTGCGCTACCCCATTTTCTTTAGTAACTAAAGGATGGAAGAATTGGTTCCCACCTTCCAACTTGTAGCTTTATCTGGTGTAGGGTTAGGTCAAGATCCATCTTGTGCGTATAATGTGCCTTTAGTTTCTTTTGTATTGGATTTGACCGGTACTGATTTCTGCACATGTTTTGATCATTGACTCCATTGACAAAACTCACTTTGTTGCAGAGACTTGACAAGGGGGTGGTGGGAAGCACACTCCAAAATGGTGATTTTGACAAGCCTGAGTATCCGCTTGATCCATAGCCGGTTTACTACAAAACGTGGCAGCCAAAGAAGCTGGTTCTGTTGGTGAATACTTGTACATATGAAATAGCTGCGAAGATGTAATGTACTCATTCTTTTCTGTTCATAAATTTTTTGAGTGTAGAGGTTCATCATGAAAAATGAGATATCCACGTAATAAATAAGTGGTGATGCTAATATCCATGTCATATCATAGTTTACTGGTGCTATCACTTACACCTCAATGAATGAAATTCTTTATGTACTTTGAGAGTAATACCCTAGGCAGTTTAGATTTTATTATAAAGTATTACAAAACATATCTGATTGCACATATTCAATTCTTGTCATGTGTTATGTTTTAATTGGATCTGTGTATTAATTTCAGAGTATATAAGTATTTCTCGTATTTTTGGGTTACATTATATAGCAGAAGTTTTGGAATTCTACCCTATGAATATCTTTATGGTTGATCAAGATGAATTTATGTGTTGAGATAATAATTATAATGATGATAGTTTTATTATCTATATTATGCCTGTTTCACTAAATGAATCCTTAAATAATGTTGATTTTAGTTAGTCAATTTTGCGAGCTACCAGCAAGGAACTAAATATTGTGTTGTATCGAAGGAAATGAATCTGTATCGGGGAAAAAAAATTGTTATGCTTGAGTCTAGTCAAGCCTATTAAATTTGCATCATTGTATTTTGTTGTATAGTTAAGTGTTTATTTTTCTTTTGAAAGCATATTTCTTTCTTTACTTATTTTATTCTTTCTCCCTCGTGTACGGATATGATATGTAATTTTATTCATCAGTGTATGTTAATCCCCATGTTTGGGATTGAGACTGAATTGCTTCGGCTTCAATTTTTGCTAGTAATTTTGTATTCGTATGCGATTGTGACATACTTTAACTTCAAAATTAGATTATGTTAGATTCATATTTGTTAAATTCTTAAATAATTATTATAATAATCAAATTTTTTTAATAATATCTCAATATATAATTAAATACTAATGTAAAATATTTTCATACTACATGAATCAAAATCAAACTAAAAAGTTTAATTTATTTAAACATAATAGACTAGTTATCATACATTCTCTTCGTTAACTTAAATAAATTGGTCATTATTTATCGTAATTATAACAATCATATTTGATATTTAAATATTAATCACAATTAACATAGTTGGTAATAACAGATGCAGTGTACAGTACAAACAAATATGAAGAAACTTGTATCATTAATTATGTCACTAATTTTGATACATTAACATCTGGCCACAACTCCTTACTTTTTCTGCTCGCCCTTCACTTTCCCATACACACGCCCCTTAAAAGTTAAAAACTCAATCACACAAGGGTGCCTCCCTTGAAATACTCTGTAAAAGCAAGAGCAACCAAACCCAACATGGCAAATCTCCCATTCCACAGCTCTGCATCAGAGGACATGAACCCTCCTGATTTGGATTCCACACTAACTCCTCTCAACAGTGGAATCAGAGAAGCGAGGGACAGCACCACGCTAGTCCCCACGAACCATGGGATGCCACCGTTGGATATCTGTGCAAACACGTCCTGCCCCTTGGCCACCTCCACTGCCATTGCAGCCACAAACCCAACCATGGCCAGCCTTCCGTTGATCCTCTCCGGTGCTGGCCCACTGAAAGCCAACACATCCGTCAACTTGGTGCTCACCTGCCATTGTTCATGTTAATGGGTGCTCAGATTGATAATCAAAATTGAAACTTGCAAAGTTAATCTTCTGCTACAGCTAGATTTGTGATTATTATAGGTATTGCCAACTTGATATTTGTTCGGTTCATGGAACTTGGAAGAGACCCATTAATGGGACTGTTGGCCTTGGGTGAATGATCTTTATCTAAGCCTAAAATTCGAAGCAGAGAATTCTGTTCAGAACAGGAAGAACAAGGTTATGAACTTGGGGTGGGGTCTAATTCAGTTCACAATGAATTAACACAGGGCTCACCTTTGGTGAGCTAGCGAAGGCTGGTTGTGGAGGAGGTAGTGGTGTAGCTGGGGTTGCTGGCTGCTCTTTCTGCTCTTTCTGCAATTAAACGCCAATGGTTACATATGATTGTTCCTACCAAATGAAATGATACTCAAGCATGAAACAACCACTATTTGATCTTATATTTACATTTGCGAACCATTACCTCTGCCATGGACCGAACTCTCAGGCTAGCATTCCTTCTCAAGCATGCCATGTACATAGCAGGAATGCCAAACTGGTTCACCCTGGACCTGCTGGAAGTAGGAGTCACGGGGCTTGCTAGGATTGATTGCATAGCATATGATGGGGCAGCCATGGATGAATTTTATGTGTGGCACAGTTTCCAAATGCACTATATATGTAGCTATGATACAAGGCCAAACACAAGGGCTACTTATATGGGTCTCTCTTCCCTTGGCACCTATGCCCACCTATGCAAAGAGTGTTTCTCAGAAAAGCTTTGTGTAGATCTCCCTGCACTCCTACAATAAGACTTAATTTAAAATGCAGATGAAACATTGATGAAGGTTGTTTATATAGAATTGAGGGGCAAGCATTGTGGGGGATATTTTGGTTCCACGTCAAGCATTTCTAGGTCCTAAAGGTAATTGGCTCACGTGGGTTAGCTTGTCCACACATGGTAAAAGTAGGAGACGTGGCTCCCATATGGACCAGAAGGTGCCACCAGTGAATCTGAGGTTAAAATGGTTTCAGACTTGGAACCTGCAGGACTCCAGTTATCATTTCCTTTTATAGTTTGGTAACAACTAAGATGTTCTATTGGCTTCTAGATAATTGGTGACATGATCCACTGATCCTTCGTTAACCAGAAAATTAAGCCTTCTAAGAATTTTGGATAAAAATATATGTATACACATTGGATAAAAATATGAGTAAATTTTTTTTTTATTTTTTTAAAGATATAAAGATCATTATTTTAGTTCTTCAAAAAATTATATCATCAATTTAGTTTTTAAATAAAAGTAACATTAAAATTATTTTTATGTATACGAATAGAGATTATATTGATAAAATTTTAATAATTAAGAAATTAAATTAATGATAATTTTGTATATTCGATAAACTAAATTGATGAAATAGTATATATTAGACTGTCTGTGAGTACATATAATATTATTCTCTCTATCTCAACAAAAAACTTGATGTTGCCAATTAAAGGTATTTGTTTGATCAACTTCAGTATCTTGGCCACCAGCAAAATTCCATGCATACCTTAGATAGAAAGGTAACTTCTCTGTTTCACCAATCAATTAATAGGGTATAGAATCTCAAATTGCTTTCAAATCCTTTTCCTTAAGCTTCACTTCCAATGATGTGATGTTGGTGTTGAAATTCCTAAGTCTTGTAGTTTCTTCAAAGCAAGATAGGAAAAGTAAATTGTACTTTACCTCTTTAAAGTTGTCGTTCTTAATACTCTAAATTTAAAAATATTTTCTTTTTCGGTAGATAATTTGAACCTCTTGAAGAATCAAAACTGCTTAATTTATTAATAAATTAGTTAAAACTAATAATAAAGAGCTCATCTCTCATGCCTGTGATAATTTTTTTTTTTAGCCAAAAATTCATCAACGGAGTACATTGCCGCCCCCAATATTTTTTGTTTTTCACTGTTTATAGCCAGAATTCTGAATTCATTGTGTACCGCACTTTTTCTTTCTGTACATTTTATGCATAAAAGTTAGTCTCTTAGACTCTTACTAATATATTTTTAGAAGATAAATATCAAAACATTTTGATCAATTATATGCAATTTAAAAGAAAATTATTATTTACAGTATTTTATAATATTCAAGGGATAATATATTCTTTTAAAACTTAATGGATGTAAACTGTAAAATTTTAAATAAATGCACAAATTAATTGGGATAAAAACTGCAAGGTAATAAAGCATAATTTTGCTGGAGGAAAAGAACAAAGAGAGAATTAGGCCAATAATTACGTAAAATAGATTAAAATTTGAAATTATTCAACTGCATCAGAACAGTTTCCCGATCATGTAGATTTTGAAATGTGATTTTAACAAGTTTTAAATTTTTAATTGGTTAAATTTAAATTTGAAGCTAGCTTCTAGTTCAACTGATACCACCCGAATAAGATTAGAGTGTGATAGATACTCATCTAGTTTTATAGAAAGATACTTGACAAATTGAGCTACTGTTCAAGTCAATGTCCATTGCTATTTGTACAGAAACTCCCCACTGAGAGTTTCCACCTTACAATCAAATTCAAAGCAGAAGATCCCAGAGGATATTTTATTGAGACAAGCATAATGGTCCAATACATTATACACACACAATACTAATTCAATGACAGACTCTCATGATTCTTCCTATAATATCACAAAACACTGATAATCTAACCACTTGTTTTCTAGAATGGAGTGTGAAGGAAGATAAAGTCTGTTCATCTTCTATAACTCACAATTACTTTGATGGAGTAGTTGAAAACTTCCAATGATATTTTGAAAACATATCAAATTCTGATGCACCAGCAACTTCACAAACAGGAACTGCATCAGAAATTTCCTTCAAATCCTCATCTGTAAGCTCCAAGGCCAGAGAGATAATGTTGTTTTCAAGGTTCCCAATTTTAGTAGTCCCTGTAGTATCAAAGAAATATATGATAAAGCAATCAGTCATTAGAATCAATTCATTCTCATGTTTACAATAACAACTTATGTTATGCACAAGATATTA
The DNA here is from genome assembly GCA_019955255.1 of Castanospermum australe. Taxonomy (NCBI): domain Eukaryota; kingdom Viridiplantae; phylum Streptophyta; class Magnoliopsida; order Fabales; family Fabaceae; genus Castanospermum; species Castanospermum australe. The sequence continues at coordinate 656,680 of NSJW01000738.1, forward strand.
GGTACTATCAAATATCACTCAAGTGATCAACAATTGGACATTTTGCTGTAGATAGATGGATCATGGGTGGATGGATTGATGAAAAGAGTTATAGTGAAAAGGGTTTTAGTATCATGTTTTTCCTTCCTAATTGAGTGGTAATTTAGAAGAAAAATAACCAGATAAATAAATTGGCAGAATTTTGTTAAGCATGTGATGAGGGAAACTCAAGAATTAACAGAAGAAGCATATAGTAAACAACACATCACATATGTTGAAGACTCAAATCTTTCAAAGTGTAACAAAGTCACTACCGGGGATAGGGATTATGTCATCGCCCTGATGGAGAAGCCATGCTAAGGCTAATTGAGAAGGAGTGCATGCATGATTAGAAGCCAAGTCAGCAAGTCGTTTATATAAAAGCTTGTTCCTTTCCAAATTTTCTCCACTGAACCTGGGATGCATAGGCTGTTACAGAAACAACAAAGTTCAATAGGAAATCACTGCAGGAATAGAACCAATCAAGTGATACTTAAAGGCGTTTCCTCAAGGAAGTGGTATGATCCTGTAGGTGCAAGGTTTGAACCGACCCTTATCAATGTAATTTGAAAACCATAACAGGAAAAAGCTACTAATTCATGCAAACTTGAAACTATTTTACTTGTCACTAGCTGCATACCAACATGCTCTGATCAGGCAAAGTCTCTATCACTGCCTTCCCTGCGAAAAAGCCACGACCAAGAGGGCTATATGCCACTATTCCGATCCCTAGTTCTCTGTAAGTATGAAATGCATCTTAGTTAGACAATTAACAATGCATTTCGCATATTTGCGAATAATCTAATTTCAAAGCATAACTATGAAAGTGAGAAAACATATTAAACTACAAGACCTAACTCGAGTATAATTGTATCAATTGGCAATATAAACAGCAGAGATAGTTATTCCATTTAAAAACCTGCAAAGTGGTATTATCTCTTCTTCAATTTCACGGGTCCATAAAGAATACTCCATTTGCAAAGCAGTAATAGGATGAACAGCATGCGCTCTCTTTATAGTGTCAGCATTAGCCTCTGATAACCCAATATATTTTATCTTTCCTTCTTCTACCAGCTTTTTGAGTTCCCCCATCTTCCTTATACACATCAATTTTAAACCACATGACCATCTATAGTATAAAAGTGGTGGAAGGGTATGCATAACAGAAAAGACAAGAAAGCAATTCAAATCTTACAGTGTCTTCAATTGCCACTGAAGTGTCAACTCGATGTTGATAGTACAAATCAATGTAGTTGACATCAAGCCACTTAAGACTAGCTTCACAGCACTCCCGCACATATTCAGGGGTGCCCTTTACCCCAAAAGGAATCTCATCAGATGTAAAACCACCAAATTTTGTAGCCAACTGGACTTTTTCCCGAGGAAGTTCTTTTAAAGCCTGATGACAGGAGCAGAGGCATTTTTAAGTACATGAAATATAAATTTTACAATAGTCTTTTCCCCACAAGATGATTTCCTAAAACAAACTTATATTTGTGTCATGTTATAATAAAATCCTTGAGACATAAGTGCATATCATTGCCACTTCTAACAATATATGGAGCACAGTGGTCTCTCTGTCACCCTGTTAGTCAGTTGTTAACACATGATCAAGCAAAATATATCTGCAATTCATACAAATGTTGATGTATTTTCAGCACCTAGGATCAAAATAAAAAAGATAAAGTAGTTGGATAATAATTTGGTACCTTACCAACCATGATTTCATTATCATGATTTTGTCCATAAACATCTGCTGTATCAAAAAAGGTAATACCCTTATTGAATGCTTCCTTAATAATTAAACACCCAGCTTCATGCGAGAGGGGAGCATTATAAACTCCAGAGAGTCCTCCACATCCAAAGCCCAACCTAGAAACCTGCACTCAGAAAAAGGATATATACAGGAAATCCTGTTCATGAAGATCCCTATAAAGGTTATAAAACCAAAGACTAGATCAGCTCAAAGGGAAGCTCTTATTTAATTTGTTTATGCTACAGTTTAGCTGATAATCCCTTCTCTAACCCCTTTACGGCTCCATGGAAACAATCAAAACACTAAACTTTAGAGATAAACCTAATAATCATGAAAACAGAAACAACAATGGATGACAAATTTAATTGATTTAAAATCAAACAACAGTGGATGTTCAAGCATCCATATAGATTTGGTTGATGAAATGAAAGGAAGAGAAAAGCAGCAAGCTTACCTCTAAGCCTTGAGTACCCAGTTTTACTCTTGGGATATGCACTTGGGTCTTCTCCATCTTCAACGCTCAACAGCTTTGGCGTTGCTGAAGAAGCTATGATCTAGACTTCAAGGACAAGTGCCCGTCGAAGGTGCCAATAGACAGCAGGCAAGCGTTCGTTCTCCCACCACCAAATTTTATTTTATTTTTTTGGTTTTTTTTATTTAGACTATATTATTATTATTATTATTATTATTATTATTATTATTATTATTATTATTATATTTAGTAAATAAATTTTAAAACTAATTTAAAAATCATTAATTAATAAATATTTAACAATCTATTAAAAATATTAATAAACAATTAAATTATTGTAGCAATTTTCTATAATTAGTGACTAAGTTCAATCTCGTATTTTTTATTTAACTAAAAGTGATATATAATAAAAATTAAATTACTTTAATTTTGTTTGCTTTTATGGGAATACAATATATTCTTGGTAGGGAATCCTTCATATCACAAGAAATATGCTTGGCTTCACAGCTGAGATCATGAGAATGCCATCCCAAAGCCAACAAGGTCAAGTCCCTCGCCAGCATATTTTTTAGTATGATACAGAGGACCATAGCATGGATTAATCATAGTTTATGTCTAGAAACTTCATGCTTTCAGGAAGTAGAGTTTAAAAGGAAGCCACAGTTTAAAAAACAAGGGGATTATTTTTCATTTAAGCTTAATTGATACCATAAGGAGGCTTGGTTTTTATAGCCAAGGGCTCACAAAGTGTATGCCATCAAAGTTCGTTTTCTGGTTCTTCAAATTCTTCATGATCTGTTTTGAGAATCCTGAAAAATGTATTTATCTTTGCCTTTTCCTTAATTACTAGATTTTGTAAGACTTTCAATGGATCTTGATATCTCTTGAAGATCCCCTTTTCTTTGACTTTAATTTTTGGCAGATAATCACTTGATCCCAACTGAATAAATTTTCCTAATTTAAAATGTACATGTCACAGATTCCTTTTGAAGAATAAAATTGTTAAGATCACATAGGAAATACGTTAAGAACATGATTATCTAATCATGATTGGTCTCAAAGTCTGGGAATATCTGTCATTTATAGGCCTAATTTTGTGTCCATAATAATTTGGATTCAACATTTTGAAAATATGGACGAGAAAATGAAGACTAATGAGATTTTAGGAAGATCTCCTTTTATCATTTTTCATAGATTATTATTTCCAATGATTTTTTTTTTTTGCAATTTTATGTGCCACTAGTATAATGATGAAAATCATTCAAATAAAACTCATATAAAAGAACCTATATTTTTTGAATCATGAAAAACTATAGTTCTTCTTGGATAAATGAAAATTATAAATATAATAGATAATTTCTCTCTATCAATACTTATATTATATTTGCTACGTAAAATGATAATTTTATTAATAGAATGACGACCATAGGAGACATTATTATATAAACCTAGTCAACACAATTTATATAATTTGAGTAAGTTTAAATAATATTTATTAGTGAAAAGATGAAATAAACTAGTTTAAGGTGATTGGATCATGCAAAAAAAAATTATTAGACGCTTCAATGATAAAATTGAATCAAATGAAAAATTGTCTTGTTAAAATGGTAGAGAAATATCAAAGAGAAAACTATTGAAAAATGACTTCATCCTAAATGCTTTTATTGAAAGTTTAATTTTTGATAAAATTTAATGACATAGATTGATATATAACTTATGTGAAAATCCTTTTTTTTTTTCTATGATAAATACTTTGAGAGATTCTTAGATACAATGTTCCTATACTATAGTATTTATCTCATGTCATGTTAATTATATACACTATCATTATTTCTCATTATCTATACACTTATTAACATTTAAAAAAATATAATATATACATATATATCTATACTATTATATAAAAGGAATTCTCCCTTTTGGTATCCAAGTTTTTATTTTTCTTAAAATGTCATCATTAAATTATTTTTTGTAAATTAAAATAAAGATACAAATGTCAACTAAAATTATAAATTACAGATTATTCTTCTTTTTGCTGTCCATTTTTTCTATTCTTATAAAATTATTAATAATTAATTACACACCAATAAAAATATAAAAATTAATTCTTTTTAATAATGATACTATACAATTAAATACTCTTCATTTTTAGAGGAGTATATTATGCTTTTTTTAGTTAATTAATTAATTTATAATTACAATAAATTTATAATTAAAATTATTTTTATTTTACTAATTAATTTATATTTTTAATATATTAATTAATAAATAATTATATAAACTTAAATAAAAATGCGGATTAGATTTTAAAATGCTAATAACTATAATCTATATTATTAAAGAGAATTATATTATTTGATTTTAAATTTTTAATTTTTCAAAAAATTATTATTAACTAATTAATCACAAAAAAAAGAATAAAATTAAAAATACAGATAGTTTTTATATTTATCTATACTATTATAATTATTTTAAAATATAGATAGTTATTTTTTTTATTTTTTAAATTATTTTTATTTAATTGATTAATTTATAATTATAATAAAATTATAATTAATTAATTAATTAATTAAATAATTATATTAAAAAAGTACTAGTAAGAGATAATAATATTGTCTTTCGGAGTTTGGCTGTAAATAAGAATCTCATTTTCTCCGTAAGGAGTGTGTCATTTCTCACCGACCCATTGTGTCATTGGCTCGTGAACGCAGTAAAACTGGCTGCGTTCACACGTTAGGGGAGGCAAACGACGCCACAGCATCAAAGCACTACCTATCTTCGACTTCAGGAAAGCCACGGAGGTGCCGTTTTAATGTGTTGCAGAGACGAGCCAGGAAGGAAGGAAGAAACGCTCGCAAAGTTGCAGTCTTTAAGATCTTAGGGAACCTCGCACTCGCCTTGTAATTTTCAAATCCAAAATCCCCAAAAAGGGAAAAGAAAATAATGGAGGAAAAGCATAGAAAGAGAATTGCGAAGACGTGGATGGTTTTGATCTATTTGATGTTGAGCTTCTTGGGTGGCATTGAATCTCTGTCTGTGACGGTAAACGACGTCGAGTGCGTCTACGAGTATGTGCTCTACGATGGCGACACGGTTTCTGGGAACTTTGTTGTTGTCGACCATGACATTTTCTGGAGCTCCGATCACCCCGGCATCGATTTCACGGTCAGTGGAACTGAAATCTCAAATTCTGTGATGGGTTTCCATTTTTGATGCATTTGGGTTCCTTTTGATAAAATTATTGATGATGGGTTTTGTATTTTATGGGAAAAAAAGGGTAACTTTTTGTTTTTGGCCTCTATTGGGTTTGTGAGAATGTGGAGAAAATGATCAGAGAATTAGTTTAGCAGTCTCTATTGGTTCTCACCTAGAATAGTTGAAATAGTTGTAGTGGGTACCTGTTCAAAGGTTCTATTATTCTACGTTTGATATGCACTTCAGAGTTTAGACCAGACTGCTATTCTGTTGCTAGTGAGCCCCGAGCTTATGAGTGATGGATTGACTTATATGTCTAACCCAACAAAAAACCAAAAGCTGCCAGTATAACATAAGGGAATGAATTTGGATAAGCTGCAGACACCAATTTATATGGCTTGGATTGCATCTTCGTTAAGCTGCATTGCGGATGGTGGCTAACAAAATATGTTGGAAGTCTCTAATGAAATTTCTATGTATGCCAGTTTCAATATTTTAAGGTGATTGATTTTGCAGTTCCTCCTGCTAAGAATACTAAGTTTCATCTGGTGCATGAACAATAACCAAGAATGAATACCAGTACTTGTTTTTTATGGTTTTTGCCAAGCACTGATGCTTGGTGATGCATTATAGGAGTAATGAATTGAGGTAGATCAGCATGTCTGCATGAGTTATAAATTTTATTCAACAATTATGAGAAAAGTTCAACAATTGAATAGAGCTTCCCACCCCCCCCCCCCCAAAAAAACAAAAAATCTTTCACTTTAAAATAGGGAATTTATTCCACAAACCCCTTCAGAAAAGAGAAAGGCTGAAGAATTTGTAGCAAAGTCAGGCTGCGAATTGAATGGCAGAAAGTGATGACTGATGAAAGGTGAGGGAAGAAAAAAGCAAAAAAGAAACGTGTGTACTTCTATCTCCATCTGGGTAATGCGGATATTTGAATGGATGGCCTTTATTTTCTTCACCTAATTAGATTTCTTTTCCAGTGTGTTACTTTTTTATTTACTGGAGAGTGCAGCTTGAGACCTTGAGGTTTGAGTAAATCAAGGATTATAAGCTGTTGGAGGCCTTTTGATAACCTCTGCATGAAGGGCTTTTTCGGGCAAATGATGTGTGATAACAAGCATTCTAGGAAGTAGCATGGGAACCATCTTTGGTTCCTGATTTATATGAACCCATTCTAGCTTAGCAGCCATTAGCTTTTAGAATTACCCACCTAAAATTGTATATCGATTTATAGCTTTAGCATCGCAAATATCATAATTTTGCAGCTATCTGCAGGTGACATCACCGGGAGGTAATACTGTCCACACTCTCAAGGGAACCTCTGGGGACAAATTTCAATTTAGAGCCCCAGGCCATGGAATGTATAAATTTTGCTTTCATAACCCTTACTCGGCACCTGAGACTGTTTCTTTCTACATCCATGTTGGTCATATTCCCACTGAGCATGACCTTGCCAAAGATGGTATGTTCTCTGTGTAAGCAGGTTTTATTAGTAGATTCTGTTATCCTATTACTGTCTTTATGTGTTTAGGTCATGAACAGTATATAAGTCATTTAGTTAAGTGTTCTTTTCTTTTAATTTTTTTTTTCCTGGGCCTTCCCTTTAACTATGGTAGATGGACTTTTGCAGAGCATTTGGACCCAATTAATGTTAAAATTGCTGAGCTTAGAGAGGCACTAGAGTCTGTTACAGCTGAGCAAAAGTACTTGAGAGCTCGTGATTCACGGCATCGCCATAGTAAGTATTTTTCTTTTTAATGAACTGCACTGTTCTACTGTGAGAAATTTGGTTGTGGTAGTTGTGATAGTTTTCCTGCAATGTTATATGCATTTATACAATTCAATGGATGCTTTTGTTTAGTTTTCTCTTCATAATAGGGATGATTCCCTGACATTACCTTATATCTATTTTGACATTAGTGATGATTGTAGAGGAAAAAAAATTCTCTTTTTGAGATTTTGTATCTAGACGGTGATTATAGATTATAGGCTAAAATACAAAAAACCTCCTCCAACTATAGTTTATTTTCAGAAAACCCCTTATGCTTTGGAACTTAGCAACTCGATTCCTTGAACTTAACAAACTGTGCATATTAACTCTCTATAGAAGATTTTCTGCACATGCATAAGGGTTCAATTTGTACTAGGATGTACACTTTGGTAAGTTTAGGGCATCGTGTTGCCGAGTTTCAAAGCATAAGGGTTGGAGGGGTTTTCGTATTTTAGCCTAGATTATATAGTGCTAGAGTTAATCTACATGACTTCCAGATCCTATAGATGTGTTCTGGGTATGGCTAAATTTTTTTTCCATTAAGAAGATCCAAGTGTGTTTCCATATTCTGAAAAATATGGCAAACCTATGAGGCATAGTAACATGCTGCCCAAGAAAGCTTCTGTGATAACAAATATCACTTTGTTCTTGTTACAGTTCTTATAATAAAACCAATAATGACGTTTTTATTTTTATTTTTAGTATTTATTTTCATATTTTGGAAATAGTTTTTAAACAGTTTCTGAAATACAGCCTAACAAACCCTTTAAAGTCATGGTGTTTTTAAGAGATTAAACACAGTTTAAACATTATATTCCTTTTGAATAAGTAAGATATCTCTATCTCAATCGATTGCTATATCTGTCTTGCGCAGCATATCATTTCCTTAGAATGTTTAACTTTTTGTATCAATGTTTACTGTTTAGTCATGATAGTTGTTGATTTAGTCCTAGCACACCGGTTTCTATCTGTTGCTTATGTATCCTATATCTTATCAGTTATGATACTGATACTGTTTTCAAGAATAAAAAAAGTACTCAGGAAGATATCTTATTATTCTCTACTCTCTTGCTTCTTTCATTCTTGTTAAAAAAAAAACGAGCGCAGCAGCCACCTTCCTAGTTCTAATGACTCAACTTGCTATTTGTTTCTGATGTAGCGAACGAGAGCACCAGGAAGCGTGTTATATTCTACACTGTGGGAGAGTACCTTCTCTTGGCTGCTGTTAGTGCACTGCAAGTCATATACATCCGGCGCCTTTTCAGCAAGTCAGTGGCCTACAACCGTGTTTGAGTCTCCTGATCGAGAATTCTTGTATGCTTCTAAAGTAGTGCTTTTTCATACTCTATGCAAGTATATGCAAGACAAATGTATAAAAATAATATCAAATCTAACATATATTTATTTGTCTTGTATCTACTTGTAAGGAGCAAGAAAAAATACTTACTTCAAGAATATATAAGAATTTCTCCTCCCGATTAACATTATGGTTGCCTTCTTTAGCAGCTGGGTTGGTTTTACATGTGTTTTCACAATATAATGTTTGAACACAATTTCTCTTTCCAGCGGAGACGCGACTTTATATTTAATACTCCAAAAGAGTTTTGCATTCCACAGTCTGAGTTTTAGTGGATTTATATAGAGATTTAACCTTGTGGGACAATACTAGTGTACTACAATCTGTTTATTAACTAGCCTCATTTTCAATTTCTTGGGTTATATAAGAGGTGCTGGCAATGGGGCAAGGAGGGGAAAAAGGTGCCCTTTTTGAGAGAATTGAATCTTCGACATCATCCCACCTTGCCCTTAAGATTCAGGCCGATGCCAACTGGACTACAAGCTAGCTAACCATTTCCATCATTTTTATTATGGCTGTTTAGTTACTTTTAGAATGGAATTTCTAAGTGCTTTGCCCTTTGTTTTGAATGATTTTTTTTTTAATAAAACAATCAGGCTTAGTTTAGATAATATAATTAAGAATGAGGTTATCCATAAGGGTGTGGTTCATTGGTAAGGAAGCAGGGGTTTTAGTGGGATGAGATTTACTTGTACTGTGAAGTGTTTGAATTTGTTGGAGAATATTTTGCGGGGAGGGGTAGCAATACTATCTAAAGTGAGAATTAGTTTCACATCCACAGAAGTGTGGAGATACTCCACAAGAAAAAAATAATTATGTAACTTGAGGTTGTAGTTTAAGAATTTATTATAGCTCGAGGGATGGAGGTCTTGTGAGGTTGAGTTGATAGCTTGTTTGTTTCATATTTATGCCAACGCTAACGTCAGAATTCACCTTTCCAATGCACTTTCACTGTGTAAGTAATTGTTACTTCCTGCAAATGCCTGTTTTCAACGTTATTCTCAAACAAAACAAACAGTTAAATTCTTACGAAAACCAAAAACAAAAAATAGGTTTATTTCACTGAAAATTAGTTAGCTTTTACAAAACGTTAATATATTTGGGTTTTGTTTTTATAAATTTTTATGTAAAATACCACAAATATGAGTGATATAATTGTGTTATCGTAATCGAATTTTTTTTTTTCATTTTTTTCTCATTACTCTTACGCTGTTATATTTCTTGCATAAGAATTATTTCAATTCTTATAGATGAACTCATAAAATATACGAGTCTTACACAAACCAATCCTTTTGCAATTCTAGATATGTGGAATGGTATAAACGAGAATAATGTGCAAGAATTATTATCCTTACATTGTATGCGCTAGTGAGAGAATTCGTATTTCTTTAGTAATACTCTATTCTAAAACAAAAAAGTTTGACAAACTCAACGTAAGATCTAAAGATCTATTTTTTTTTTTTTTTGTATAATGGTGGTAGTTTAAATTTATGACGTTCAATAAATTATTCAGATTTCTTATCATTAGTTCACTCTTAATAGTTTTAAGCTGTAAAGATTTTTAATCATTGACCATATAAAACTAAAACCTATCAATTGAAAATAATGTAAATGATTCAAATAAATTAAAAAAATTATATTATGGCAATAAATCTTTAATATTAAAATTGATGAATAATACTATTTTTGTTTCAATTACATTTGCTTAAGCCAACAAAAATTTATAAAATGCATATCTTGGTGTAGAAAATTAAATTTCTAGATGGAAAATAAAGGAGACTTTGCAGGGAACGAAGATGCGAAGAAGAGAAAATAAGATATATTATCTTCCTTTGTATTGTTTATTTTCCTCTTGCATTATTTTTTTTATTTAACTTTCTAAGTTACTGACTCTTAGTTATAACTTTTAGCTAGGTATTCATATATATATATATATATATATATATATATATATATATATATATATATATATAAACACTTTGAGCTAGTTGCTTAATTAGAATTAAACCTTAAATCTTGGGCAGAGAGAACCGCCACTTGATAAGAAATCAATAGTTTAACTCACAACTCTTTTGTACCAACCAATTGTGTAACCTACCAAAGTACCCCTAATCTCTTTATTAATTCTTTTATTAATGAATTAATTAAGTCAAAGATAAGGCCTTTGAATTTGATCCATCCAACGCAGCATAACTTTGTTTTTGTGTTTTTTTTTTTGGGGTACATGCAGCATTCTATGTTGGTTCACTGTATCTGTACCTGACCTTGCATTTTACTCTAAACTATTATGACACTAATCATAATATTAAAGGTTTGGTTTTTTTAAAATGAGAAATTCATTGCAAAAGCAAAAATAAATAGTTATAATTATTGATAAAAAAATTAAAAAAAATAATTGCTCATTTTTTGTTGTAAAAGAAATCTTTACTTTATAAGAGTTAATTTTTTTAATAAAAATCTAAAGATTAGTGTAGAATAGGAGTGTCCATAACCAAATCAAATCGATCTAAATCAAAAAATTGAAAACCAAATAATTCTCTTTTTATACAAATTAATTGGTCTAGTTCGGTTTTCGATTCTCATTTATAAAACTGAATTAAATTGAATTTGTGTAATTATACATATATATTTTTATAATTATATGCTTACATATTATTAGATTTTAATTTATTATTATTTTTGTAAAAATGTTTTGGTTAATTTATAATTTATATCTATTTGATTATATTTTTTTTAACATTTTTATGGTAATTTATTGTTGATTGAGTCAAGGAGAGAAAAAAAGTCTAGTTTGATATAATTTTTTTAAAAAAAAGTATTTGAAAAAAAACTGATTGGACTAAACCGAATTAAACCAATTGAGAATGATTTGTTTTGATTTGACTATCTAATTAAAATAAAACTGATCGGTTTTTAATATATAAAAAAATTAATTAATTTAATTCACATAACTTTTTTCTTCAAAATCAAATCAAATCAAATTATGAATACTCTTAATATAAAGAGAAAAGGCTAAACTTTTTAAGTAAAGGCCAAGTGAGATTTAATTATTAGATGAAAAGACTTTAGAGATAAAATCTTGGTCAAAAATAAATTACCCAATCCGTTTCTTTCTAGTTAGTTATCTATGGGAAGTTGTACAAAAATTAAGCCTAACTAATATGAAAAAAAAACAATTATATTAGTAGATTACATTTTTATTAGAATAGTTAAAAATATTATTTTTTGCAATATTGTCGCAAAAGGAAGGAAGGGCATAATGGGATCCAAATTTCATTGAAGAAGTTTATTGAAGCACCTCAGTCATTCTATATATATATATGTGAAGGGCATTAGCATCATCCTAGCTTTGCAACATTCCATTTCTCACTCTACTAGTAACTGGTCTTTGCTTTCTGTTGTGTGCGGTTCCATCCAACGATCCACAAAAATGCTTGCAGTTTTCGACAAATCGGTGGCCAAGAGCCCAGAGGCTCTGCAGAGCCCTCAATCCAACTCTGTTTCAGCCCTCCAAGATGGGTTTCTGGCGCAGCACTTCGCCTCTGTCCACCCTGCTGCCGTCACCGTCAACCTTGCCTCATCGGGTCTCTTGGCCTATTCTCTTGACAAACAGAATCCCCTCCTCCCGAGGTGCACTACCCATTTCCCATGATTCTGTGTTTTTGACATTAAATTTTCTTACTTCAGTTTTTTTTCTTGATCTGGGTAATGGGTATCTTGGTTTTTCCTTATCGGTTGTTTATCTTGTGAGGAATCTTGATTGAAGAGATCAAAGTTGGAACCTTTTGGATAAACCCCAAGTGTTCTTCCTACCCCTTTAATTCCTTATGTGTTTCTTGATCATCGAATCACTGTCTTTCTGCTGTTTTGATATGTTTTACCTGTCCATCGATGCTTGGTTGCTGATTTCATTTTTCTTTTAGGCTTAAGTTTGATTTGATCAGTGGATTCTTTCAGCTTCCAAGATAAAGTTAACACTTGGGATATAGAGCTTGACATCTGATTTGTAGAATTTGTTTCATGGCATCTTATTGTAGTGTTTGTTTTCCTGACATTATTTTCCTGATTAATTTTTCTTCACAATCACTCTGAACCTTATTGGAACTGACTTTGGCCAAACCTCAGGGATCGTCCAGTTTTATGATAATTTATTAGAACTACCACTCTATGAAGTGTTCGAGATTTTTGCATAGTTGTAACTTTTTGGTTCTTTTTCTTTATTTTTCTTTTTTTTTTTTATGTTATGCATAGATCCATGTTATCTGCATGCATATGATTCTATATATTATTTTTTCCGGTTCTGGCATTATCTGTTTTGTTTCAATTGATGACGTTAACACAAGACAGAAGAAAGATTTAAACCATGCTATACCATATATAAAATCCTATAGATTCTCCTTGAAGGTTGTTTGGGTGTGTTATAAAATAATGTTTTTCTTTTGTTGTTCTTTCACGGATCTTAAATAAATTTTCTCTTTTGTCAGTATATTAAATGTGTATTCTCAACTCTTGTCCTCCCTGATCATAAAGAGAATTTATGAAAGATGATTAGATACTCTAAAATTGTTTAAAAAATATTATTATTCTTGAAAATCAGTCATCTTTCTTTTCTCATGTTTGCAGGCTGTTTGCGGTTGTGGATGACATCTTCTGTTTATTTCAAGGCCACATTGAGAATGTTGCTAATCTTAAGCAACAATATGGATTGAATAAAACAGCAAATGAGGTGATCATTATCATAGAGGCTTACAGAACTCTAAGAGATCGTGGTCCCTATCCTGCTGATCAGGTTGTGAGAGATTTCCAAGGCAAATTTGCATTTATTCTGTTTGACAGTGGTACTAAAACCGCATTTGTTGCTGCTGTGAGTAATCCTTGGATCCATCTTCTTTCCTGTCATATTTGCCAATCATTTGCTGCTCTAACCTGGAATGCATATCCTGGTCCTTTTCAGGATTCTGATGGGAGTGTTCCCTTCTTCTGGGGGACTGATGCCGATGGAAATCTTGTTCTTTCAGATGAGACAGAGATTGTACGTAAGAGCTGTGGGAAATCTTCTGCACCTTTCCCTAAAGGTAATAATATGATTAAATTACCCCACCAAAAAAAGAACATGATTTAATGTGGCAAGGAAGTTGACTCCCTAGGCGCCCTGTGTTGAATATATTTTGAGACCTCACTTTTAAAAATTATTATATGAGCATAAGTATATTAAAAGTGAACTGGAATAAAATAAGGAATGATGAGTTCAATGGATTAGAAATGGGAAATTTGGGGACATTGACATTATTTCTGTTTAAGATTTGCTACAAATCATATTTTCTTTTGTTTCCCAACCAACTTTACGTTCAAATTTCCGTTGTTTCCTTTTGCAATTATCCTACTTATTTCAAGTTCCTCATGCTCTGTAATTGGTTGTCCACTGTCAATGTTTCTTATTTTTTGTACATGAGTTTTCAAATTGTTTGGCTCAAATGGTTTGATTCAAGAAGTAACATCTATGTTTGTACATGTTTAGGATGCTTCTTTACAACATCTGGAGGTTTGAGGAGTTTTGAGCATCCGCTTAACGAGCTGAAGCCTGTACCAAGGGTTGACAGTTCTGGTCAGGTGTGTGGTGCAACTTTCAAGGTGGATGCTGAGTCTAAGAAGGAAACAACTGGCATGCCAAGAGTTGGAAGTGCTGCTAACTGGTCCTCTAATTACTGATTGCAACTCTATCTTGTTTGAACTAAGGCTTTTATTATATCTGGACACAGTTGAATTTTCCAGTTGAACTCATCATCTGTTCCCTTCATATGATAACTTTGAGGCTCTGGCGAGTGCTTAGCTTTATCTTTCTAGTTTACATGCTGAGCAGAGATATGATTTCATGAAGGTATCCAAGTTGCTTGAAATCAACATTAAGCTGATACTTTCTTGGCACATGTCATGTAATAATATCAACTTGCACGCAGGTTTATCCTGAAATGTAGATTGTTTGCTTTCCTTTATTTGATCTCATTTACTTTGGGTTTATTTCTGTCCTACATAAACTGTTAATGTGATGGGTATTATGTCAAACACTGGCTCAACCCCCATTTAAGGCAGCTGACTTCAAGATTTAGAATGGTTGAGTTTTGTTGAAATTGCAATATATCTGCCACAGACAATAAGGGCTTGTTTGGATTGGTGAATGGGAAGAAAATGAGTGCAATGGAATGGGATGATAAGAGATACCATTGTTTGAGTTTTTAAAAATAAGATAAAATGGAATGGAATTAGGTGGACTCCTTCCATCCCATTTCATTATATACTCTTATTTTTGTTCCCTTCCAAATTTGGGATAGGAAATGGAGCCAACTAATAATTCTTATCATTCCATTCACTTTCATTAGTTTCCATTAAAGTTTTCAAAATCTATTTTATTGTTAAATATCCAAACAATAGGATGAAAATTTTATTCATTTCTATTTCATTTTATTCCATTCTATTTTATCCTATCCCATTCTAACCCATTGATAAATATCCAAACAAAGGCTAAAGGAATATGTACATAACTGAAGAGCATTCACTTGTTTTTCCTGGAATATGCTATCAATTTTCAAAAGCAACAACACGCTGCACGCTTCAAACCAACACTAAAAGCAAATATTAGGCAAAATTTGATGGTACCAACAATAATTTCTTGCTTTAGTTGGTATGTTTAGAAGTAAATTAGTGGGGGGGAGTTTAGATAATTTGCAAGAGTTAATAAGTTCAAATATCTATTTCATCATTGTGCTAAAATATTTCTTGCTTTAATTGGTGGCTTTAGAAGCCAAATAATGGTGAGTTTAAATGATTTACATGAGGTTATAGGTTCAAATTTTCATTTATGTCATTGTGCTAAAAACAAAATGTTAGAAACAAAAAACCATCAAATCTTGGTTACAGTTCATATTTTGCCAACAAATTGGTTAGTTGGAAAACCGCAAAGTCACAGGTTGAGAACATTGCTTCAGCCTCTGGCAAGGTAAACACTTTGCTACCACATACCCTAAGGACTGGTTTTTTTGGATCAATCTATGACTGCAACCTGAACTCCAATATCGAGTGGATAAAGCAAAAGCCTCCGGTTTTGTGACAAAAGAAAAAAAAATCTGCTTCTGATGCTTATTTTATCATGCTTTAAAGTAATCGGTTGAGAGTTGAAAATTAACGTATGACTTTCAAGTAAGTAAAAATATTTATAATTTATCATATAGTTATGATTTAATGGTTGAATTATTTCCTTTAAAAAGTTATTAAATAATTTCGATTTTTTCTTTGATGTCAACAGATCCTATCCATAAACACACACATATATAAAAAGATAATTTCAATTAATTTGTTGTACTTGTCAAGTATTTTTATTTATTTTTAAGTTATATAGCAAACACGGCTGACTTTGTCTTGTTAAAATGAAATACAAAATATAATTAATATTATTTGTTAAACAGAATTAATGTAACTCATTTATTCCCAGCCTCATGGTTGTCACTTGTTTAGTTCTCTCCCTCTTATTTCCGAAACCTCTTTGGCATATTGTAGTTTTGCTTCTTTGATCGCGTTGTGGTTGTTTAGTTTGACTTTAGCCCCATTGTTAATTAAAAAAAATATAATCTATATGATTATAAAAGGGTTTCTTTTATTTGATAGTTAATTTTCACTTTTTTTAAAAAATATTAATAATTAATTGAACACAAATAAAAAAATAAAATTATAAATACAAACATTTTTTTATAACTATATCTTACAGTTACATCTACTTTCAAATAAAGAATTATCCTTTTTTATATATACTATTATAACTTATTCTAATATATTTTATTTTTATATAAAATTATTTTTGTTTAACTAATTTTAATTATACTAAAATTATTATTAATTAATATAAGAAAAAATTAAAAGAATACAAATTGAGAGGCACAATAGTACCTATCAAAACACTAGTATAAAAATATTAATCAAGTATACTAATAAAAAATTATGACAAAAATTTTAGCTATAAAAGGGATAATTTTAAACTCAAGATGCTATATGAATTAATATAACTCACTTATATTTGTTAAATATAATAAATATAATTGACTTTTATTTGTTAACCAAAATGCACAGAAATAACTTATACCAACAAATGCGAACTAGCTAATAACCATAAGGGTAATTTTGACACTATATATCTAATATTTATATTAATATTAGTATTGGATTAACTTTTTTAACAAAAAGTTAACAGAATGAATTATTTATTATGAAAATAAAAAAGAGAGAAGTGAGAGAAAGAAAATGAAAGGAGAGAAAAGAACAAAATAATAATTAACCAAATATCAATAATAGTTCTAAGCCTAAGACTAAAATCTTAGAGATCAACTATTTAGGCACCTCCATTTTATATCATTTTTTTATATCTTTTTATTAGCGTGTAACTTTGTACTCTATGTTAGTACCTTTTAAAATATGTTAGTAATTCAATTTTTAAACTGTGATAAAAGAAAATTATCAACACATAAAAAGTTCAAAAGAGTAAAAACACAAGTTATTAGTTACTATAGCAAAGGTGAAAAAAAGGGATTCAAAAGTAGCACACAACAAAATCCAAACTGCATGGTAAGGTTAATTTTGAGTTTTAGCATTTACAACACATGGTTGATGTAATCTACATTTGTGGTCAGGAGACATTCAGTATTCACCCCTTTTTCCTGCACTCTTCAGTCTTGCAGCACTGGTAAACTACCGGAGTATTGCACACAGTTTTGAAGTAAGTTCTTGTTACAGACTGGATAAGCAGCAATGATAATATAATTCTAAACAAGAGTGATGAAGTTGAATAACTGAGCTGCACAAATGATTGAAATATGATATATCACACATGATACACCGAGAATGTTGGATGATTTATGTAACACTCTTCTTTACTGAAGGAGGCCAAGACAATCTCCTGTGGCTTGTACCATTATCCTGATGGATCTCACTTACCTCGCTCTCTGCATCCTCAACTTGCTGATCTAACTCTTGCCCCCTTGGGTCTCTGATAGCTAAGTCATCAAAGCTTGCTTCATTTTTCCATGGAGGCGGAGTCACAGAGTCAGAAACTCCTGGTAGTCTTTGGGAAGGATCTCTGGCTGGTGTCCTAGGTACAGGGGAATCAAAATGACCCACTCTAAGATTTTGAAGTGTTGCAAATGACTCTCTCATGGCAGACATGGCTTCAAAGAACCGAGTGCAAGATGCCAAAGCTACAGGAATGGGTCGAAGCATTTCCTGGAGGAAAAAGAAGTTATTGATGATTAAAATGCAAGTGGCAAACGCAAAAAGGAAAGCCCTTAATTGCCTGATGCACAAGCTGCAAAAATGGCACAACCCAGTACAAAAGACACTAAATGGAAAACACTTGAGATTAGCTACCCTTTATCTACTGTAGCATAAAAGAAAGCATCACAGAAATGGTTGAAAAAATTGCTATATTTAATTAGAATTAAGGCAAACAAAATTCTCCTAAACAGGGACCATGACTGGGGAGGAAAAAGGAAAAAAAATGGCCGGGCAGGAACTGGAAGTATGGTAAATAGAGTGTATAAAATATGATTAAAATCAGGGCAAGTGGTTATTGAGAAATGAGAACAAGAACAAGAAGTTTCAGAGAAAAAAGATAAAGGGAAGAAAAATAAAACATGGAAAAAAGAAATCATAAATGGGATCTAGGATGTATAACAGAAAAATGATCATGGAAAGTGGAAAATGTGCAAGACCAACTATTTAAAAAGCTTAAACTATCAGGTACAAACACATGAATAGTTTAATATCTTTTACCTGCCCCTGCACGCAAGAGCTCTTTGAACTTGAAGCATAGACAATGTATAGGCTCACTTTAACTTATAAAGAATGAAAGCAACAATGATCAAACTCTTAACCACTTAATCAAAGAGCGATACCATGTCAAGAACTAACAATCTCAAAAGCTTAAGCTAGGCACATGAATAGTTTTATATCTTTTAACATAAACAAACAAAGACACCTGCATGGATTAGACATGAAAAATCATTTAAGATGTAACTGAGCCATGCAGAGCCCCTAGAGGGGACAATCAGTCCATTTATTTTGAAAACAGCTAGGTATTAATAACTAAAGAAAGAGCAAGCCAGGATAAAATCCCACGTTTCTGAACCAACAAATTAGCCCTTATTGAGATGAGGCAGCCTTCTTGAAGGCTTTTGTCTTTCACTAACTCAGTTGCTAAATGAGCAAAAAGAGTAAGTACTACTATCTTGTTATAAGTGGTTTGTATTTAGTTTTGGGATTGACTTGACCCAACAAGGAATTACCACCGGCAACCCCCCCCCCCCAAAAAATCACATCCTTCACAGTGAGTGTATTGGGTGTTTTGGGGTTAGGGTTTGAGTGGTGAGCGGCTACTTTTTGTAATCTTCATCAATCATAGTGAATTCTATCTTTGTTTCGCCCGTGGACATTAGGCTTGTGGTTCACTGTAGCTTGTGGGTTGAATCGCGTTAAATTCTGTGTTGATTTATCTTCTCTTCATTTTTCCGCTGTGTTTGGTTATAACATATATAAACTCAGGTGCACCAAGAAGGCACCAGATGCCTTACTAAAAAAAACATCTCAGTTGGGCCTTCCAAAGGTGCTAATGCTAGCAATTGCATCAAATTACTGCTGGTGTGTGCACTTTGTTGCCTTTGAAAACACTTACTGGAATGTGATAAAATGCACAACCTTTAGAAAGTGTAACAGACACTAAGATTAGTTTCAGATTACAATGATGTCATTCAATATTGCATTTAGAAACCAAAAGGGTCCCAGAGAAACTCAGTTAACATTAATTAGTTCATAACTTCATATACTTCAAGTCTGTAACATCACCTACCTTAGTTGATGAGCATTTTACATGATTATCTTTCAGATGTCAAAGTTTTCAATCTTTGTTACAACAGAAAACAACAGCAACCAAGCCTTGTCCACTAGGCAAGGTCGGCTGGCTACATGGATCAATTGATGCCATTAGACTCAATCAAAATTTTCATTCTTTGTTAGCATGTAAATATTTTAAAACTCCATTAACATTATTTGAAGGTTCAACGATCAGATCAGAGCAATTGTAAAGTGTCAGAGTGGACTCATAGACTTACAATTATTCTTAATTTTCCAAGTGATAAACAAAAATCATAAAGGATAAGAACTAAATCCATTGTCACCAAGGCCCAAGACACATACTTAATGCTGCCAAGCAACTAGAATAACAAGAAAAATTAACAACACAAGATAAAAAGACAAAACGAGGGTCCAGGGATGCAAATAGACTTAAGAGTTAAGACATGATGGAGACAGAAAGTTATGATATCTAAATCAAGACTTAAATCTTAATCAATCAAAATGAATGTAGAGACATACCCCCCAAACTGAAGTAGGTTCCTTGAAATTTTGACTCCATTGAAAATCTGCCACTGATGCCGTCAAGGCACCATAATCACTAGCTGCCTTCATCAGTAGTTCTGAGAATTGTTTCTGCACAAATTGAAGAAATATATGACACTAGCATTACAATGTCTTTCTTAAATGCATATTACACTCAGTAATAATTCATCAACATTTTACTTTAATTTTCAATTATAGTTGAGTATGTGGATTCATGCTAATATTTAAACACTTTTCCCCTAAGATTAAAAGTCTAGTTTTGAAACTACATATATTCAGTCAAAAGCACAGTTAAATAAGATCTCATATGAACCCCCCCCCCCCCAAGCCATCTCTTGCACACGTGTACTGTACACAGACATAGACATAGACACACGCTCTTCATCTAGATGGCAGTGCATTAAAAGGAGCTATGTATCATTCCTTTTGCAAAGCCATAAAACTTCTGATTTCTGACACCACCGAGTGTGAATCTCTCCATATTTCTTATCAAATAAGCTTTTCACCAGTTTCCAGTATCTAGAAGGAATTTGGCTCTGCCAACCAATCCACAAATCTTATTCTTCTCAAATCCCTACAATTAGACAGTCAAATTATTAGAAGTGTCTATATTCCACTTAGAAAGAACATTTTTTAAATAATATCAACTGCTATGAAAAATTTAGATAATAATTCCACCACCATCAAACAGTCAGACGAGTTCACAAAGCTGTCAACTTTCCACTGTATATTCTCAGAAAAAAAAAAAAGTACTGTTACCTCTCTTCATGTCTGCACCAGTAAGAAGTCATGATAATTCTCAGGCACTATGATAATATCTTGACAACATGACTTAGCAAAATGTTCTTGCCAATCATTACAATCAAGTTAATGTCTATATTGACATACATCTTGTGTCAAACAATGACATACATCACCTGTCCAACTACAACCAGGTGTATTAGCCACCATCTATGAAAGTCAGAGGGGCATTATTTGTCTGGATAATATATGAAAAGTCCCAGACACTTTGCTCACCACTCCAGTCTGTCATCCAAATATTGTGTGTCACTATGTTCTATGACCAAACACCAAAGGACAACCTACATGTCAAATTTGTACCACCACCACTTTCTTCCCAGAATAAGGACTTCCATTCTCAGAACATAGTATGCAGAACCATCCATTTTCTTGTGTTATTGTCCCCACAAGATTAATGAAATAATGTCACTTCTGAATTTGTCTTCTATTCCTGTTAGCCAAAGCCTTTATTCTCCGCCCCGCAATCAGCACTGCAGACATTCACCATAGTGCAGTGCCACTGTGTGATCTATGATGCCATAACCCCACAACAATTTCACCAAGTCCATGAACATTCTACAGCATACTTCTACTTCTAAAGGTTGAAGAAACAGCACATTCTTTCTCTAGCAGTGATGCAGCAACATACTCTAAAAATTGACCATCTTCTTCCGAGATGCAGATAGTAAAGAAACCATTCACTTTATAAGGGAGATTTTGCATCTTATTGTCAGTATAATTAGCACGCATATTTGCATAAGACAACACCCCATCCTCCGCATTTTCAACAACTGCTGAATCAGACACCTGATGCATCTTATGACCCACTTCCACTTTCATTTCACTCACCCTCATCTTGCAAAAACTTCAGTTTATTGTAATCCAAATCCTTGCAGAAGGTATTAATTAAGAATTCTCTTAAGTATTTCCCTTTCTAATCTAGGAACTCACATGCTTATCCCATGCTCAACCGTTTCTCTTTGAAGTATGGACAAAGACATCGGACATACCATAAGAAGAACATGCAGACAAAGCAGAATCAGCAAATCTAAAGTAAGGAAACAGAGTATAACTCGTATTTTACATGGATTGCAATTTACACTGAACCCACAACCATATATGGACATATCAGAGTCTTTGATCTTAGTTCTAACAGCTACTAATGAATTCACAATATCAAGATTTTTCGTTTCACATTGCTGCATTTTACGGTTAACAATTTCATTTAAGCAAAGTAATAAAATGATCACACTATAGACTACATCAAAGCAAAAATAGCAACCAAACACAATATAGGGAAATCTAGTGTATAAACAATGAAAATGTATGCATTTTCATATTCAACAATTTATGGATTTTCTTGTGTGAGTAGCTTAACTCAATAACAAGTTATGTTCACCAACCTGATATTCTGCTTCTACAGGAATGCAATCAAGTGAATATGGCTGCTGCAGGCGAGCTATAATGCGATCCTGCCAAATTTTAACAATGAAATAATGTTAGACAGGACAAAAGTTGTCTAATTGTATCTTAAAAATCAAGGACCAAACAACAAGATGGGAATTGTTGAAAAGAAAAAGCTAGTAAAAGAGAAGAAAGTGTAGAATAGGACTTGGGGAAGAAATTATCTCATTCTTTTCTCAGTATTCACTATTTATGTCTCTCCGAAAGCATTATATGGAATTTAGTCACTAATGCCCCTGCTACTCTCAAATGAAAAGATAAAAGAATGACTAAATTAACCTGTTGAATTAATCAACAACAATTAAGGATATCGATAAATGAGAGAACTACTGAGCTCCACAAAACCAATCCTTTGTTTATGATAGTTTTTTCTCACTGTATATGTGTCCCAACAGCACGTAAATAAATACATGTCTCCATGCTTTTGCAAAAGTTTAAATAATGCAAAATTGACACTTAATAAGGAGCTCTTGCATGAGCACCTGGGAAATCTCATGCGATAAAGCAAAGGTAGCAAAAGTGGTAAATATTACCTTATTCTGAATAACATCTTTAAGTATAGTAGTAATCCTTGCCAAAGTCTCGATTTTCTTCTCCATTTCACTCACATGTGTCAAATGAGCAACATTTTTATCATCCTAGAAATTTCAGAAGTTTCAAGATGAGTAGAAACAGAAGACAGACAAGTAAACCTAATATCAAAAAGCCACTGGTGTTGCTTTATTAGTTCTTTCATCAACTTTCATATAAAACTAGAATAGCTAACCTTTCGACCTTGAAGTTCAACTTGCAAATCTGCTATTTTTCTTTGTATAGTAGTTAGTTCTCTCAAAACCCTGATCAAGTCCTCTCCCTTTTCACCTGTAGCAGAGGAAGAATTCTGAAGTCCTTCCTAAAGAAAGAAGAAAATGAGAGGATGAGCACACAAAGAGAAAAGGAAAAATTGAATTTTCTAATGAATTGCTCAATACAACTTAGAAATAATTGTCAAATTGACTCAAGGCCAGACAGAATAAAGGGAAAGAAATTTTGAAATTTCTAAACTTGCCTAGTGGGTCATATGTTTTGATGCCTGAAAGACCATTTGTTTTCCTTTTGGTCTCAAAGCAGTAACTTTTACGTTTTAAATTCCAGTAGGAATACGTTACCTTACTTCGTAATTAACATCAATTGGCATCTCCTACTTACAACTTAAACATCTCCCTTTGCACACAATGTAGATCCTTGTCAAATCTCCCTGTACGATCATTTTGCAGTTCCAATGGGGTATAGCTACAGACAATACGTTATATAGCACCATATAGTTACAAAACAATCTTATCCTTTTCTCCTTAAACAATCGAACCCATATCAAATCCACTGTCAATGGTATATTTGAATTCCATCACAAAGCTGAATCTTTTTTGCTTAATTTTGAGAAGCAAAGAATACCCAAAAGAAAACAAGTGAAAACCGTGCCGAATCCGCGGATATTGGAGGGAAATGGTGGAAATCGATGGCATATCGAAAGTGATGACCAAGTAGAGAAATGGGCATGGCCGATCGATAGCAAAGGAGGAAGAAGGAGAGACAGTACCTGGGAAGGGGGAGGAGAGACGGAGAAACCAAGATCAGCGGCAATGGAGAGAGCATCGGACATGCCCCCAATGCGTCTGAGAGGCTTCCTCCCAACCCAAGATGAGTCACTTGCCATCGACATTGCGAAATTCTTTCCAACACCGTGAGAGGCAAAGATCAATTCAAAATTGCAATTCAGTAATCTGCAATCTCACTCCACGGAATTTGAAATTCGACTTTCCTATGCTTCCCTTGTAGTTGTTGCAGTGTCTGGAACATTCGCCTATGCAAATAAAAACACATCATAAAAAAATTGGTAATGAATGGCTAATTAAAATATTAAAATAAAAAGTATTAAATAAAAAATAAAAGGATTTAATAGATTAAGAATTTAAACAATATTTAATATTTTTTAAATAATTAAAATAATCTGATGAAGAGCCTTTTCATTAAAAAATAGTAAATATATATATATATATATATATATATATATATATATATATATATATTTCTTTGTTTATTTAAAAATAAAAAATAAATATTCTAAATATTAAAAGTAAAGGCCAGTTTATTATGGAAATAAAATATAAATAAGATTTATAAATGAGTTTTTTATTTAATTTTTTATACAAAATTTATCCTTAAATTTTTTACTCATATTTTTGTTAATACGCTAAGTATACAATAAACGAAAATAGATGGGGAAATATTCATAATTACAGGAATTGAAAGTGTCCATATGGTCATGTCACTAAATCTCATATTCAACCTATACTTTAGCTGAACGAAAAAATAAGTCAGGCCAAAAAAGTTTTAAAATATAAAATTTCACAAAAATTGGTAAGATTTCTTGTTTTCACCTAGTTTAAAGTGACTAATTTTTCTAATTTTTTACCTAGTTTAATGGGTTTAATAAAAAAAAAACTGCCAAACTCCTTCAACATAATTAAGTGGTTGGGTCACCAATTTCATGGTGTGAAAGAACGAGTTGATATGATTTTACAACTATGGTTGTAATAAAAAATGGTACACAAATTATTATTGAAACTAATACTCTGAATATGGAAATAGAATGAAGGAAAGAAAGTGAATTTCATTAAGTTATTTTGGTATATATACAATGAACAAATCACCACGTGATTAATAACCAGATTAACAGTCCTAACTAATTCTGTAGCTAATTCTAACTATTCACACTAATATCCAATATCTATAATAGGCCTCCTCAAGATGGAAGGTATATATTCAGTAAATCTATCTTGGAAATTAAACTATGGAAATGAGTAGAGTGCAGTGGCTTAGTCAGGACATCTGCTGACTGACTGATGCTGTGAAGGAACATGGACCAGCTTGATTACTCCATGAGTTACTTTCTCTCCCATAAAATGGCAATCTATCTTCACATGTTTTGTTCTTTCATGAAAAGTGGGATTGGTTGCAATGTGAATTGCGGCTTGATTGTCGCAATATACCATCACTGGTGCTACCTCAATGTTAAAGTCCCTCAAAACATTAGTGATCTAGGTCAGTTCACTAGCTACCATTGCCAATGCTCTGTATTCAGCTTCTGCTGATGAACGGGACACAGTGGACTACTTTTTTTATTTCCAAGCTACCATGAAATCTCCTATGAATATACAATACCCCGAGACAGGCTTCCTTGTGTCTACACATGATGCCCAATCCGCATCAGCATAGGCACGAACATGTAAAGAGGATTTTGATGAGAACAAAATTCCTTGGCCCGGTGTGTTTTGATGGTAATGCAACAGATGATGGACAACATCCATATGAGATGTTCTTGGCTTCAAAACATATTGACTTAACTTGTGTACTGCAAAAGTTATATCTGGACGCGAAATGGTCAAATACAGCATCTTCTTTCAATGTTATCAACTCAATTGTCATTTGCAACTAAACTAGGTGTTGAGCACAACGAGTCTTCCTCATTTGCACAACCTGCAAGTATAATTCTTTCCACTCCTTCTACACAAATTCTTGATAATCCAAGCAGCTTCTTCCATTGCCATGGATGAATTTGTCAACGAAGAAAGAAACACAGTAGAAAGTCTAAGAGAGATAGTAGAAAACGCAAGAAAATCAGAAAAAAAACTCAGCAGAAAAATACAACTGATACCATATTGAAACTAATACTCTGAATATGGAAACAGAGTGAAGGGGAAAAAGTGAATTTCACTAAGTTATCTGGGTATATATACAATGAACAAATCACCGCGTGATTAATAACCAGATTAACAATTCTAACTAACTCTATAACTAATTGTAACTATTCACACTAATATCCAATATCTGTAATAATTATCTTTTGCTCAGTCACACATCTCTAATGGGACAAATCTCACATTTTTTTAAGAATTTCAAAGCACTTAACACCATTGTTTCTCATCAAATTAATTATTAGCAATCATGCGGTGGGCATCTACTCTAAACCTATGGATGTAAGGGAGGAACAAGTTTTTTACTAAATACATACATAATATAATATATGCACAACATTTTTAGCTTTGGGACTGTGTTGGTCCCCCACTCTTTCAATGTAGTTCCCTCTATGGACCTAGTGTGTCTTTAAATTAGCATATTTTATGATCAAAATAAGTTATAATCAAAATTTTATTGAAAGAGCTTTCAAAAAAAGTAATTTTTTTCTAAAATTAATCTGTTATCAAACATGCACCTATTCACTTATTTATTTCATTGTATCACTCATATAATTTTCTTGCTTTAAATAGCAAATGACACATGATTTTGGTCCAATTAACTTATCTTTCTTGTGATTGTCTCCACCATTTTCTAGTAAGCTATGGTGGACAGGGTATATTTTGGGGTTTTTAGGAGTAATATAAGAGTTTAAGAGTTTGAGTTCTTTTAAATTCTGTGGCTAATCCCAATCTTGATTTTATTTTCAAATTCTTGTTGAAAACCCTTAATCCTATAAATTGGGAATGCTATCTATTCTCCTTTCCTATTATTTAGTCATGCTTAGAATAATTTTTCTAAAGTTTCCACAGCTTGAAATTTGAGAATCTAGTTGGTGATATTAATTTTTGAGATTATGGCTTTAAGTAAAGGGTGTAGAAAGTGTCTAGAGATAATTCTGACATTGTGTCAGTTATCATTTAGCCTATTTTAAATTGTTGGAATATTTTGTTGATGCTAAATATTTTGATAACCACCTCATTTGCATTTGTTTGAGCTGCTGGGACCACTTTGGATAAATTTGTAACTAAGCTTCTCGTATGTAAGTAAATAATTTATATTATGGTATATTTCAGATTTTTTTTTATATATATATCGTCATGATTTAATTCCTTAGTCAGGTTTGGATACCATTTCAGATTTAAATTTTGAGGACTATAATAATACTTGCTATGTGATTATTTATTTATTTTTTAAGTGTTAAATTTTATCATTTGGGGAAACAAAATTTTTTAAATTATATTGAGAATCTTGGTGGAAGTATGAAGGTATTTAAAGATAAATTTCATGTTAGAATTTATAGCTTCATATGTTAAATTTCTATTTTTACAATGGCACTATTTATGCCTTTTAAGTTATAAGTTAATTGGAGTTGTTACCTATGAAAAAGTAAGTAGAAAGTTTTAGTTCTGAGTTTCTAAAAGTAATTTGATCTTATTAAAAAAATTAATAAATGAAAATATTTGATTTCATTGCAGCAAAAATTATTTTGAACATCCATTGTGGTTTTCATGTGAGAACACCATTTGTCATTATAGAAAAGATATATTAGCCTATGTGGACATAGTAAATACGGAAATGACATTTATTTGACTATTGAGTGAGTAGATCCGTAACCCCTTAACATGGTTGTGAGGTGAGTGGATTTTACTCATGAGATTTGGGTTTAGTGAGGCAATGTCTCTGACTTGAAATTATATTTGTTTAATTATTAGGTGAGCGAACCCTCAGCCTCTTGACATGATTGTAGGGTGAGCGAATCTTAATCATGAGATTTGTGACAGGTGAATCAAGGCCCCAAACTTGTGATAACTATTGGACTTTAGCTTATTGGGTGGAGTTAACTCCTAAACTTGTATTATAATTCTTTTAGAAATTTATATGGTTGATTTTTGAGAAACTTTATACTTAATGTATATTTTTTGGCATTTTTCAATTTTCAAAAAGAACTATAACTAACTAATTAAATACAAATAGAAAAGGAGATAAAAATACACATGCAAACATATTTTTTAATAGCCATACTATACAGTTATAACTTCTTTGAAATATAAATAGTTATCTTTTTAATATTAGCCACATTATTTAAAACTATCTTCAAACATTTTTTTAATCTCTTTTAATTAATTAATTTATAATTATAATAAAATTACAATTAATTAATTTATAAAAAAATTATATAAATAAAAAATACAAATTGAAAGACAAGTTAATGTTTGTCAAGATGTTAGTTAAGTAGTAGGAATATGTTTTACAATAATATTACGTTACTAAAAAAAAAACTCAATTCATAGAGTTAAGTGATGTATTATTAACTGGTTACTTGGCTAAGGCGCATGGAAGTGCATTGATGACCAAATAAGTAAGCTTAAAAATAATTTTATTTCCTTGTCACTCATCCTTTTAATAAACTTTTTAATTACTAAATGAAACAAATATTAATCTCTTTTTAAGTTTTTAAGATATTATTTTTTTATTTAAAAATAATGTTATATCTCCTAACGCATTTTTCTAACTATTAAATGAAGTAAGTATTAAATACTTTTCAAGATATTAAATACTTTACTTTTTTATTTAATACTTACATTATTAAGTTGTAGGAGCATTATTAGGAGAATTGACGCAGCAAAAGCGAAATATAGTATCGCACTAGCAAGCACCCTTAAATCCACAAGAGAAATAACACTAGATTACTCTAGTATAAAAATATTATATACTAGAGTCTCTTTATCACAATAAAGAACACAAAACAAGATAATATAAAAGAGGAAATTTTGATTTCTTTAATGGATGTTTCCAAATGGAGAGACAAGGCCTCTTTATATACAATGCAACCTACATCACAAAACAAAGCACATCCAATGTTGGACTTGGAGTAGCTAGCTATATCATTCCCCTTCACTACAAAAAAAAAAAAAAACTTGTCCTCGAGTTAGACTTCTTCGCTTAAAAGTAAGGGTTCTCCTAGAGGATAGTATTGATAGATATCTGCTACATAGAAAGTGCTAGATATTCCTATAGATGCATGTAGGTCCATAATATAAGCGTTGTCATTAATCTTCTTGATAATTTTATAAGGACCATACTTCTTCGGTTGTAGCTTACTATAGCCTGTTGGGAATCTCTTCTTTCACAAGAATATCATAATCATATCTCCTTCATTGAATGTCTTCTTCCTGCAGTGCTTATCTACCTGATTTTTGTAATGAGCATTCGCCTTCTCAATCCTCCGCTTAACTTCAGCCTGTATGGATTGGACTTGTTTTGCCATGTTTTCAGTCATACTACTCCATCTAGCATTATTCAGAACTCAAGCTAAGTCTAATGCATGCTGAGGAACCTTTGTATAAACTACAGAAAAAGGTGTTCTTCCAATAGCATCGTGTGTGGCATTGTTGTAAGCAAATTCCATTTGTGCTAGAGCAAAATTCCAGTGCTTCGGCTTGTCGTTGAAAAAGCATTGAATCAGATTCCTAGTATTCTATTTAATGACTCCGTATGACCATCAGTTTGGGGGTGTGCTATGCTGTTAAACTTTAATGAAGAGTCAAACATTTTCTACAAAGTTATCTAAAAGTGACTAAGAAATTTACTGTCACGATCAGAAATGATGGACTTAGGAACTCCAAGTAGTTGAATAATCTCCTTAAAGAACAACTTAGTTATATTTGAAGCATAGGAGGTTTTTCGACAAGGAATAAAGTGTCCTATTTTTGATAATCGATCAACAACGACAATGACAGAATCTACCCACACAAAATTCATAGAAAGATATTCCCAAATGCTCTTTAGTACAGGAAGTGACATGTATAATATACCTTTTGCAGTTTGGCACACTGGGCACTTTTGCATAAACCTGTTTGCATCTCTTTTTTAGGTGTGGCCCATAATAACATTCTTCAATTGTTGCACGTGTTTTGTCCTGTCCCAGATGTCCAGCTAAACCTCTATCATGCAGATTTCTCATAATTTTCTCCCTTAGAGAAGTACATGAAATGTAAAGTTGATTCTTTTTCATTAAGTATCCATTATAAAGATGAAAATCTTCATAAGGTTATCTTTGTTGACAATTTTCCCAAAAGTTTTGAAAATCTTTGTTTTGTTCATATTGGTCTCGTAGTAGTTCAAAACCAATGATCTCATAGCTAGAAATGACAAGTAAGGTTACCCTTCGACTTAATGCATCAGCCACAATATTTTGTGCTTTAGATTTGTGGACTATCTTGAATGGGAACCTCTGCATAGAGCTTATCTAGCGAGTATGCATACGACTACTGATATAGGTCTAGCCGTTTAGATACTTGAGAGCCTAATGATCAAAATATAAGACAAACTCTCCGCTAATCAGGTAATACTCCCAATGCTTCAAAGCTCTTACCATAACATATAATTCTTTATCATATGTTGAGCACTTTAGACAAGTCTCACTCAACTTCTCACTGAAGAACGTGATTGGCTTTCTTTCTTGGGACAACACAACTCCTATTCTAATTCCACTTGTATCGCACTTAACTTTGAACAGCTTATCAAAATTTGAAAGGGCTAATATAGGTGCATTGCAAAGCTTCTCTTTGATAAGTGCAAAGCCTGCTTCAACTCTTTCATTCTAACGAAATCTTCCTTTCTTCAAGCATTCAATGATTGGAGTTGTAATTATTGAGGTCTTTGATAAAACTTTTGTAGACAGTAACTAGTCCATAGAAACTCTGGACTTTAGTAATTATCTTCGGTGTAGGCCAATCTCGTATAGCTCACACCTTTTCTTCATCAATTTGTATCATTTAATGCCAACCATAAAGCCCAAGAAAAGTAGCTTATTGTCATGAAGCTCCATTTCTTAAAGTTTACATAAAGCTTATTTTGCTACAGTGTGGTTAGGACTTCTCTCAAATGCTCAATATGCTCATTAGCTAATTGGCTATATAATAAAATATCATCAAAATATACAACCACAAATTTACTGATGAAAGGTTTGAGTACCTGGTTCAGGAGCCGTATAAAGATGATTGGTGCATTGGTAAGTCCAAAAGGCATACTAACTACTCGTACAGTCTATCTTTAATTTTGAATGCAATCTTCCACTCGTCACTTGGCTTAATCCTGATTTAATGATATCCACTTTGTAGATCAATCTTTGAAAAAACTTTGGATCCATATAGTTGATCGAGGATATCTTCCAACCTAGGGATAGGAAATTTGTATCCTATGATGATTTTATTAATGGCTCGACTGTCTACCCACATTCTCCAGCCTCCGTCCTTTTTCAGGGTGAGTAATGCAGGAACTACACAATGACTCATGCTCTCCCTTCTACCTTTTGTCATAAGATCTCATTTTCTTTAGGACTCATCCTGTAATGCGATAGATTTAGTAGATTGGCTCCAGGTATCTGATCAATTTGATGCTGGATATCACACATCGATGGTAATTTGTCAGGTAAGTCATCTGAAAGTATCTTTTGAAATTCTTCCAATAGTGGTTGCACAACTACAGGAATAGACCTTGATTCTAGTCTTTCGTTTGCTGTTAAAATGTCTTTCATGATCAACAAGTGTATCTCATTTGACTGTTTGATATCTTCTCTTACCTCACGCTCCATGTGGGTAATTGTAAGGAAAGTCCTCCCCTTCACTTTAGAAGTTTTGGGTTGAGGTTTTCCTTTCAGTGGTAAGAGAGAATACTTGACTCCTCCTTTCTCTAGTTTATAGATATTTTCTTGTCCAAAATATGTATCGTTAACATCATATTCCCATGGTCTCCCAAATAGTAAGTGACATGCATCCATATCTACCACATCATAATATACTTCATCTTTGTAAGGGCCAATGAAGAATGACAACTTAACACATTCAGCCACTTTTATGCCTTTGGATGCAATGATCTAACTGATAGAATATGGATTTGGGTGCCTTTCAGTCGATAGCTGCAAAGTCTTAATTGCCTTGTGACTAATGATGTTTTCCTGACTACCATTGTCAATTATGAAATCAAAAATTTTATCAAAAATTATGCACCTAGTTCGAAAGAGTTTGTGCTGCTATGAGTCATCTTATTGTTTTGGTGTGAGCAGCATTTTTCTGATCACATACATTTGCCTTTCTTGGTCATAGTCTTCCTCATCTCCATCAGGTTCACAATAAAGCTCTTCCACATCATTTGATTCATCTTTAGGGTCATGCTCCATTACTGTCACTTTACGCTTTGGACACTTATTTGAGCAGTGGCCTGTTTCATTACACCAATAGCACTTTATCGAAGTTAGTCGCGTGTAAGGGTTTTGTTGTTTATGGGATACCTTCTCAACTACTACCTTGCTCTTCTCAGCTGTCACCTTATCATCATGAGTAGGTTTAAAATTTCGAGCTTGCCATTCCTTTGGTTTATCCAAGGCTCTTCTAGGTTGGTCAGAATAATTTCTTCACTAAGGCTTTATGCGATCTTTTTCTTGCAGTAACATTTCAACTTTCAAAGACAAGTTATGGACTTAAGCTACATTGAGAATAACACGCACATCAATTTTATCACGCACTATAGGGTGTAGCCCATCAAGGTACCTAGCTACTTGTTGACTATCTGTCTCTGCAAGGTTATTTCGTTCTCTCAAGCTCATGAGTTCAGCGATATATTCATGCACTGTCCTTGACCCTTGGAAGCATCTTTGATATTGTTGGAACAAATGTTGTTCATAATCTACTTGGAGAAATCTGGCTTTCAATAGCTCTTTCATCTAATTCCATTGTGTAATAGGCAACCGTCCATCTCTTATGCAATTTTGATGTAGTTAGTCCCACCAACTTGAGACAGCTCTCTTTAGTCAGTATGCCACTAGCTTCACTTTCCTCTCCTCTAGTATTTCTGCATAGTCAAAAAAACGCTCAACTTTGGCTATCTAGTCTACTACCCCTTCTATAGAAAGATTCCCTTCAAAGTATGGAAGGTCTACCTTGAGACAGAATTCTTTGGCACCCTGATTACGACGGCCACGTTGATTATCAACTCGCCCAAAGTCATCTCGTCTTCATCGTAATCCTCAAAATCATCTATGTAGATTGGTAGTTTACGAACATGTACAGGACCAGGTTGTGCAATAGACTGGCCATGAGCAATATCTCTAGCTTGTCCTTTATTGCCTTCCCTATTCTGATTGATAGGGATCCACAAAGCTTCTAAATAATTAAAGATATCATCAAAGCATACACATACTTGGTCAAAACGACACTCTAACTAATCAAGCCGCATAATATAAAAGAGGAAATTTTGACTTCTTCAATGGATGTTTCCAAATGGGGAAACAAGGAGCGTGTTTGGAAAAGATTTTTTTAGGGGAAAATAGCTTTTTTTTTATGAAAAAAGCTTTTTTTTATATAAAAATTGACATTAGTTA
Organism: Castanospermum australe; assembly: GCA_019955255.1. Classification (NCBI taxonomy): domain Eukaryota; kingdom Viridiplantae; phylum Streptophyta; class Magnoliopsida; order Fabales; family Fabaceae; genus Castanospermum; species Castanospermum australe. The sequence goes on from NSJW01000738.1 coordinate 690,093, forward strand.
TATAAAATAGATTATAATCTTTAATTATTTTGGATACATTAAAAGCAATTTTTTTAAGTTCATTTTTGAGCATTTTGATTATAATCCATTTGATTATAATATAATCTATTTTGGCCCAAATTTACCATATTCACCCCCTCATCAAATATTATATTAATCTAAACAAATTATTTCACACATATTTTTTAGTAATTTATTATATAAATGTAATTTTTTTTATACAGTCAAAACAAAATATACTATTTTAAAATCTCTTTTTAGTTAACATATTTCATTTTTAAAGAAAATCGATTATATATATAATGGATTATTGAAATAATATTTTTTTACATAATTAATCTAAATACATACAAGGCCTTTATATATAATGTAACCTACATCACAAAATAAAACTCATTCGATGCAGGACTTGGAATAGCTAACTACTAAATGATGTAAGTATTATCAAAATATTAAACCCTCTATTTTTTTATTTAATGCTTACATTATTAAATTATAAGAAGATTATTAAAAAAATAAATTATTATATAATATATATCACTATTCTAAGAGTAGAGTTAAAAAATATAAACAATTAATATTAATATTACTTTAATCGTTGATAAAGACACTTAATATGAATTAAAAAATATTCATTAAAAAAACACTTCTTTTGAATCGAGATAGTATAACATTGATCTTCGTTTAATATTTATTGTATTAAATATTACGAGAATGGTTTAGAAAAATATAACGTTACTCCAAGCTTAAATAATGGCCGAAGTGGGGGCTATTCTAGTCTTTTCGCATAGCTTTGGGCTCCCCGCCGCGTCTCGATTCTAGGGTTTCTGATATAATTGCAGTTGCAAGGTAACCGCTCCCGCCCTTCTTCCTCTCAATCTTCCCCATTTTCCCTTCAATTTTCCCTCTTTTATCCTCGTTCTTTTTAATTTTCCTGCTTCCCAGACATGTCTTTCCTTCTTCACTAGCTACTTAATCTTTCTGTCTCAAACCCTTATGCAAACCCACCATTTTCTAGCAGCTTCCAACAATTTCAAATCTTTGTTCAGTTCTGTCTTCGCAGCCAATGCAGCTTCTTCAGTCCGAGGAAACTGCGTCCGAAGCGAGCGACTTTCTTGGGAAACGGAAGCCCGAAGAGCGCAAGACCCCAAGCGGTTCTTTGGTTGACGACAATGACTGCGGAATCGATGAAGACGTGGCTCTCGATGTCTCCGGGAAAAACTTGGAGTTTCCGGCGTTGGAGAATGTGCAAGATTCTGTGGAGAGTTTGTATCTGTATAAGAATGTTTACAGTTTGATTCCCAAGTCGCTGGGTGGTCTTGGGCGGTTGAGAACGTTCAAGTTCTTCGGGAATGAGATCAATTTGTTTGCCCCAGAGTTTGGGAACTTGACGGGGCTAGAGTGCTTGCAGATGAAGATATCCTCGCCTGGGATTGGTGGGTTGCCATTGCACAAGTTGAAGGGTTTGAAGGAGCTTGAGCTCTCTAAAGCCCCTCCCCGCCCTTCTGCTTTTCCCTATATTGAGTGAGATTGCTGGTCTCAAGCGCTTGACAAAGCTTTCTATTTGTCACTTCTCTATAAGGTTTGTGTTTCCATTTAGCTGCTCATGTGTCTGCGGATGGAAGTTTAATATTTGAAAATTTTCCGTGTTGCCACAGTGCCCTTTTGGATATTTCTTTCTCTGTCTTTTTCATTTTTATTTTTTTTGGATTGCTCTTTTTCTAGCGTGATGGAGTTGCCTCAGTGTAAAGACACTTGGCTGTGGTTTTAGTACATAATTTAACTTTTTACTGATAGTGTCATTAAATATCATAACCTATTTCATAAGCCATATATATATGTTTACAAAACATGTGTTCTGGTGGACCATGCTATACCTTGTTCTCACTTTTTTTTAACTCCACTTCATTTTGCATTTTTTTTTTCCCATGTAGATACCTTCCTCCGGAAATTGGATGCTTAAAAAATATGGAATATCTTGATCTTTCATTCAATAAAATGAAGACATTGCCCTCGGAGATCAGTTATTTGAATGGCTTAATATCTTTGAAAGTTGCAAATAATAAGTTGGTGGAACTATCTTCAGCTATGACCTCTCTGTCAAAGCTGGAGAATTTGGACCTGTCAAATAATAGGTTGACTTCATTGGGATCTCTTGAACTTGGCTCAATGCAGAGACTTCAGAACTTAAATCTTCAGGTACCTAGCTATGATTTGTTAAATCAGGGTAGTTCTGCAACAATGTTGTTCTTTTCAATATCTATGTTGTTCTCAGATGGTGCCTTTTCTGTTTCTGACTTTGCTATCCTTTTATATGCTGAATCTATTTTATTGACCTTTTCTTTATATGGCTTCATCTGATTTTTATGTTTGTTATTTGTTCTACACCTCATAGTGGGAGTAATATATTCTTACTCTCTCAATGTTTTTGCATGAAATTTTCTGTGTCTGTGATAGTTGTTTTAAATTGCATCTCATCTCATGGTCCCTAAGTTTGAAGTTGTTTTCGATTTGTTAGATCAGCATTTTGGTCTAAGAAATTGGTCTGTCTGATATAAATGACTAATGGTACCTTGTCAGTATGGTTGATTGTGTGTGCTAGTGTCTGTTATGCAATACTTGTCCTGTTTTCTTTGCTGGAATTTATGTTTAAAATGTGTTTTAATTTGGTGGCATCTGTGCATTGAGGGACGTGGAGGGACACTACATTGAAGGTGCCTCTGTGCATCCAAGGTATCGATTTAGTAGTTGCAGCTTTCCTTTGAAACAAAATATGATGATTTTGGGAGCATGCAAGAGTGCTCATTTATCTATATTTTACTTTACTTCTGTGTGTTTGTATGTTGTAACTGTATAGTTCAATGATTTGGCTTTTGAAATATTTTTTTCTCCTATGATTTTCATCTGATTGTATAAATTTAACATGAGGGTTTGTAATTGTATATTTATTGTTCAAGTACAACAAGCTGCTCAGCATTTTACCAATTCCTTCATGGATATGTTGTAACTTGGAAGGAAATGATGGAGGTGGATGCACTGATGACTATAACAATTCTTCTGTTGAAATGGATGTCTATGAAGGCAGTTTACAGGAGAATGATGAAACCCTTTCTCATGGTGAGGCCTGCAGATTAGCCATTCCATTTTTGGTTTGTTCCCCCTCATTTTGTGGATGCTCTTCCCTTTTGCTTTTTGAATGTTAAGTTCACGTATGTGGACCTCAATTTACACTCTTCAATGAATTATTTTGCAGGCTCTTGTAATATTAATACCTCATCAAGCTTATTTACTAGCTCCTCATCTAACAGTAGATGTTTCGAAGCCCGGAAGTCGGGTAAACGGTGGAAGCGGCGGTATTATTTACGGCAGAAAGCCCGTCAAGAATGCTTGAACAACAGCAGGAAGTGGAAAGGTGTAGATCATGCTGAGTCGTTGAGGAAGAAGATTCACAGAAGTTGTGAACCAGAGAATCTGGACAGTCTTGCTTCTGAAAGTTGCAGAGAAACTGTATCAGACAATACAAGCCTGGATGACAATAATAAAACAATATTCTCTGAGGAAGCAGAAAATGACAATTTAATTGATAATGTTAAGAATGTTGAAGTGAGTGTTGAAAAGCAGTTTTCTCAAGAAGATTGCTGCACTGCTGAAAGTAAAGATGGAAAAGATGCTTCCTTACGCTCCTTAGAGAATGGGCCCAGCGAACAGGATGAAGCATTGTTTTCAGAAATTTCAAAATGTACTTCTAAATCAAAGAGACATTCAGATCGAGATCTTGATAATCCTAAGCCATGCAAGTCTAGGAAACCAATTGGTGATGGCTCATTATTGTCTTGCAAGTACAGCAAGATCTCATTTTGTGGCATTGAGGACCATCTACCAGATGGCTTTTATGATGCAGGACGTGATCGGCCATTTATGCCCCTTGAGAGTTACGAGGGAAATCAGTGTCTTGCTTCTCGTGAAGTCATCCTGTTAGACAGGTTTATTATTGTTATTATTATTATTATTATTATTAATAGTAGTAGTAGTAGTAGTAGTAGTAGTAGTAGTAGTGGATTCTATTATGCTTGCTGCTCAGACATTGGTCTTTCATTTGAAGCAGTTAAATGATTTAAACAGACATGGGAATCAGGCTGTGGTTGATAACTTGAAGATTGCATCACTGCTAGTAGTAGTAGTAGTAGTATATTAATGGTTTTTAAAGTGATTGAATTGTTCTATTTCAGAAAAAGGGATGAAGAGTTGGATTCTATTATGCTTGCTACTCAGACATTGGTCTTTCATTTGAAGCAGTTAAATGATTTAAACAGACATGGGAATCAGGCTGTGGTTGATAACTTGAAGATTGCATCACTGCTTGCGCTCTTTGTATCAGATCATTTTGGTGGCAGTGATAGAAGTGCTATTGTAGAAAGGACTCGGAAATCTGTGTCTGGTTCAAACTATAATAAGCCTTTTGTCTGTATATGCTCAACTGGAAGCAGCGCTGATATAAGTTTCTCCAGTAAACCAGTTGCAAACACCATAGAAAATGTAACTCTTTTTAACATCTGTGAAAAATCCCTTGATTCTATAAAAAAAAGACGAAGTTCAATCATAGTTCCTATTGGAGCTGTGCAGTTTGGTGTATGTAGACATAGAGCTCTGCTTTTGAAGGTGATCATTGTTGCTATATTCATACTAAAATTTTTTAGACATATTTTGTGCTATTAGTTTTTCAGTGTTTGTACCTTACTAATTACTATGATGATCTGATGCAAGTTTTATTGTTTTAAAGTATTTATGCGATCACATGGAGCCGCCACTACCTTGTGAGCTTGTCAGGGGTTACCTGGATTTTTCACCACATGCCTGGAATACCATTCTGATTAAGAGGGGTGATTTATGGGTTCGAATGCTGGTTGATGCATGTCGACCACATGATATAAGGGAAGAAAATGATCCTGAATACTTTTGCAGGTCTGTACCTCCTCAAAGTTATAAATGGATGTGCAACTGGTTTTCTTCCTGCAAAAATGCATTTTGGCTTGGTATTAAGAATATTGCTTATAAAATGAAAGAAAAAAAGAATATTGCTTATAGTTTGAAATTATTAAACCTGTGCTGATAAGCAAACCTGGATGCAATTTGCTTCTGCTATTTTAATCCAAATAGTCGTGTAATATCTTTATGGAACCTAAATTGGTTTAATATTTAATGAAAAATTACTTGGACCACATTTTGCATTGATAGATATTAGTTCTTTGAATGTTATGTTTGATCCATGTAACCGACCCTACCTTGTGGGATAAAGCTTGGTTTTTGTTGTTATTCTTAGTGCATGTGCGCATAAGGTGTTCAAACATAATTCTGAAGGTCAAAATTACATTTGCACCTGTGAACAAATCTTAGAACCACCATGTGCATGTTTGGCAGTTGATGGAAAAATTCTTAGAGCTAAATAAAATTTCTTACTTATGCCATGCTGAAGTGTAATTAATTTTCTTACATTTTGCATATGATTTTACAAATGTGTCCTTGCTTACAAATAGTTTGACGCTCAAAAAAGTCATTTTACTTAACACTAGCCAAACAGAACTCATTCTTTCAAAATTATTTTTAATTGAGCATTCCCAAACATAACACTCATTTTTCCAAAAGTTATTTTCCAACTTAAATTTTCATAAATACATTATTTTCCAAAGCATTTATCCACTAATTATCCTAACTAGTACTTAGTGCATGTTTGATATAGCTTTTTTTTTTAAAAGAAAAAAGCACTTTTTTTTAAAAGTTTTCTCAGAAAGATTTTGATTATAAGCTATTTTGATCACAAAATAAGCTAATCCAAACATACACTAACTACCCTTTCCTGCAGATAGTATGATTTTTAATTATGTTCATTTTATATTACTATCTATAGATAGCTATAATTTCCAAGGTTGATCCTAACCCTTACCTAGAAGGCTAGAACCGTCCAAGGGGCTCCAAGATTCGAATTTTAGGAATGATTGATCTTACTAAGGAATATAGTATTTAAATTTGTACTTAGCTACATATAGTTGTGTGAAAAGAAAACAAATAAAAAATGGTATCATAAAAATTATCACTAATATGAAAATAAATTCTCACAGTTTATAATAAATTAATGAAGATCCAACTGCGTTGTGTGTAATGGCATTGGCAATAGCACATGTTATCGTACATTGACATAAAGTCAAAACTCAAATGATTACATAGCTAATAAAATGAAAAACTTAAGCAATGCATTCAGGTCATCTGTCGTCATCATTTTCACTAGTTTCGACGGAGTCATGAACACTAATAAAATGAGCCCATAATTATGTGAAATCTGGGAGATTTTGGGCAAAACAAATGGGGAAATTCCCCCTGCCACTAAATGTTTAGTTTTACTCAGTATTTCAGTTTAGTTTAGTTTTCTTCTTGGGCCAAGACTAACCAAAACAAAAATAAGAAAATCAGCTGGGAAAGCCCACATTTATTGGAGTCTAGCAGGAACTCATGACCATACATGATACTATGAATTTCCATTTCATGGATGTGAAGTTAAGAATGGATCAATGTGTCTACCCATTTTGGAATCTAGAATGATGTGGGCCTAATATTAAAATTGTGAGTTTGACAACTGACAACATGGGTAATTTCATCAATCTTTACATGAAGTTATACGGAGCCTAACTGTTGAAGAAGTTAGCTGTATATAGATAGTGCTAAATTGCTGTGTATTGATAGTACTAGTTAGCTGTATAAAGATGTACTACTCTACCATCTTGTACTACTACTACTATCTAAGGGGTCAATACGCTTACGTATTCAGACAAAATAATTTTTTCTTCAACATATAAAACCATTCTTGGGTCTCCCACCTAACAGCTTAAGTGTTTAGGAGTTAACTCTTGACGTGGTATCAAAGCCTCTATGACCAAGGTAAAGTGGGCTTGTGCATTGTTCACATTTCAAGCTAAAATGGCTCTTGTATGATGGGGCATGTTAGAGTTATAAAACCATTATTGGGACTCCACCCACCTAACAAACTTAAGTTTTAAGGAGAGTTGATCCATGACAGTAACCTAACTACATGTTTGGTAAGAGGGAAAGGAAAGGAATGGAATGGGAATGAGAAGTTTTTTATGCTTTAACCTTGGAAATTTTGTATGTCCCATTCCATTCCATTCCTTTTCTTTCCAATACACCGAACATGTTAGTTTCTTAATTAAGCATAGAATTAATTGATTTTTAGAGAGGACTTGTATTATGCAAATAAAATTGAAGGTTTCGCTCTATATTATAGAATAGATGTGGGACTTTTAGTTTCTCAATGGATGGTGTTGTGCAAGACTGCATGAAAACTTGTATAATTATTGACTTGTGAAATTATATGGGGGTTCTTTAGAATCTGCTGACTTGTAATTCCAGGTATATCCCTCTTAGTCGAATGAAAGTTCCCTTTTCAACTGGAGGGCGTGCTGGTCCTGGTTCTTCCTTTCCATCTCTCCCTACTTGTGACAAATTCGATAAAAAAGCATCAAGTACTTTAGTTCGGTGCAAGTTTGGATCAGTTGAGGCAGCAGCAAAGGTATGTACCTAAGTTCTCGCTGGAACTTCAATATGATTGTGTCATGAATCTCAAGATTTTTCTCATCCTGTTTCAATTTAAATACTATTATGTATTGTAATTTTTCCAAGATCCTGATATAAATTAGTAATATACTATCTGGTGCTCGCCTGATGAAGCTACCAATTTTCTGGTTGTGCTTCTCAATGAGACTTATTATGGCCTTGTTTTGGTGATCACTGCTCTTGCTCAGTTGCAAAGATGTGATCAGAGAATAGCCCATTAAATCACATTTAAAGTTACGCATTTTGGACATTGTTGACCATTTCCCGTGGTACTAATTTGCCAAGAAGTACACTAGTCACCATAGTGAAGTTATGCCATAAATAGAACCCTAAGTACAGGCTATTATATAATTATAATACTAACTGCTTGTACAAGGAATAGAACCTTGCAACTTGGTAGTGAAGACATTGAAAACAGGAAGCAGCTGAACGTGTTTGGTTTGTGTATTTCACTTTCAGTAAAAACAGAAATTGGGCTTGAAAATGCATCAGTTGGGTTGAGTAGTGCTACACAGCCAAAAAAAATTGACAGAATTCATTCAGAATTCACCTAGATTCATGGGTGGTTGTTGGATAAAACAAAGTGGTAGGAACTACTCATCTATCCAAGAGTTAATAAGTATGTCAACTCATGGTACCTGCTAGAAATTTCAACCTAGTGTTAGCATTTGTTTAATACTGTTAAGCATGCAGTGACATATTTTTAACTTTCTCCCTCTTTCAGATCCTGAATGTGTGAATTGAATCTGTCCCCAGGGCACTTGAGAGTATATGTGTACATCTAAGTGGCTAGTCACATGACAGCAATTAGAGTACTTATGCTATTTGGCAGGATTATAATAAAGTGGGCAAAAGGATCCAATAAAGCTGTTTCTAATGTCATTGGCCACAACATCAACCATCTTGACTTTCTTCATTACCATATACTAAAATCATTCCAGCAATGGTATTATTGGTTAATGCAGGCACAAGGAGTTCTGGATAAACCATTGGACAGTTATTAAGCTTATGCTCACAAAACATTGCAATATGATCCAGAAAACCTAGTTGGCTAAAAAATGTACCTATCTATACTAAATGCTAGTTATGTTAGACTGATACCAAACTGGAATAATTATATGTTCCAAAAATTAATAGACAAGTGCCAACTCTGAATTTTCTCTGAATCTGGCATGGGATTACTCAGATAGTCTCTTTATCCCAGAGAGGTTGCTGCATATCATTCACCCCAATTGTGAAGTGGGCATAAATGAACCGCCCCTCATACCATGTATTTGAATGGGTAAGTTGGGCTGATTATTAGGCATGAGCCAGCTCTGCTAACTCTTTTACTGGTCCCTTGTTCTAATTCCTAATTTCTGTCCTCACGTCTGTCCTAATTTTTTTTGGTTGCCTATACACTATATTTTTCCGCTTCACATGTAGTTTGAATTTAAATTCTGTGAAGTAATTAACCATTTATGGCATGGTCCCCTTATCTCTTGTTATATAAATTGTTATGATGATTTGGATATAATGTGAATGCTTTTTATACATATCTTGCGTGATGTTGCAGGTGCGTACTTTGGAAGTGCAGGGAAGTTCAGCAGACAAAATAAAAAGCTTTGAATATAGTTGTTTGGGAGAAGTGAGAATTCTAGGTGCTTTGAAACATCCCTGCATAGTGGAAATGTATGGACACCAAATATCTTGCCAGTGGACTCTCTCAGCAGATGGTAATCCTGAGCATCGTGTATTAAGGTCTGCAATTTTTATGGAGTACATGGATGGGGGCTCCTTAAAAGTAAGATTTCCCATATCAGTTTCTGTTACTATTAACATGTTTTTGGTTGTTTTACTGAATTGGCACCATTTTCTGATAGAACTATCTCGAGAAGCTATCAGAAGCTGGTGAAAAGCATGTTCCAGTAGAGTTGGCTATGTATATTGCCAAAGATGTTGCATGTGCTTTGTCGGAGCTGCACTCAAAGCACATAATTCATCGTGACATAAAAAGTGAGAACATTTTGCTTGATTTGGATAGGAAGAGAGACAATGGAACTCCCATTGTGAAGCTCTGTGATTTTGATAGTGCAGTGCCACTAAGATCACCTTTGCACGCCTGCTGTATTGCTCATGTGGGAACGCCTCCTCCTTCTGTATGTGTTGGAACACCTCGTTGGATGGCACCAGAGGTTATGCGGACTATGTATGAAGAAAATACTTATGGATTGGTAATATCCCCCAACTGATTAGCCAAATTCTTTGACCTTATATGATATTCATTGTTATTTTGGGTTTGAAATGTGCATTTGTTAAATATAACAAATTTATGCAACTACCTGATTTCTAATTTTCAAAATTTTTAAGCTAGTTACTGAGTCATTTGATTTTCAAGTTCTCTGTGATATTGGAAAGGGATATCATGTTTAGATAAATCTACTATTGAAAAATCATAAATTTATAACTGTAAATAGAGTTAAAGTAAATATTTTAAAATAATGACTCATTTTCTTTCTGCAATTTCCTCACTTTTATCCATCCTTATTTCCAAAGCTTTTTAACTGTCCCTATATCGCACTTTTGCATCCACCTCCAACTACTTATGCACGCCTGTGCCATTTTTTAGTTATAATCTATGCAAACAGGGAATGGTCTTAAGCTATAGCAAATCTAGAAGGATGGGATTAAATGCCATATCTTAGATTTTCTTGAGTTTCAAGTTTGACTAGTTTGTTTTGTTTGGCCTTGGCTGTTAATAAGATTTTTGTGCTGCTATCAAGGTAATTCATTATAAAGTATATGGCTGATACCCGATCATTTAGGTTCTGTTTTTATAAATATTTTTTCAGAAAAGAAACAAATTATTCATGAGAGAATAGATTAATTATTTCATATACAATTTCATCTCAATGATATTATGATACCAGCAGTGGCCTTGACTGCATTATTGATTTATAGTGTTCTTGACTCCCACAATTGCTAGATACCTCCTCAGAGGAAGTCTTGATGTGGTATGAACTTCATTGCTAACAGAAGTCTTGGTATTATAACCAATAGCAAATTGCGAGGCATTGACGTGCCTTTCAATTTGCATTTTTAGATTTTGTTAGACCCCCCATTAGGAAAGTATACCACAGAAACAAATTTAGGGTGAAAAGGGGGCACTACACGTGGGAGTTGTGGAGAATGAAACAGAAGGGTCACCTCAGCAGAAAAGCAATGCAGGAGAACAAACTGATTATGGGCTGCATAACAGAATGCAGACGTGGCTGGGAGAGAGAGAAGAAGTGGAGCAAACCAGCATGGGCAGTGATGCGGTCTGCATAACCGAATGCTGAGCTGGCTAGGAGAGAGAGAGGAAATGGAGGGGAAGCATTCCGTGAAGCAATGTGTGAGCAGACTGTATAACGGAAAGGAGCTGAGGAGAGAAGGGGGGGAATTATTCAGTGGGGGATTTCGGGGCCTTTTGGCTAGGGAGGTGCAGACCCTCGAAGTCTGTTTGTTCTTGCATTTTTCTTCTCTTTGTTGAGCGTTTTTCTCATTTCTGTAAGAGTGAGAGTCTGAACCAGTTCTGAAACTGAGATTATTCTCATTCTTTAGTGATCAACTACTTGGGTTTCTAACAAAATTGGTATCAAAGCTTCCGATTGAGGGGGCTGTGGATGGTGAGGTCTAGAATGGAGAATCGTGTTGAGGCGCTAGAGAAAGGTATGGAGCAATTGAGACACGACCTTGATAGGTTGAGAATGGAGACACAACAGGAGAGCATGGAGGCACGACAGGACAGGGAGGAGAGGGGAGCTCAATGGGCCAGAATGGAATATGCCCAGTAGCAGATTCTGCAGTGGATGAAAGGGAAGGAAATCATACCACCCAGGAGGCAGACTGACACGGTGACAGAGGAAGAAGGGGAGGACATTTTGCAGGGAAGAGCGGGCTCCAGTGGGATTGTCACAGGACCCACTCGGAACCCACCATTGGAAGACAGGGGAAGGAAGTTAGAGATACCTGTGTTCACTGGGGATGATGCATTCGGCTGTGTAAATAAGATAAAGAGGTATTTTTAGGTGAATTCCCTTGAAGATCATGAGAAGTTAGATGCTGTGATGGTAGCCATGGAAGGGAAGGCGCTGAATTGGTATGCCTGGTGGGAAACCCGCAATCCACAGGCAAGCTGGACAGAATTCAAGGCAGCTGTGGTGCGGCGGTTTCAACCTTCTTTAGCTCAAAACCCGTATGAGTACCAATCAAGGTCAGTCATGGAGTACCGGGAGCAATTTGAGTTCTTCACAGTACTGTTAGTAGTAGCTGATGAGAGCATATTGAAGGGGATATTCCTTAACGGCTTGAAGGAGGAGGTGAGAGCACAGATTAAGCTTCACCGGTTGGGAACACTGTCAGAGCTGATGGATTTGGCTATACTGGTAGAAGAAAGGGACTCTGTGGTAGGAAGGGGAAGAGCTGGACTGAGTTCAAAAGGAATCAGCAGGCCTTATTTCTCCAACAGAACAGCTGCTGTGGAAGTAGGGACTAAACCCCATTCAAACTATGAGTTTGCTACCAGAGGGGGTTCGTGTCTCACAGCTGCTTCCAAGGTTAGTGTAATACGGCAGAAAACAGGAGAACTACGCTCTGCTGAAGGGAGCAGTTACCCGAAGAGGGGAACTGGATTTAAGAAGCTCACTGAAGCTGAAATGCAGGAGAAAAGAAGGAAAGGGTTGTGTTTTAGATGTGATGAAAAATTCGGTCCAGAACACATTTGTAAGTTTAAACAGTTCAATGTGCTACTGTTGGGGACGGAGGAAGAGTTGGAGGAGGAGCTGGAGGCTGAATTTGAAGAAGGGAGAAAGTGGAGGGGAACAAGGAGTTGCAGCTGTCCATGAACAGTATCATGGGACTGACTTTGAAGAAATCACTCAAGTTATGGGGTGAAATACAAGGGAGAAAGGTGATTGTGTTAATAGATTGTGGGGGCCTCAAGTAATTTCATTGATAGGAGAATAGTGGATGAACTTAATTTACCCATGGCTAAAACCCTTGAATATATAGTGGAGGTTGGCCACGGGCATCAAATTAGGTGCAAGGGAGTGTGTAAAGCGGTGAATATGTTGGTGCAAGGGTTAAACATTACTGCTGATTATTTCTTGTTTGAGTTTGGTGGAGCAGATGTAGTACTCGGGCTAGACTAGTTGGAGGGGTTGGGTGAAATCAAAGCCAATTTTAAGGAACTAACAATGAGGTTCTTGTTAGAAGGGAGGGTAGTCACATTACAAGGAGATTCTTCACTATCCCGGTCAGCAGCCTCATTAACGTCCATGGTGAAGGCCTTACATAATGATGGGGAAGGGTTTTCTGTGGAGATGACCAACCCGAGGGTTGTTCAGCAGGTGGACGTGGTGGAGTGGGAGGAGTTACAACATGTTTTGGAGAAATTTAAATATCTTTTCAAAGAACCTCATGGCTTGCTTCCTTCTAGGGTACAGGATCATGCTATAAGGTTGAAAGATGGCGCCCTAGTGGTATCCCCATTATCAGAAAAATGAAATAGAGAGAGTGGTGGCGGAAATGCTTGCAGCTGGGATTATAAGGCACAGTACAAGCCCGTTTTCCAGCCCCATCCTGTTGGTTAGAAAGAAGGATGGGGGCTGGCGATTCTGTGTTGATTACTGAGCCTTGAACAAGGTGATTGTGTTGGACAAATTTTCCATTCCAGCCATAGATGAATTGCTGGACGAGCTTGGGGGTGCAGTTATTTTTTCTAAGTTGGACTTAAAGTCAGGGTACACCAAATTAGGATGAGGGAGGAGGATGTCTTCAAAATAGCATTTCGCACTCATGAGGGGCATTATGAGTTTTTAGTAATGCCCTTCGGGTTAACCAACGCGCCCTCTACCTTCCAAGTGTTAATGAATGAGGTGTTTCGTCCATTTTTGAGAAAATTTCTGTTGGTATTCTTTGATGATATACTTATATACAATATTAGCAAACAGGAACATTTAATGCACTTGGAGCTGGTATTGCAACAGTTGAGGGAGAATAAGTTGTTGTTAAACAAGAAGAAATGTAATTTTGGGCAGCCTAAACTGGAGTATTTGGGTCACATCATCTCAGTTAAAGGGGTTCAGGCTGACCCCATGAAAGTAGAAGGCATGACCAGCTGGCCGAGACCCAAGGATGTCAAGGGACTCCGAGGATTCTTGGGGTTGACGGGATACTACAGGAGGTTTGTGAGGGATTATGGCAAGATAGCTCGGTCATTAACTCAATTACTGAAGAAGGAGGGGTTTGAGTGGAATGAAGAAGCACAACAAGCTTTTGAGTTGTTGAAATCAGCTATGGTAACTTTACCTGTGTTTGTTGTACTCGATTTCTCAAAAACCTTTGTGGTGGAGACAGATGCATTAGGGAAAGGCTTAGGGGTTGTTCTCATGCAAGAGGGCACCTATTGCATATCTCAGCCAAGGGTTATCTAACAGGGCACAACATAAATCTGTATATGAAAGAGAGTTGACGGCGGTGGTTTTAGCAGTAAAGAAATGGAGACATTACTTAATGGGAAGACATTTTGTGATCAGAACAGATCAGAAAAGTCTGAAGTACTTAACTAAACAGCAGCTGATGGGAGAGGAACAGTAGAAATGGACCTCAAAATTAATGGGGTTTGATTTTGAAGTGCAGTACAAGCCCGGAGGGGAGAATAAAGCTGTTGATACTTTGTCCAGAAGGGAGGATTTCTGTGCTATTTCCACATTTCACATTACAGATTTGGAGCTGTGGGCAGAAGAGCTACAAAATGACAGCAAGCTAAAAGCCATCCTACAAGACTTGGTGGTAGATAAAGACGTGCACCCGGGCTATCTTAAGAGGGGAAACTGTTTGTATTATCCAAAGGAAGACTGGTTTTACCGAGGGAGTTTTTGCAAGGATACCTACCAATTCTCCATGAATTCCATGCTACCCCTTTTGGAGGTCATTCAGGTTTCTTCAGGACGTATAAGAAGATAACTAGGTTGTTGTATTGGGAGGGAATGAAGGGAGACATCAAAAGTTTTTTGTAGCAGCCTGTGATACTTGTCAACGAAATAAATACCAGGCTTTATCTCCGGCAAGTTTGCTGCTGCCATTGCTAATTCCAACTCAAGTATGGAGTGATGTTTCCATGGATTTTGTCAGAGGTTTACCAAAAGCATAGGGAGTGGATACTATAATGGTGGTCGTGGATCGACTCACAAAATATACACATTTCATTCCCATGTGCCACCCATTTTCGGCCAAGGACGTGGCTGACGTGTTCGTGAAGGAGATAGTAAAGTTACATGGCTTCCCTACTTCAATAGTTTCGGATAGAGACTGAGTTTTCATTAGTCAATTCTAGACTGATCTATTCAAATTATCAGGGACAACTCTCAAACTCAGTTCGGCATATCACCCTCAATCTGATGGTCAGACCGAAGTGGTAAATAGATGTCTTGAGACTTATCTAGGTGTTTTGTTGGAAATAAGCCGAGGCAGTGGCCTAAATGGTTAAGCTGGGCTGAATTTTGGTTCAATACTAATTACAACAGCTCCACTAGAATGTCCTCATTCAAAGCCTTGTATGGAAGGGAATCGCCTGTCTTACTAAGGTGCTCTGATGATTCATCGGTGGTTGAGGAGATCAATCAACTTATAGCTGACAGGAACAGAATATTGGATGAGTTGAAAGACAATCTGGTGACTGCCCAAAATAAAATGAAGTTGTAGGCAGATACAAAAAGGAGGGACGTCAGCTATCAACTAGGAGATTATGTCTATTTAAAAATACAACCTTATAGGTTCAAGT
This sequence comes from Castanospermum australe, assembly GCA_019955255.1. Taxonomy (NCBI): domain Eukaryota; kingdom Viridiplantae; phylum Streptophyta; class Magnoliopsida; order Fabales; family Fabaceae; genus Castanospermum; species Castanospermum australe. The sequence goes on from NSJW01000738.1 coordinate 705,520, forward strand.
CACTAGCTAGAAAAGCCAATGAGAAGTTAAGCTCGAGATTTTATGGCCCTTATGAGGTGGTAGAAAGGGTGGGGCAAGCTGCTTATAGACTACATCTTCCTGATTATACATGTATACATCTTGTTTTTCATGTCTCCTTACTAAAAAATTTAGCAGCGGGGGCAGTCAACCAGCAACCTTTGCCCAAAAACTTAACAGAGGAATGGGAATTGAAGGTGTACCCAGCAGCAGTACTTAATGTCAGAACTGCAGCAAGTGGAGAACTGGAGGTGTTTATTCAGTGGGAAGACTTACCAGACTTTGAAAACACGTGGGAACCGTTCCTTACCATTCAAGAAAATTTTTCTGATTTCCACCTTGAGGACAAGGTGGAACTTCTTGGGGGGGGGGGGATATTGTTAGACCCCCCATTTGGAAAGTATACCACATAAACAAATTTAGAGGGAAAAAGGAGGCACTACACGTGGGAGTTGTGGAGAATGAAACAGAAGGGTCACCTCAGCAGAAAAGCAATACAGGAGAACAAACCGATTATGGGCTGCATAATAGAATGCTGACGTGGCTGGGAGAGAGAGAAGAAGTGGAGCAAACCAGCATGGGCAGTGATGCAGTCTGCATAACTGAATGCTGAGCTGGCTAGGAGAGAGAGAGGAAATGGAGGGGAAGCATTCCCGTGAAGCAATCTGTGAGCAGACTATATAACAGAAAGGAGCTGAGGAGAGAAGGGGGGGAATTATTCAGTGGGGGATTTCGCGGCCTTTTGGCTAGGGAGGTGCAGACCCTCGAAGTCTGTTTGTTCTTGCATTTTTCTTCTCTTTGTTGAGCATTTTTCTCATTTTCTGTAAGAGTGAGAGTCTGAACCAGTTCTGAAACTGAGATTATTCTCATTCTTTAGTGCTCAACTACTTGGGTTCCTAACAGATTTTTATCCTTTTAATTGTAACTATAGATTGTAAGTGGAAAAAGGAAGTTAACTTCCAATATAGTTGTAACTTCTAGGGGTAACAATGTAATAATTTTTTTTCATTTTTATCCTTTTATATGTTTTGTGATTGGTTAGTTACTAATGACATTTTGGGGAAATAAAGAAATGGAGACCAAAAGGGGTAATCCCCATTATATAATAGAAGATGGATAAAGCATAATTTGAATTAAATATTGTACAGTTTGAAAATTTATCTGCTGGTTTGTTCTAGGGTATTATGCTGGAAATGTTAAGCGAGGTGTGTTAAAACTTAAAAGGATTGTGTCATTGTTTGACATAATATTTGTTTTCCCTTTTATTTTGCACCTTTTTGTGTTCCAATTGCATAATTTAGAATGTGTTCTGATAATTAATTGTCATTGACCCAATCTACAGTGTGGCCTTTTGGTGTGCTTATCATGCCTTTTACCCTTTTCTTCGTATCCATATATTTAAGGATTTTAATCAAGAATAGTTATGTAGTGAAAATAATTCAGTCTACTCTGACCAGACAGTATTATTGTCTTGGGTTGTAATATGTCTTTCTTTACCATTTGACAGGAAGCTGATATTTGGTCATTTGGATGTCTACTTCTGGAGATGCTGACTCTGCAAATTCCATTTTCTGGAGTACCTGATTCACACTTCCATGACATTCTGCGGGTATGGTTGTCTATCTTTCACACATGAAATAATATCAGTTTTCATACTCCATGGGCAGTGCATTTAGTTCCGGTGCAAACTCAATCTGTCTTTAAATTAATATGATCAATACAGATGGGTAAACGACCACAGTTTACTGATGAGCTGGAGGCATTGAGTTCAATGAATGAACCCACAATGATTCAATCGGGTGAGGAGCTGGAAAAATCAGATGCTGAAGTAGACATGTTGAAATTCCTTGTTCATTTGTTTTATAGGTGTGTAGAAGAAAATCCAACTGAACGTCCCACTGCTAAAGAAACCCATGAAATGCTGCTTGCACACACAGGCCGCCAACAAGTTGAAGATGTTACCAAGAGTTAGGTAGGCTATTGGGGTGGCCCTTGTCTTGGCAAAATTTATAGCCTCAGTGTGTTGTATTATTAGAATAAAATATCTTCATTATTTTTCTTCATACAAAGCGTTAGGGCTTATACAAAAGTAATTATTCTTACTAGGTTTAGTTTCTTCGGTGATTTGTATTCTGTACATTTTCAACGGGTTAGATTCATGCGGCTCTATATAATCTGGTTGAGATCTGTAAATTTTGTAGCTCGGTCTCTTTTCAGGTTGTAAATGTTTAGACGTCAATGTAGTTTATCCATTCTGCAAGTGGATCTGAATAATTTATTGATGCCCTTCAATTGTCTGCTGATGTTATAGTATAGCATATCATCTTTGCTTAAATTTGATACTACCTCCAAGCAAGATATAGGTAATTTTTTCTTGGAAGAATTTTGATGAATAGGATAGATGCGATATATTGGTTTGTCGTGGATGTTAAACGCTGGTAACTGTGGTCATAGATGATATTTTTCATGTTGAACCTTATGACTGTAAAATTTCAGGGGATTACAATAGAAATAGAGAAAAGGAAGTTGGCAAACCATTTCGTCTGAGATGAGATCATCTTGATAGATGAATTGCTAGATTATATCGTTGAAGATATTTCAAATGAATATGGCTAGTCTTACACTTAAACTGTACCCCTCTCTGCCTCCATCCCTGGAGTCCTAACAGGACGCAGGAGTGACATTAATTAGCAAGGACATGGCCTTGCATTTGATATTCTCTCTTAAATTCTTAATAATGTAACTGGTTGTTCACAAATCGCAGCAATGCATAATTCATCCCAATTTCCTAGTCTTTTAGCTGGTTTCACATGCAGCATTTGTCATCATTATAACTCTAACCTCTTACCAAAGGAAAAAAGCCATCGTCCTTTTAATCTAACCATTAATGGTTAATGTGAGAGGGAGAGAGAGAAAAAAAAAAGTCGTCGTCCTTTTCATCTAGCCGTTAATGATTAATGGGAGGGAGGGAGGGAGCAGTGCATGAACACACACGACGACAGAATGACACCCACCTTTGGACAGCTAGTACCCTAATTAGTTAAAATTGTTTAATGGGGTTGCAGATGCTTCATGCTCCAGCTGCTCTTTATGTTCCCTTTTCTGTGAGCACCTAATGCAAAGCTGAGAGTGAACGAGCGATCTTTTGCATCCTTACACCATTGCAGTGGGCAGTACATTAGCAGCAACTTTGGACCACTCTACGCAAAAGAGACTCGTACTTATCTATCTCCCTGCAATGACCTGAGACACCCTCCTTAATTAATAGCGTACCCTATATATGTAGGGTTCTTAGGGAACGCAATCCCAAAACTCTCTCTCCTATCTGTGTCAATAGACACAGCACAAGCAGAAGTGTTTCTGGGTCTGGGAGGGCCCTCTGCCCTCAGCAGCAAGCAGTGAGCAGAGCAACCAACCTCTTTGAAATTTGCTTGTGAAACTAGTTCATTAATTAGTAGCCTTCAATCAACAGGCATTGGTGTTTCCATGTCACATCTACTAATGAAAAATGACTTACACTGCATGTTTTCATGGAGTGCCAATTTTTAAGACATCAGCATCAGTCTGTCTTAACACTGCACATGTGACAGAAAAATCCAATGAAACAGAAGAATGGAAATGTCTTTTTGGCTTTAGATGCTGCAGTGGTTGCTTTACATGGGATGGTGATGATGCCTATTCTTTTTCCTTTTCCTTTTGCTGTCTATTTTTCTACCCTCTGTTACTTGGTTGGAAATTTTTGCTGCATTGGCATAACTAGAGAGAATGAGATTTGAGAGCCCAATTAACCAAACGGAGCATGCTTTGGCTCTGGCTTTCATCAAAACCGGACCACCTCTGGGTTTGAGCCAGCCTGTTTTGTTGCAAGCGTGGGGCATTTATGCATGGTGGACCCTGTTGCTTGCAGCTGAGTGGTAACAGTAAATTTTCCATTAAAGGCAACAATTACAATTTTGGCACAAAACTCTTAACTTTTTAGTGACCGAGTCAAGTAATAGACCGGGAAAATAGATGCTGTAATCTATGCTAATAATATATATGGGGTGAAGCTACCTACACTTATTACTAAGCCTTGACACTTATTTTATTGAGTATTTTTTATAAACTTTGAATTTTATCAATTCAACCTTGAAATTAAGTAAATGTTATAAAATAAATTATTAATTCATTTAACTATTTTATTTTAATATATAATATGTTTTTTCAAAATATAAGTAAATGTTAAGTTTTAAATAAGATACTTATAAATATCTAATTTATCATAATTTAATATGTATAATTATTATGTTAATATTATATGATTCAATAGATAAATTGATAAAACTCGCTTACTCTACAAAAAAAAAATTAATCAATGGTGTAAGTAAATAAGACTTATTCTTACAATAAATGGATTCCCACCCTTTTATATTTGTCCATTCTTTTATAAATTACATGATAATAAGCCGAGTTTACTACCACTTTTTCTACTACACACTTAAAATTTTCCTTATATCTCTCGCCTTGGGTGAAACTATTAATTTTCATGAAACAAACTATGATATTTGACCCCCTGCATAAATTTGACTTTAGTTTTGCCATCATCAACCGACAACAGATAATAGTTATCAAAATCGGTTTTGTAATAGTCTCCTTGTTTGTCATTGTCATACAATATTAAATAAACACGTAAAATCGAAAATATAGAAAAATAAATCATTAAAAAATGTGGAAATTACGAAGATAAAATACAATGTCAATAATAATCATGTGAACGTGGTTAATATAGAATAACGCGTGACTAACAAGCATATAAAGAAGGAATCTTTTTAAACTTTTTTTTTTCATAAAACATCTTTATTATTATATTTATTTTTAAATTTTCATATGCACATAAAGCATACAATTCCATTCTTCTAAACAATATAAAACAATGCTTTAAATTACCAATAAGAAGATCAGTTTTAAAAATATGCATGTTTATTGTTTATTGTTTATTGGTAAATCATCAGAGGTATCATGCATTGGAACATTGATAGGTAGGATACGAAGGTTTTTTATTTGCTACACTAGATTCCAACATTGCCATTAGACATTTGTCACCAATAAGTGGTGACAACTGAAATGACAATAATCATAATAAAAATCCTGGCATTTTTTTTAGCTTGCGAATTCCTATCTATAAGCCTATAATTGCATTAGTTAATGATTTTAAATTGCATCACACAAAATTAGTAACTTGATTAAGCATCTGTCTTTAAGCTATATATAAATGACATTTAGATCATCTAAAATGCAAGTTATACATTTTATAAAGTGCATAGTTGAAAATTATTACAAAAAAATTAATTTAAAATTTTATGAAATGCAAAACAATCATATAATATTATATCAAGTCGTGAATATGTGATAGTCTAGTTCTATAAACATCTGATACTCTACACCTCATTTTATCACACTTTGGATTTGGATTTAATATATGTAGTATGTGATTTAGAAAGTACAGTATAACTGATAATTGCTAATGAGAAAATTAAGAAAATAAATTTTAACAAATTTATAATTTATAACAAGCACACCTTCTGGAAAATAAAAACACTTATTTTTATTTTTTAAAATGTCATGAAATTTTCAGCTCTTAAATTTTAAAGGTGTATCCTCCTAGTCATAAATCTCTCACAAATTACATTGAGCAATTGGGGAAAAAAATGTGGTGGTAGGTTACATTTAATATAAAAAAATGATAACGATGGAGGTTGTTATATAAATATCACATGAATTTTCTTTTGAAAAAGTTAATTCCTTTTGAATTTCTTAAAATGAAAGAGAGTGTAATTGTACTATAAAATTTACAAAGCATATGAAAATGTGATTCTCTTTTTCATAAATATTCTCTTATTACTTTGCTTGTGAGTTTAATTCACAATATATTCACAAAATAATTAGCCACCACCCCCACCTTTTAAAGTACCCATATAAAATACATAGTCCAAATAGAATACTTAATTAATTAGTCGCATATACCAACGAATGCCTAAATAAGACTTGCCAAACTATATATTCTTGCACTAGCCAAACTATATAATTTCATATTGCTCAAGAAAATATTTAATTAGTCTTAATTAGCATAAAAGCTGCCTCAAAAATACCTTACCACACATATTTTTGCTGCATTCACATGCACGTGGCTTTATGCTCCTTCACCAAGTTAATCAAGCATAATATATATAATATATATATATATATATATATATATATATATATATATATATATATATATATATATATATATATATATATATATATATATATATATATACTCTTTAGAAAAGAAATAAATATGTTATTATTTTATATTTTTTTGGAGGGATTTTGATAAGGCTATATCTTAGTTTCTTAATCATTTATAAGATATATTTAATTAAAAAACTTACTTATAAAATATAAGATATATATTTATAAGATATATAAATATAAAATGTAAAATATTTATGGTCAATATGTGATAACTAATATCAAATATTTAAATTTTCGCACATATTATATCTTTTTTTTTATTTTAAATATTTAATATATTAAAATATTCACTAACTAATCATTTCTTAATGAATTAAATTTTTTTTTTTTGTGAAATAAATGGTAAGGAAAGGAAAGGTTATATTAAGGCATATCACAAGTTTCAGCTATGATTTACAATGGTGTTACTATTTACATATTATCTATCAATGATACATCGGCAGCATAAATTCAATAAAAAACTTTTGGGTCTACACAATTCGATCATGCCAATTAAGCCAATCTTTATTGGACAATGAATTTAAATTTTAAATAAACAATTCAAAACAAATTTAAAATAAGTAACACAGAGAGACATCTATGAGACTAAAAGTTGAACAAAATAAATGGTTATTCAATGGGCACAACAAGAATTTGATAATCTATTATCGTACAATATAATATAAATAAATAACCTAGTCTATTTGTTCAAGAAATTTGTGAGTTAAAAAAGTAATATCTTTTCTGGAATTTGATCCTAAGATTAAGTTGTCTGTAACAAAAATTTAATACCATTTAAGTTATAGCTAGTAATCAATGACAGCTACGTTTCCATAAGAACATCTATAGGTAATATGAAGCACTTAATCTCATAATTAATTCAATGTTAAAATGATGATTGGCGCATAGATGCCAAAAAAATAATAAAGAAACAGAATATATTCTATGAGTGATTTTTTTTTAAACGAAAATGACTCAGAAGTGCAACATATCCCTCCTTCTCCAACTCTTACTCTCTAAAAAAACATATATAAAATACATAAGCTATAAATTAGATAATGACATATATACTTTAGATCGATCATGTCACTAGTCCTAACTATAACAAGGAAAAAGGATTCCACTTAGCATTAATTTTCTAACTAACAAGTAGTTTTCTTAATCACCAGCATCAATTGTTTCCAGTAAATGGTATATATGCAACTGGCACCAACCAGATGCAGCAGAAACATGTATCCAACAAATGGAAAATTCGAAAGAGAATGGCTATATATCAATATACATAAAGAAATCAATAATTTAATAGATAGATAGATAGAGAGAGAGAGAAAGAGAGACACTTAATTTGTTGGGTGAAAATGCTTTTGCTTCTTCCTGATGTCCGAGGTGTAGCCATGCAAAATGGTCCCCTCTTATATGCATCCTTTTCCTTTGGCTCATGTTCACTGCTTTCCTTCTCCTAGTCACAGAGAGAGATAGAGAGAGAGAGAGAATGTAAAGGGTCCCCCACTTACTTAGCATCCAACCCAAAAGTTATTAATAATCTTGCAATATATATAGAAAACATTCACTATCTTGTCTGCAAACTGCATGGTGTATTGTTGGCGTGACAATATTCAATTTGCATCACTAGGGACCACTTCTTACCTCTTTTAATTTGTTTTCATTTTAATAATTTCTCCAATGGCTTTTCAGCCCCCTAATATATTCCATCTAGTTATAGATGAGAAATATTAAAAGAGAAGGGAAGAAAAAAAGAACCTCCAATTTTCACTCCGAGTCCTATCTCCTGAATTCTGCTCTATATAATAGTGGCCCTTGATACTCTCTTCTCCATCCAAACCCTAGCAACAGCAGCAGCACTCACGGCAATCAGACCTCCCTTCAATTCTCAGTCTCATCACCACCTTGCAGCACTAGTTCTTATTCTTTCATCATGTACCACTACCAGTTGAAGCTGCCAGCATGATCTTAACTACCCTCCTTGGTTGGGGAAAGATCAGATCATGTGGCAGTTTCACCTAGTTGTTGGCCACATGAACAAAAAAACCCTAATTCCTCCATTGAACCCTTGTTCTGCTTCTCTGTTTATGTTTAATTATGTGGCCAATATTGGGGTTTTGTTTGCCTGTTTTTACAATCCCGAAAGAAGGTGTAGCTAGTGAGTAAGAGAATCTTGTCTCCTTGTTCATCTGTCATCTGGGGGTTGCAGGCTTTTCTCTATGTTTGCTTAACTACTAGCTCATCATTTTTCTCATCATTTTTCTTTTTTCTCCTTTTTTTTTGGGGGTAAAACACCAATATATGATATTTATTATTATGTTTTCTTGTGTTCCTAAGTGAAATTGGATAATCTTTAGGCATTGTTATAGGGATTGTGCGGCTCGGTGCAGTTCATTCATGATTTCAAGATCCAATTCTTGCTTCGGTGATTGAGCCTCCTCACTCTTTAGCATTGGAATTGCAAATACAATATTGTTGTATTAATTTATCGAATAGGGCTGCCTTACCATTGTCCGTTTCTTTTTCTTCTTTTCTTTCACGGTGTGTCTATGGTTTTTTATGTATTTAGGGTTTATGATGACGGTCTATACTTTCTGGATTTCTTAAGATACTCGAAATTCTTTTACTATTTACTATTGGATTTTCATCCTTGGATTCATTACCTAGGTTTTTCTTTCTTTCTTTCTTTTTTGGATGAGAATTAACTTGTTGTCCTCTACATACACGAGAGAGAGAGAGAGAGTAGAGGGCTAAAGAGGTTTTGAACTTCTGTGAATTTTCCCCCATGACATTTTGGAATTAACATAACCCTTCTGTGTTTGTTCTTGGTTATTAGATTCTCAATATCTCAAGTACTTTCCTCAACTTGGTAGGCTTTGAGTGCAGCCTTTTGGCTTAGGTTTTAGAATTTGTACTTTTGTACGTGGCAAGCCTATCATGTGCTTTGAAATTTCATCTTAAATTTTGAAGTGGTTTCTCTATAATTAATTAGATTTCCTCCCAATGGGTGTGATCAAGAAGAAAACAAGTAAAAAACAAAATGTGATATTTTACTTCTAGTGTTCTACTGCTTTCAGCGTTTATACTGAAAACATAATTGTTATTTTATCTATATGTATTTAGATATATATATCTTCTTTGCAAGGATATTTGAATTAGTGTGTGTTTTCAATTAGTTAGTGTAAGTTAATCTGTTTTATTGAAATTTGATCTTCTTTGGAAGAATCTCATGACAATCCATTGATGTCATCATCGCCATCTTCTGCAGATTTTGTTAGCGCATGAAAATACCTGTCTCCATCATATTATCATCTGGTTGTTGCAGTTGTTTGCATATGTGTCTCTCCCTCTCCTTTTTCTTTCTTTGTTCATTTTGGTTCAAAGGATTTTCTTTGGACTTGAAGCCTCTTTCTTTTCTTTTTTTTTTTGGGGGGTAGGATTCCGCATAGCTTTCAATCTGCTATGACAGTGAGTACCTAAAAGACATAAAATAGTTCACTGGTTTGATTCGCCCAATTCTTTCCGTGTCTTTACATGCCAATTATTTCTGGATGGATATTATAAGGGATGGATATCATTAGAGATGTTTAAAATGAATCCCCAATTGGTACTAGAGTTACAACTTCCACACTTGATATTGGATTGATCTTTACAGAGAATTGCCACTGGAATATAGAAAAATGAGTTAGACAAGTATTCTTTTTTTATTTTTTTGACAATGGTGGCACGGAGATTTGAACTATGACCTCCTGCGTATGCTATCCGAACCCTCACCATTATGCCAGTCCTAGTGGCTCTGTGAAATGGAACCTTAACGCACTTGAGCGTGCAGTTTTTATCTGGCTACTTTGGTTTGAGGAAAGCACTTATATCAAATAATTTACCACACAGAAGGTGACTGGATTATATATACATAACCTTCTGATTTGGTTATTTATATTCTTAAAAAACTGACCATGCAGATATTTTAGCAGTAAAATAACGTTTAGCTGGTAGTTTCTAAGTAACTGTTGTTGAGACAAGTTGAAGGCACTTGAATCATGATGGGGATCCATGAAATGCTTGATATGGCTATGAGTATGTCACAGATCTATCACAAAAAGAACAATTCCTTTCTTAGTATTTAGTTATACATGTCTTGCACTCTCTAAAACATACATGTGGGTCTGCAAGTATAATTTAATTATTACTAATGGCTTGAAGGATTTGATTCTTTCTTCAGTAAGTTGTCATAGACCCCTACTGTGTTTTATACTGGTAATTACAAACTTCTGCTTGGTCATTTACTCCGTTTGGTAATAGAGAAGAGCTGTAGTTGACATCACATATATGCTTAAGAATTATCAGTTACTACATTGATTATAACTGCATTCCTGTGTTGTGGAAGAACATGTTGCTGTTAAAATAATAATGTACCATGCCATGTAGTACTGGTCACTCACTTATTCGAGTTCAAATTAAATTTAGCATGGATATCACATATGTTACTTGGTTTTATAATAATCCAATTACGTACCGTTTAAATTAAATTTAGCTAATTTTAAGTACGGAATGAAATTCTAGACACACTATACTACAAAAATTTTTAAATGGAGACAAAGTTTTCGTGTGTGTGTCCCTATACTTAAAGCTTAGAATGTATATATATATAAAGGAAGGATTCGAAATACATAGCAAAAAATTTTTATATCAGAAGGTCACAAGATGCTAAAAAATTTGTCTTGCTTAGTCTCACAAAAGAACTCATGTATCCTAAAACTCTGATTCCACTGCATAATTGTGACAGGACTTCATTGGCCTTTGCTTTCCCTATGAAGGACTTGAGAAAATGCCACGTTTATGCATCGATCCCTCGGGGCTACGTAGTTAAAGTGAAAGTTTCCTTCCAACTTATGGCTAATATAGGGAACTGCAGAATAGAAGGCCAGGGAATTAATTATGTCTACAACATGCAATATAATATATATAGGAGGTGTAAGTGCCTAGATATGAAACTGAGATCGGTGGTCTCATGGAAAATCGAACCTCTGGCATCATCAAAGCTCAAGTTTTAGAGGCTGAGACCAGTGCTAGTTGAGTTATAAGTTAATTGATTGTAATTATAAATATAATGATAGACAGTGATTCTTTCTCTTTTTTATTTATAAATTCTATATAGAAATTGAGCTTAAGAATTTTATGTTTAATAAATTTTGGAGAAAGGGCAATTCTCATTCTTCTTTAGACTCTCCTAATCCCCTTATATATAACTGTTCTCATAGAAGTTAGATTTGATCCTAGCTAGGTTCAAATAAAATTTAAATCATATGATTTTATTAATCAGCTAACAGCTTTACACTCATGTGGGTGAATTAATCGTTATCTAATAGTTTAAATGCTTAGAGAGATTAAGATTAAGGTAATTCTAAGTATACAAGTGAGATGGGATCTTACAAGTTAGGCCTCTATCGAGAGCCTAAAAAAAAAAGAGAAACCCTAATTGTAATTAGTCTTCACCACCTACTTTTGTAGGCAATCTCCTAATAAGATTAGGGTTGATATCTAACGAGGATATGAACTTAGGCCAAGTTAAAGGGCTAACTTTATTGGGCTTTTGAGCCTGTACAATACAAGGGTGGTTCGTACAAGGAGGAAGGGGATGTTTGTTTCTTTGAATGAGAAGTCATGCATGAAAAGAGGAGGGGGTGTTTAAACAAGAACATCCGATATTAACCCCTTTATTTGGATGAGAGGAAAGAAAATGAGATAGAAAAAAAAAATTTGAATTTTGAAATGGAAGGAAATCTAGAGAAATTTTTTTTTGAATTTTTTGTTTCTATCATTTTCTTTTTTCTCTATGTTTTCTCTTGATCCAAACGAGAGAAAATTTGAATTTTCTCTCCATCCAAACATAGGGTAACTATATATTTAGTATAGCAATAAAAATGTAGAGTAAATTTTTATAAACAAAATTTATATATAATTTTACCTTTCATTTTTATTCCCATACTAAGCATACTATAAAAGAAGGTTTTTCTAGAATTTGATTATGACTATGAAAATAATGGGAAAAGAAACACCAAAAAAAGAAAAGAAAAAAAAAGATAGAAGTCTGATCTTTATTCTTTGGGGCTGCGTATTTTGTTGACAATTTTTTCCCTGGATGAAAATAATTTATTTACGTGTTAAAGATAGAACTATGGAAGCAAATAAGTTGAATAAGTCCTCCATGCTGCATAATAAATTCATATCCTCGCCAAATTGTAAAAAACGGGTAGGCTGATGCTTAACGTTTTGATATATCAAAATATATCATCAGCAATTCATCAACTTAATCATAATAAATAACAATAGAAAAAGTTAATATTAGTATATTAAGACCCAATCAAGTAGGTTTCAACACTATTTTTTGTTGCCACATTTTATTGGAAGTTTCAATTTAATCTTGTTAATTATTTTTTTTTGCATCAACTTAGTTTCTTTCTTCTACCTGTTTTAAATTCCATCCTTATTAATTTCTTTTCATATATAAAATATTGGTAAATTTTTTCCTTCAAAAAATTATAAATAATAGAAAAAAAAACTTCTTCACGCATCTTATTATATCACTTTATTTGTAAGAGGTGGAAATTAAACCCCAACCCGTAATAACTTATATTTTAATTTGGCCTATATTTATTATGAGAAGATTATAAACTAATATGTGGTAACAAACGATGGATATCGAGAATTCCACTCCGGTAGTTTAATTGTTGGAGGCACTATTAATGAAAACAAAAGAAAATAATGGAAATGGCATAATATGTAATGGAGTGTTAATATATGAGGAAAATTGTTAGATAAGATGTCACATTTAATTAGCAATATTATGCAAACAATGGATAATGATAAAATTGAAATTAACTTGAAGTATAAAGACAAAATTGATATAATAATGAAAATAGGAAAATTAAATTAACTGAAATTAAATTCTATGATAAAATAAAGTGGGTTTAGCCCATTAAATTAAAACTAATTATATAAAAGCATACAACTATGGGTCTGAAGGAATATGTATGTAGTCAAAATTCATAAAAAGGTTCCTTACTTTTGCGGAACTTTTGCTTATTAAATTCCCATTAGAACTAAAGTTTGAATTTGTTTATCTTTCTCTACTTAATTATATTCCAACCATTAAGAAACAGGCGCTAGAAAACAGTGGGAAGAGTCCAAAAGCAGTTTCAATATTCTGAAGGTATCTAATTCATCCATTAGCACGTTGCTACTGAACAGCTTTTGATCCTATTGAATGGATTTACCATAAGCACTTCTTTTTGACAGCTTCTCAAGTAATCTTTTCGTGAATCAAAGAGAAATTAACAACGGTGGTTCCTCTAACCAGGTACCATAGTTTCAGATAAAGAGTTCTGCAGCTGAAATTCTAAACGTCATCAACCACACCATTCCCTAGAATCACAATGATTGTTTAACAATAGCACCATCCCCGTCTTGACACAAAGCGCCATCCAAATTCATTTTATAATTAAGACAAATTCTTAGTGACAGCGCATGTGCTTAAACCATACGGCTTGTCACTTATAATCTTCGTTACTTTTATTTCTTTTTTGCTTCTAATGTTTCTTTAATAAGTCTTTGGTTCTGATGATGGACAGCTACATTAATAATTTTTTAGTTATTATTTATCAGTTTAATTTTATTTGTTGTTTGTGTAAAATTTTTTACTAGCTCTATCAATAATTAAAGATTTTTCACTTGTAGTAAAAGTTTTTAATAAATTTTCAAATAGGTGTCACTCAATGATTTTTTTTTCCTTTTTGGCAATGATAGATATTTTTGTTATTGATAAGTAAAACCAGAGCAACCTTGCATAATACATACTATTGGTTACTTCACTAAAAAACTAGCATAGTTTAAAGGGAGAAAAAGCTACCTCATTATAAAGTTAGACATATTACCAGTCTTAGTAAAAATTTACAATTGTGTTCATAGATCACTTACCAAAAGAAGATTACTAACAACCAGAATCGAACCTCAATCTTACAAATGAAGTGCTCATTCTTTACCTGCTAAACCAAACCCTTTGGCAATTGTTCAAATATTGATGTGTTCAACCTTAGACTCTATTGGAACCACGAGCTCTTGGCCATGTCTTCAAACTTTATTTTTTTTTTTTTTTTGACGTGGTGTTCAACCTTAAATTGGATTGGAACCACAAGCTCTTGAGCACGTCACAAAGAGATGTACATTGGACTCTACTGATCTTCACATACCCAGCAACAAGGGCTCAGTACGACTATGATTAATTACTAATAACGAAAATCTAAGCTATCATCTATGATGAAAGTCCCATAGACTGTACAAACTGGGCGCGCCTAAAAAGTGTATTTCTTGAATTAGATTTTGTAAACTTGATTTTATAAACTTAATTTTAGGTAGCAATGAGTTTAAGTGAAGTTATTTATATTTAAAAGCTTACATTCAATACAAAAATAAAAAATAATTACTTTAAACTAAACATACTTTTAAAAACAGAATCATGTTTGAAAAATTATATAAGTGTCAAAATAAACAAAACATAAAATGGACAAAAACTCATTTTAGCTTTTAAAAATCCATTTGAGTGAGTATTTTTCAATGGTATAAACTCGTTTGGGTCATGTAAACACTTACCCAAACATGCACATATTCTACCTTAAGTGTTCCATAGACTATAGTGTCACTTCTTAATTTAACATTAAAATCATCGGACAATATATAATGGATTGTGGACAGATGGCTAGAGATTGCAAATAATTACTAAATGAATTTAATTTTTGATTCATAGTTAGTGTAAAACTTTTTTATATTATAATTTAATTATGTGTTAACATATTATCAAAAAAATTGATTTTTCAAATATTGTTATCATAACTCATAATTAAACTCTTTTAAGGATGTGTTATCATATCATATTTTTATCATTTCTCATGTATACTTACCGAAAATTAATAAAATTAAATCATTCCTAAATTATATGAATGAGGGCGTCTAAGTAGAAATTGCACGAAAATTCGAACCTATCCGTCCTTTTTCTCTTACTTTGTTAGTTGCATACCACTTTTCTAACTCATTATAACAGAAAGCCCTTGAGAATTGCGTTCCACTGATAAATGGCAACGTATATAATGAGAACATTTGTTCATTAAGAGTGAAAAAAGAAAAAGAAAAGCAAATTTAACGCGAATTACTTTTGTTTTAAGTTTTAACTGATACAGTGATATAGTTTAATACTTACTATTCGAGAAAATAAATGTAATCCAATGAATGAAAATTTCTATTTTCAAATCAATACATCTATTCGAATTTTTCTTTAACTGATGGTCTCGTTTGATGATCATTTATCTTAAGAGAAATCCCTTTTCGTATAGGAATTATTTGATTGGTAGTCTTGTTTGATGATCATTCATCTTCTGTGTCTTTCCTTTGCGTATAAAAACTAATTGAGTAATTTTCTTTTAATGAAAAAAATATTTGAAAGCAATTTTTAAATAAGTCTCTGTCATGTAATTGACCCCTATTAAAATTGTTTATCCTTGCTATGTTTTTTTAAAAAAAATCAATACTTGTAAGTTATGAATTTAATGACAAGATCAAGAAAAAAGAAATAAATCTTTAGGCCTTATTTATTTATTTTGTTGACACTGCCATTGCATTGAAGAGTTGGACATCTATAATTATATTTACATAACCTTACACTTAATTCTTTATTCACATTTTTCACTAATTACTTTTAAATATTTTTCAAACTAAATCCTAAATATAAACTAAAGACAATTCAAAATATTACAACTATAATTGCTATTATAACAACCAGAAGTGAAAATAACCTTATAAATGAAACTACCCTTATCATATTTCCAGAACAAATAAGGCTCCAATATAACTACTCTCATATTTTGTGAACATAAACAATCGGTTATTTTATTTTGGTAATACATTTGGTTGTTTATTTACACATTTATTTGGAGAGACATGCCAATGACATTTTGCATCAAATTAACTCGCTTCTTTAGCTATGGTGCAGAAATTTTACTGTTTCCCTCAGTTGAGTTTCACTAGAAAAGATAACTTGGCTTAATATTTTGCAAGTAGAATACAGTTAGAAAAGCTTCCCCTCCTTGGCCCTTGCAAAGATGTAGGAAATTTCTACTCTTCAACATCTATAAATGCCTTCAGGCAAAAATTTCTACAAAAAAGGTTGATTCATAGAACACTGTTTACAATGCCTAATTTGATACCATCTTCGTGATGGCTGGTAGACTGCACAGGGTTAGCAACTCTAAACGTATGAGGGGTGTGCTTCCCATGTTCTAGCCAGGTATTTCTAGGAATCCTAAGTTAAGCCTCTAGAACTACAATAATGGATCTATTATGGGAAACCTTACCACTGTGCATTAAGAGCCACTAATGTTACAGGTAATGGAGAAAACATTGCATTGCATTCAATGATTGTTTTTTGCTGCATGTACCATTTGATGCCCAAGCTGTATCTACCATGGCCAAGCCACTACCGAGTCCTAACAATAAAACATTACTCTCTTCACATTTTCTTTCAAGGCTGGCAATGGCTTGACACCACACTCTCCAGCTGTTCGTGTT
Organism: Castanospermum australe; assembly: GCA_019955255.1. Lineage (NCBI taxonomy): Eukaryota > Viridiplantae > Streptophyta > Magnoliopsida > Fabales > Fabaceae > Castanospermum > Castanospermum australe. The sequence continues at coordinate 722,413 of NSJW01000738.1, forward strand.
CCCTTGGAACCATGACCACCACTACCACCACCTGTAGAGCCATTCTCCTGCAGGTCTGGTTCCATATAGAAACGGGCTCGAAAAGCTGCTAAATGTGCATAATATGCTGGGGGAACTGCACAAGAAGAAAGTCCAGCAAGTTGAGTTCTATATTTTTCAAAATAAGTTGAAGCTTCAACCAAGACAAATACAATGAATAACCAAAGACTGAATAATTCTACTCTCGATTAAGGTTGCCGTAAGCCTAAACATAGCTAGATTAAGTACATTAAAGTAACATTCCTTTTTCGTGAATTCTTTCAATTTGCTAAGCAGTAACTGCATGTTACCACAACGTACTCCTGCCTCTCTTTTCATCCATGTTAAAATTTAAATGATGTTGCAAAACCATTCTAGTTTCTGTACTAGTTGGAAGGGCAAGGGACCAGGCTTCCAAGAGTCAGAACCGTGAGCAAAAACTAAAAAAACTACACATTAATCACATGGGCTTACCAACAGATACAGAGCGTGTACACCTGGCATATGTATAACAGAGAGATTGTTTGTCAAAGACTGAATTCCATCTGCTGTAAAGTTGTTCTCATCCCATAGAACATGATAATGAGCTGGACGACTTGTACCCTGAATGATAATAGAAACAGAATCCATAATTGAGGCAAATCAGAAGTTTAGATTTTTATGCTCTCTGGTAGCTACAAGCTTCCCAAGATATTAGGACATAATTGAGTTTCATGTTGGGCTCATCTTTAATCCTCCCAAGTTAAAATAAAAATAAGTCCATATCTTTGGACAGCCTCGTGAGGTAAGCATCAAACTCACACTTGAAAGGGAATGCTAATACAGAATGATATATTTTTTTTTTTCATATACCAACAAAGAGCGATTATTGGTTCAAGACTAATGAATCTCTTTTATCCATCCTAAAGCTATGATCATATATCAAAAAACTTCAACAATCCCCGGAGAGAGTAAGATTCCCTATACTAATTCCTAGTTATATTTTTCAAATACAGGTTCTAAAATCCATTCTAGCTGAGGGGGAAACCTTGAAAGACTGAAAAATATCCCTACAAGAAGACCAGGCGAATGACTTTCCATCATGTCCAAGATAGAAATAAGAACCAATAAAAACCTTCTTAGTGATACTTCTCTCACTCGCCCTCCAATTTTCTGACAGGTATCAACTATGATAACATTTATTTTCATAATCAATCCTGGTAGTCATATACTCTGGTTTAGAAGGGAGAAAAAGTATCTTCTACCTGTATGCCAGCGTGACTGCAAAGATAAAAATCAAATTCTGTTGGATGACAGATTTTAGAATCAACAACAGTTCCTGAAAGAAGATTAAAAACAAGAAAAAATCAATCTTATTAGACAATCATTTTTAAACATGAAGAATTATTCATAAATGTATTTTTGTACATAAGAATTTCAGGACTGTTCAACTTACCAGGCAATATATTTCCACTCTTATCTGTATTGTTCCTGTCCCTGTAATTGTTTGGGAACAACCGAGTATGATGTCTTTTTTGTACAACTATGAAAGTAACTGGAGGCTGATAGTTTGGTTCTAAAGAAGCACATGCCTGCATAGATATTGCTTCTTAGAACATTTCTGTGTTATAAAAAGACTTAATATAAGATGAGAGTAAGCACAAAATTCTGACCTTCCGGATTGCGTCCAACTCATAAAGTAGAACTTGGTAAAACTGCCCTTCACTTACACCATCCCTGTTCAAATTTCATTGTCAATACACTGGTGACTAACATTTCATCAAACTATATGATACGAACTTTGGGAGAACCACACCCCAAAAACTAGCTATTGAGGTGGGAGAGTCCAAGGCCATATAAACCCCACATCAGAATCCCATACTTCCGATGTAGGACTCGAGTCCCATACCTTGCAATTGGGTCATAACACTATATTTATATTGTTTAGAAAGCCAGGCTCCTAAGTAGCACATATTGCATGCATGTGAACTTGGATATTGATTTGAATGAAATATGCTCCTAATCTATGGATAAAATTAGACTATATATCTTGTATCGTCCACAAAAAGTACAGGGGAAAACCAGTCTGAATGCTTTAACCACTTGATTTGACAGAGTATAATGTGACACCATCCCTCAGCCAGACACAACAGTGATTTAACGCATCAATTATTACTCTTGCAAAGCAGAATGTTTATTAATTTATTTATTTATTTATTTTTGGTACAAAGCAGACTGTTTATTTACCAAACAACTTTCAGACATTTGATTGGTATGGAGTTTCCATTGGAAATATTCCTTCTAAAGGCAGGCACATTGTAGTATATTTACTGGCATATTCTACAAAAAAAATTTAGAAAGAGGACCTTACACTAATGTAGCACTTTTTTATCAGGCATGTTTTCCAGTCAAAATCCATGTCAAGTATTAGATGACCAAATGAACAGTACAGTTCAAACTACTAATACTTTTGTTATACAAGTTTACAACATGCATTATAGACCAAGCATCATAAATTAAACATCCAGACCTGTAAAATATAATCCTTAGTGGCTTCTGTCCTGTTGCCTTTCTAAAGGAAACCAACAAATCTCTGCAAGAAAATGACACAAAAATGAAATACTGAGATCTAGTAGCCTATAGCGAAGGAAATCCCATCGTACAACCACCAAGAACAACATTCAGAATTAGAAAAGTGAAAGGCAAATTACTATTACCGGATCATGCCACCACTAACTGTGCCACGAACAGGGTCATGCCAAGTTTTGTACAAATCTTGTATAAGTTCCTGTCTATGAGCTTGAGCACACACTAAACCTGCATATTTTGTCACTTCAGGCCAGTCCTGGGATGCCTACTACCTATAGAGATTGGGCAATACATATATCAGTTTCGCCAAAACCCTCCATAACCATTGCAATGTGAAAAAAATTCAAGACAAATACATCAGATAATCATACAGCTGCTATTGAGGGGCTAGAGTCTTCGCCATTTTCAGGATGGGTAACATCTGCTCCAAATATTATGGTTGGTATGTCACTAACCAATGGTATTCTGCAGCTTACAGCATCAAGAAGAACAGTGTTTCTACCTCCCATCTGCATCAAGACAGTAAATGATCATTAATTAGTTGCTGGAAGCATTTCAGAGAAGTGGGTAGTTTTTACATGAATATCGAGAAAGTAGGGAAGCCTACATTGGCTAAGACAGCAGTTTGTTTTAGGAATAACTAAAGAAAGATAAAATAACATGCATGCAACATAATTTCTGTAGGATAAAGTGCCAGCCACTATAGTAAAAGATTAAGCTGTTAGTGCAATTTTATTTCTTTATTGCTTCTCACAGCTGCTTCAGCTACCCAGGGACCGCACCCATTATGAGTGCCTCAGGTTGGGATCATGGGATGTTAAGCCCAAGAATTCGAAGGAGACGCAGACTTGATTAGGCCAAAAATTTCTAACTAGCACCCATGAATTTATACACAAAAATGAGGTTATCCATGCAATAGTGAAGAAAACAAAAAAGGATGGAATTTCCTAACAATTTACAGAAATTTGTAGTAGACTTCTACGGACAAAGTTTTACTCAGGAAAGTGCAATTTCATGTGATTGAGATTTGAGAGCAAACAAACCTTAACATTGATCTTCAGAGACACATTAGCCAAGTACTGCTTAGTGATCTTAAAGACATGCTTTGTCAGACAACATTGTGAAATTAAACCAAGGTCGGTTTCACAAATACGCTTGAGATCACCTGAAAAACAAATGTTTGTGTGAAAATTCAGAATTTGAACTCGGAACATATCTTCTGCATTCTGTCAACTGAAGGAAATAGCAATAAGTGATTGATACAATCATGTACATTTATTACCAGTCACCATGGCTTACCGTAGAGAGAGCCATTGTTGTCAGGCAATATCGCTAACAAAAGCTCCAATTCCTTTCCTTTAGTTTTATTCGTTGCCACATGGTAAACATGCTTCAAAGCTTTCTCCACCTGCTCAGGCTTGGCATTGTAGAAGGGGATAACAGGCTCTGGATTAAATTCCTACAAGAAAAAAACCATTTACTGAATCACAGAAAATTTTCTTTCTACACTTCAAACATAAAATAGAACAGATGGAAAACTACCATGCCAGATACTTGACACATCTGAGCAAGCTCATTACAAAAAGTACGAGCAACATTATCTTGCACGCCCCGTGAAAAATTTATGCATGCCCACCGGCTAACAGTCATTCCATTAATCATTTTCTGTCATTCAAGTATTAGGAGACAGGGATCAGTATTAAAATGTATCACAGAAAAACTCTAGGCCAAGCAATAATAGAAGACACCTTCGAATTTCATAACTTAAATTAAATTGGACCAAAGAGTCAAGCAAAAAATTCATGTTATAATAAACTTTTAATAGTATCATACCCTTTTTTTCTTCCCTTTTTTATGTTTAGAATATGATTACTAATTAAAACAATAGATAGAACATGTCTAGGCCAAAACAATAATATAGCTTATTTAATAACCAATATGGGGGTGAAATATTCAGATCCATAGTGATATAGCAATAGCAATTGCTGATGGGGGTGAAAGTATATCCTCTTCCCTACTTTTTCCCCAAACAAGATTTCTTTTTTGGGAGAAGGGGGGGGGGGGGGGGGAGCAACCGTAAAAGAAAAACTGCATTCTTGACTCTGAACTCTCTGTACATGTGGGTGTTTACCAAAGAACTATTATTTTCTAAGAGAAAATCCAGTTCATGTTGATAGTAAAAAAGACAAGGTACATTAGCTGCATTTCGCAACTGCCAGAGAACAAATAATTGTAATGTCAATGTACAATACCTTGTTCATCATATTCCACTGACCAACGTGGGGCAAACAGTTCTTTTCTTTCCCACTTTCATGGTATTTAAGCTGCAGAGAGAAGTGCTAAAGATCAATGAACAGTAGGAAGAAGATAAATTCGATTTTCAGTATCTCAGAAACAACTTTAAAAGGAGAAGCACATTACCCAAGGGGCAGGAAGAATTCGTGCTTCAACAGAAGCTAGCTTTTCGCTGATTTTAATCCCAAATTCCTTTGCATAAGGATCTTGATTGTAAGCGTTATGCTGAATGGTCTGCTCGTATTACCCCACCCCAAAAACAAAATTGAATTATTAATATGAAGGCCCAACATTATGATGCAGCTTCTAGAATATCATGTACATATTTTTCAGTTTGTGAAATATAAAATGCCATAGTTGAATGTACTTTTCCTTAATCAACTTTAATGAAGTAATCCAAGGTTTCATTTGTCACAAGAGACCTCCATAAGCTTTGAACCATTATCTGAACATTCCAATTACTAATTGTCTGAATCCCTCTCATAGTTATACGAAACTTCTATGATTTTGACTTTCTAGGAATAAATGACACACAAATAATGACTAGAAGATAAATTTGCTAAGTGCTTCAATTTGCTAAGTGATTTTTAATGCCATAGTTGAATGTACTTTTCCTTATCAACTTTAATGAAGTAATCCAAGGTTTCATTTGTCACAAGAGACCTCCATAAGCTTTGAACCATTATCTGAACATTCCAATTACTAATTGTCTGAATCCCTGTCATAGTTATGCGAAACTTCTATGATTTTGACTTTCTAGGAATAAATGACACACAAATAATGATTAGAAGATAAATTTGCTAAGTGCTTTTGGAAGTAATCATGAAAAAATAATAATTTGAAGCTCCTTCATTTCCTAATTGCTCAGTAACCAAATATCTTTATAATCCTGAAATACAAAGGCAGGCGTCGGAATTGCCAATTGTTTTGATTTTGAAGGTTCAATAATCAATACCCGCAAAATGTCATTTTCCCGATCACGAGGTCTCTGGCAAGTGACTTTCAGGAGAGCAGTAATTTGCTTCTCATTCAACCTTTTTGTATAACGTTGCCCCTCAACAATTTTACAGGCCTGGGGAACCAGAAGCATGTAAGAATAAACAAGATAATTACAAGAAAGAAGAGTGGTTACTTCAATTACCAGGAACTTTCCCTACCTCCATAGGTAAATAGTTTGCCTTCTTTTGGTTTCCTACTTGAAGGCAAGGAAGGTGAGTATATTCAATAGTGAAATCATACATCTCTTGGAAGTATTCAACTACAGACTTCATAGTTGAGTTCTCATCAACAGGAAACCTAAAGAAATACATCTCCATTATTAATAGAACTAGTGGAAAATCATTAGAACTTCTGTGACTGTAGTGTACGACAAGGCCAGAAAGAAAAATAACTTACACAAGTTCTCTTGTTGGTTGAGAAGTCAAACCTGAAACACGATATTTTCTTCTAACACTCCCTCTGTGGGTTACTTCAACTTTAACTCCTCTAAGGGCTTTCTTAATCTGTTAGACATCTTAAAGTAGCTCTGTAAATTGCATTGCATTAACAAAATAAAAATGAACTTATCAAGCTTTGTCCATATAACTAAGTACCTTGATGCGATCAGCATCAGACAATTGCCTTGACAGCACATCTTTTCCTAATAGCTGGCCAACAAATTCCACTACTGGAAGCGGTTCAATGAATGCAGCAGAAGCCATATCTGTGAAATGTAAGAAGAGAATGAAGAGAAATGAAAGGTCAAACTGTACTTTCATTAGATAATCAATAGCGAGTAATATACCAATATTGAGGGAAAGGCCCATCTGAGTAGGCCTTATGCTCTGGTAAAATCCACACCATGACTCCAATCCCTCTCCTAGCCGTTGTGGTGTTCTAATATCAGGTGAGAAGAAGGACCTCCCAATGGGGCAATACCTTTAGAAATTCAGCCTTTGTGAGATAAACAAGAACTTAAGTTTCACATTTTACTAAATTATCGTGTCTTGAAGTTTGAAAGTTCAAAGCCCCATGACTAGTGCTACCTCTTAGTTGATAGCTCTCTTAGCACAATGTCAAGAATTTGGAGTGCCTCCTGTGGAGCATCAGCACGCTTACCAGCTAGAAACTGGCCCAAGTGATGCAAGTTTGCCCGAGCAACAAACCTGATCACCACTCTGTATTCTCTTTCCCTTCTGAAAAATGGTCTTCGTGTCAGTTGAAATTGAAATTATTCAAACACATATGTAGCTGAGTCCATCATGTTGTTGTCTCAAAGTCGAATGAAAAGATTAGATTATTCTGTTTTTATCTTCTGAATGTTATTTCCTCATGTGATGATATGGATACAGCACAACGGGGAAGGGGTTAAGAAAAGACAAATATTCAGTGACTATGGGCAATAAATCCTTACTTGGGACCATTAATTCCATCCTCTTCATCTACAAGCTTAATCTTAAACTCTCTCCAGGAAAAGGGAAGCTCCCCTGCTGTGTACAGACTTTTTCTGCCATCATATGCAGGAAGTCTCATCCCCAAGTCAGACTCTTTATACAGCCTCACAAGTTCTGCTATGATGGACCTGTTTACCGTTCTCGAAGACACTTCGGGGGTAATAGTAACCTGTAAAATACAGCAACACAGAATGGTATTAAAGCAAAGGCAACAATAAGAAAAAGCCTCTGGCCAAATTTAAAGACTCATAAATGGCACTACAAGAGAAGGACGGCAAAAACAGAAACCCATTCAATTGCATCTGCAATTGAACAGCACTATAAGAGGAAATCACAGGATCAACTTAAATACTTCCATAAAGGGACCAATCGTCGTGTCACTCAGAAAACCCAATTTCATTTTTTTTTGCAGTGGGTTATTGACAAATACCAAGGAAAGGAGCTTACATCATACTGGTTCAAGTCCTTGTCTGGTAACTCGGCAAAGAAGTGATTAGCCTTCACAATGCATTTTGTCCCAACTTGTCCATACCCAGGCCTAGGAGCAAAGCTCAAAAACTTGCTTGAAGTTGGATAACCCATCTCTACGTCACCAGTGATGCCGCCATTTTCAACAGACCCATTTGCAGTATTTGTCACGGTGCAGGGCCGGCAACTAGGTCTCATCAGAACATCGCCTTGCTCACATTTTCTGCCGCCTCTGCCCCTTCTTCTTCCCCTGTTCCTTGCCTGAGGTGAAGTTTGGCTATGGGGTTCTTGTCGAGGTGGGGGACCTTTGCCATTTTGCACGGCTTTGGGGGCCTTCTTTGCTGGATTCATGGAGTTTTGCAAATGGGTTTTGATCACAAGGTGTTGCTCTGAGCTTTCTTTCATCTGCCTCACCGGCATGTTGGCTTTGTTGAGTGCTGGCCGAAATTCATACACAGAACCACACTTGTCAAAGGTGACAAGGTTCAGCTAAAACCAATTTCACGGGAAGACTTTCTCGTTTAGTTTTTGCTTATATCTGCCAAACAGTACCAATTGTTTCAGCTAAGAATACAGAAACAAAGATGGAAAATGTAGGCAAGCCAAATGAGTAGTAATTGCTGTAAAGTGAAAAGTAAGACTCAATGATGAGAATGCTCAATGGTTTGATGCATAAAGTTAAAATGGTTTGGGTGAAACTGAAAAGTGTGGCATTGTTTAAGAATACAAACATTACTATTCCTTTGCAAAACTGAAAATCCAACTGGTCACCTTTGTTTCAGCAAGCAAACCCAAAAATGGTGATGGTGGTAGAACACAATAGAGCTAAATAAGGCAACAAAAAGTAAATTTTGACAACATTTTCTGCTGCCCTCTTCTTGAAGTTTCAAAGGACCAGAAGATAAGGAAATCCCAATGTGAATTTGCAGCTAAAAAAATGGCTGTTGTGACACGAAACAGCACAGAGCAAAAGACAAAGTAAACAAAAACCATTTCGATTGTTCGATGAGCAAACCAATCACAGTGAACAAGGAAGAGAAGAAATAATAATAAATTGTGATTAGACATATGGGAAACCCAGAAAACGGAAATACCCACAAGACAAAACCAGCTCCTTAGGCCTGTCCCCCACCAAAAACTGAAAATCACCAAGAGGACGAACTGAATACAGCCAGATAAAAACACTTGAAAAAAAAATAGAATAAAGAATTGGTTGTAAAGACAGGTTTGAAACCTACAGGACTACCTTAAAGACGATAATAAAACAACCAGAAGAAAACAAAAATCAAGAACAATATCCTAAGAAAAGGAATAAACATTGAAAAGGGTAACAAAATCACTATCTGGAAGATTTGGAGGAAGAAAAAAGAAAAGGCAGCTAATGCAAACGCTCTAGAGCAGAATGCTCTCAATTAAATGCACTGAAGTCTAAACAAAGTCAAAACAGGAAATGAAAACCCACCAACCAACAAGCTCACTCACCCACTGACCATGACCAAGAGAATGAAAGAAAAAAAAAAAAACCAATCTTGAACTCACCCTCTTTTCTCTTGGTTACCAAGAAAGGCCTTGGGAAGTATGGCTAACTAGCTAGACGTGAGAGGAATGAAGGGGGAGTAGAAATAGAAGATGGGTACTATCAAAAACAAGAAAATAGATCGGTATTGTGGAGGACTAAGAATTTTCAAAGAGGAAGAAGAAAAAACAAACGGAGGACGATGAGAAAAGGGGGATGATGATGATGATGAATCTTATACACGCATGCAAAAGAGCTTTTGGTGTTTTCTTTATCACGTGTAAAAGGCTTATCCCTGCCTCTCTTTGCTTTTTAAGTAGTTGCCTCCTTGCTTACTCTCTCTCTCTCTCTCTCTTCCTCTCTCTATCCCTGCTACACCCCTTCTCGCAGCAGCCTCGGGGATGCACCATGTCTCGTATCCAAAACAAACAAAAAAAAAAGAGAAATTTTAAAATATTATGTAAACAAGAGAGAGAGAGAGAGAGAATGGTGTGTGCAATGAGTCCAAAAGAGGTACTGAGGGATTACAAAAGCAATCATACAAGGAAGAAGAATAATTCGAACTTGCAGTCCTCTCTCTTGCAGGCTTCGCCCATTTGTGATATCTTTATCTTTTTTCTCTCTCTCTCTCAATTTTTTCTGGTGAAAATTTCTCTCCTCCCCATGTATATGTCCCAAAAATCTTTACTTTGTTATGTGTCTGTCCACCGCCCATCCAGTTAGCCACTGCTTGCTGCAAGCTAGTGCTTCCTCGTAACGGTCGATTCAATGGCTTTGGCCATCCGGGTCCACTTTCCTAGTCTACTGTTACGTTTTTTTTTTTCTTTTTTGCTTTGGATTTCAGTTCTGATTCGGTACTTCAAGGTCCACAACATTATCTTGATGACTGCGGGCCCGAGGGATCCACACTGTTCATCATTTCAAATCATGAGATTCATGACCGGAGGAGGGTGGGTTGGATCTTGATCATTATTCTCGACGTTCGTGGATATGCAATGTGGATTATAATTTTTTAAAATATTAATATTTTTAATGTATCATTAAAAATTTATTAATTATAAATTATATTTATATATAATTAATAAATATTTAATTATTAATTAAGATATAAATATTAAAAAAATAAATATTAAAATAATTTGAATAAAATTTAATTTTAATCTCAATGTAACATTATCATTTAATCACATATGTAAAAGAGTTTGACAAGATAAAATATAATTAGTTGGTTGATAAAAAAAAAATTTTATATCGATAATAAATTAAAATTAAACTAAACTCATTTAATACATTATATAAAATATAAATATTATAATATAATTAATATTATTTATATTTAAATAAAATATTATATAATAATATATTTAATTAAAATAATTTTATTTAATTTTTTATTATATAAAATTATATAAAATAAAATAATTTATTTTTTATTTTTTATATAATTAAAAATAAATAAATATTTTTATTTAAATATTATATAAAAATAAATAATATTAATTATATTATATTATCTGTTGTTTATATAATATACTAAACATAAATTAATGCCGGTCATGCTAATCATTGAATTATGGGGAGTGAGAGACCATCCTAAAACAGTGATTATTTATGATGATATCCAAGACTCGAGACTTGGTGGGTGCCACAAGAAATGATATTCATGGTGGGAAACGAACGAGGTTTGATCAAAGCCCACTCGATTGTAATTTGGAAGGTTGCATTTTGGAAATCTGGTTCATGGATGATTACCTGTTGACCCCAAAGAACCCACCACACGATGCTTTTGAGTGTAGCTTTTATTTTGTCGCAGACCACACTCAGGCCTATCATGTTTCACATCTCAATCCTGATGATATTCTATTGGTTTTGAGTACATCTATCTCTATATTATATACACACATACTATCAATTTTAATATAGTATAATTATTCAAGGGTAGAGATTTTGAGTCAAAGGCTCAGTTACATACAAATATTTTTTTTTAAATATGTCATTATACACTCATGAATGTAAGGGATGTAACAGGAGAAAATGATAGCACACATATTAAACGATGTTACTCTTTAAAGTTTTATAATATCTATTTGAGTAATGTTTCTTTTTCAAGTCTTTAAAAATTATATTATTTATTAATTTACTCCTTCAAACATTAAGTATATCAATTTGATTTCTTAAATTTTAAGTTATTAATAAATCTCATCTCTTTATTTATAAAATTAAGAAGGATAAAAAATGAGATTTATTAATATTTTAAAGTTTGAAAGATAAAATCAAAAAAATTAATTTTTGAAAGACTAAATTAATAAATGAAATACTTTTTTATGAACTAAAATTTATTTTTACCTTTTACAACTAAATTACTAAATTTAATCCTAAAAGATTTCATTAACTTTATATTAGTCTTTAATAAATTTTAATTACATCCTCAATTCCTTGTGATGTTTGATTCATAAAATAATAATTCTATTCTATACTCATTCCGTAGAATTAGATATTCCTATATTTGTTTGTGAAAAAAAAAGTTATAAAATTGTGATTCCATTTCATGTCACATTTCATAAAATTAGAAATGAAGTATGAAATTAATTCTCTTTTAAAGAGATTAGATTGAGATTTCGTACTCTAAGAAATGAGATTAAAATTATTTATTTCTAATATACCCTTAAAAATTTTATATAATTACACTTATTATCCTTCTTTCTTTTTTGAGAAATAAATATTGTCCTTCTTATGTTTTTCAATTTATGGTTTAATTTTTTTTGGATCAAATTTTATGTATTTAATTACTTATTAACCTTGATCGTATTTTAGTTTATTACTATAATTTTTAGTGTCGATATAGATCTTCTGTCTTTAATTTAAAAACTTATTTAATATATAAAAATAAATATAAAATATTTACTTGATGTGATAGCATTATTCTTTTGAAAGATGATAATATTTATTCTAATTAAATTATTAAAAAAAATTAAAATTAAACATTATTATTAATGTTTAAAAGATTTTTTTTATAAGAGCTATTTATGTCATTTACATCAACTTTGATTCTATTTTATAGTGATACTATATACCAAATAGTAGAATAGCTTGGAAAAGTATTACATTTCAAAAGTTACCAAACTGTAGAATAGGAATAATCATTTCATTTCATTCTATTCTTATCTTATTCCGATTTCATAGAATCATCATTCTGTATACCAAACGTTACATAATAAATTATTTTATCATTCTAGTTAGTCTAAAAAAGATTTAAAAATTAAGTATATTAATTCATTAACTTGAATAATAAAATGATTTGTCAAGTACCGTAATCAAATTAAAATTTTTTAAGGATTAATGTGAAGTTAGTAAAATTTTTTAGGAACCAATTCTAATTTGGTAATTTAGTCCTATTTTTTTAGTCACTTTTAGAATTACACACAATTGTAAATAGGGATAATATGTTGCATTTTCATTTGGAGAAAATTGAATCCACGTTTATTTTTATTTTGAATTATTACTCATTAAATTTTTATTATTATAAAAGTTATATACCCGTCCATCGAAATTAATACAAAAAATCATGATGGTGTATAATAAAAGGAATTATTTTACTTTTAATTACTGCAATTTTGACAAATTCAATAAATACAAAAAAATATGTTGTTGAACTATAATTGCATTAAAAAAAAATAATCACACTTGTTGAGAAAACCACAGTACTTAATTGTTAATTAAGGTTCATATGATTTCGAATTCTATTAACCCAATAATGAATTTTCTACAAAAGCATTGACAAAGAAAATATATTATATTGTCTTAAACTTTAAAAATATAAAATTAAAACACACACTAAATGTGTGTAGATTTAAAAAAAAAACTAAAAAATGATTAAATGAAAGAAACTAGTACAAATAACAAGAGACAAATAAAGAAACTGGAGAAAAAAATATATGTTTCTAATAATATAAAAGAACGTATTTTGTATTATTTAAAATTAATTAATTACACTTGTAGTTATAACCTTATTTTATTAATTTAATCAGAAAATGAAAAACAAGGATTTTTTTGAAACTTTTTAAGTCAAGATTACAGATAAGAAACTGTTTAGTTTTTTTGTTGTTTGATAGTATAAATAAAAAATAACAATATATTTAGTTACATAAGTAAATTAAGAAAATATTTTATCAATATTGATATGAGAGAACCATCTCTCTTATAACTAGAGATGAAAATCACACTAATATTCATCAACATTGGCGTGAGAGACGACATAAAATAGACTCTCTTATAATTAGGGATGAGAATCAAACTGATATTCATCAATATTAATGTGAGTGAACATTGAAAATTAATAATCTTTCTCAAGAGACAAGAATATGACTAGTAGAGAGCTCTTATATAGCCCGATTGTTGCCCGACTCTATTAATTACGGGTCAGGTGTATTATAATATAATATTTTATTTTAAACAAATATCAAGTTTCAGAGTGAAAGACGCTGCCAAGCATTACCATCGGTCCCACCAAAGACTGCACCTAACTGCCTAGGATGTGCCATGCTTTCATGACCACAGGGATGTGCTTTTTAGATTTGGGTCTCAAACAGGCGCAGATGAGTTTGGCCACAGAAATGGTGGCCATTAGAAGCAAAACTCGGTTCAGAAAAGTTGCCCTTTGCTATGTTCATCCTCTACGAACACGTGAAGAAAGAATCACATTACTACCAATAGAGACTAACAGTGAGGTAAACTTTATAATATAATATTTTAGACCCATCTTCCGCTTCCCTCTACTATCATTAAACGGGACTTTCATTTACTTATGATAAAGAATCTTGTGCAAGAAAAAAACACCCAAAGCACAATGAATTTAGAACTAGAAAGTATCCCACTCAGAGCACCTCACAAATATTCATCTCATTCAACACTTTGAGCAGCAAAAGACAACGTAACAATGGCGAAGGCTAAACTGAAAAGAAGAGGAAGATCAAGATTCTGATCTCACAAAGTGAACTTTTTTGTAGTAATTTACTTTCTTTTTTTTTTAGTAACACCAAAGGGTAATTTTAACAGTGAAGGAAGTGTTGCTATGTCATCCGGGCTTCCTCTGGTATTTATTAGACTCGGGCTAAATGATATTTCTCTAACTAATATTCATCAATCTATGTGAGAGACGTTAAAGAGTAAATTATCTCTATTATAATTCAGGGTGAGAATCGAACTGATATGATAATTAGGGATGAGAATCAAACTGATATTCATCAATATTGATGTGAGAGATGACAAAAAATAGACTATCTCTCTTATAACTAATTTATTTAATTTTATCTTGTGGAACTAATTTTTCTCACTTCAATTTATTACCATCATATGTTTAATCTCAGTGGAAGGGGGAAAAAAGAAGTAAAATAAGAGAAAGCAATCATTGAACTATTTTTTTTTTGAGTAGTACTAATTTTTTTTATAAAATTAATTTAACAATCTTTCAATTATTTAAAATAGATAACTTCAAATAAAAAGTAAAAATATTTATTATTTAATAATTTAAAAACTAATTCATATTTTTTTCTTAGATAAGTAAAATGATTATTAAACTGATTTGTTAAGAAAATTTAAAACATTTTTTTCCATGATCCGGAGCAATAACTGAAGTTGAAACACACGAGATTGCATGTTTGACCGAAGAGGCATGTAGTGACATTGGCGCATGAGGCCACTAAACACAACAGTGGAGGGACCACTCGCCACAGTCCCACATACTCCAAACCGAAGGGATAGAAATGGAACAGAGATTCAAGTGCGAGATTTTGAAAAGAGTTTGTGAGGACCATACTTGTCCTATAACCCAACATTATGAGGGTCTTTTTTAGATGGTCTCGCTTGCATGCTCACAAGATTCCATCTCACATTTAATGCACCAAATCATTACTTCCATGGAGAGAGAGAGAGTGTGTGTGTGTGTGTGAGATTTGTTTTTCTTTGGAAGCATGGGCTTGTTTTGTTCTGGCATACAGAGATATGGCTATACAATTTAGTGAACTTACCCATTAAAAATGTAGTGGATTAGGGACAAACAAAGGTGAGGATGATGGGCAAAGGTTGTTGGTTTTTTCGGCTAGGGGATTTGTTTTTTTCATCCCATGAAACTAAAATAAAAATAAAATATATTTTTAATTTATTTATTAATTTTATTCTTTAAAAATTAATTTTTATCAATTTAATTTTTTAAGTTTTAAATTATAATAATTTCATTTTTTGAAAGATTAAATTAATAAAATAAAAAAAATATAATTTATAAATGACTTGATATTTAAACGATTAAATTTATAAAATTAATTTAAAAAAAATGAAAAGGGTGAGTGTTTCTCTTCCCTTGTGCTGGTGATTGATTGTGGACAAAGCTTATTTGAGAGCGATGATTCCTGGTAGTGGTGGTGGAGGTGAGTGGGAATTTCCAAGCAAAACCAAAGCCAAGAAAGAATCAAGGGAAAGTGAGTGCGGCGGGGTACTATCTTCCAGAGACACAACACATCCCAATATTGTCCATTTTTGCACTGCTGCATTGGATTTGCATTACTTTGCAGCCTATGATTCCACCCATTTCAGTGTTGCGTGCTAGCTTTGGATTTGGATTCTTGAAATTGAGAGATTCATGTGAGGATTAATAATTGTTGATGAGAAAATTTAAAAATTTTTTTTTTAATAATTTTATAATTTGTCATATATATATATATATAATATATATATATATATATATATATATTTACATTATCATAATTTTAATTATTGATTTTTTTTATTAATAATTAATTAATATTTTTTACTTTATTTTTTAATATGAACCTCTCATTTTAAAAGAATTAAATTCATTAGCTTTTGAATTCTCCTCAATATTCGGCCAAAAAAGAGGTTACATTCTATGTTTGGATTATATTTTATAATATTAATTTTAAATAAATTTAATTTTGATTAAAAGTAAGTTTACAGTGAAATTTACATTTAGAAATTTTATCTAAAAAATGAATTTACCATAAAGAAACAACAAAATTTTGTCTCAACTTAAACTTTGATATAGAAAAAAAAAAATTCACAAGATAAGGGAGTCAAAAATAATTTTTGCCAAATATTGGTTTAGAAAGAAAATAACAGTAAAAAACAAAAGTTTAGTGTATTCAAACATAGTTTTAAAATATCTACCGACAAATCAAACATGCTAGCTAGTGGGCATTGTGCTTTGTATGTGTGGTCCTTATATACATAACCCACTCTCAAAGCTTTGAACTTTCATATGAAAATGATGAACCTAACCTAAGAACTTTTAAAACATCTTCCCATGATGTGAAAGGCAATTGCAGAAACTACTCTTTATGGCAATCAAAGCCACATGAGTCTATTTTCATTTACTTCTTCGTAGGGGTGACAAGTGGTGATGCTTAAACGTTTGGCATGCCAAAAGGTTACTCTTTAATGCAAGTTCAAGGCATGATTTTAGTTGGAAATGTCTTGGTACGACTTTATTCAATGATGCCATATTGATATCCATATGAAAAAAAATCTTTAAAAAAATTCCAAAATGCAATACATGTGATCCTGTCCCTGCAAATGCATTGAATATAGCTACATTAAAGCGAATATAATTTGAATATAATTTATATTTTATTAACATAATTTTTTTTACATTATCATTTAATTATGTATATATTGACACATAATTAAAAAAATTAATTATTATAATAATTATATAAAAAGAAAAATTATTATTAATATATAATTAGATAATAAGATAAAAAGTTTTACATTAGGAGCAAATTAAATTTAAACTCATATTATTTAATGCCCAAGAAAATAAAAGCACATATATGGGCCACCCCTAAAATGATGCAATTATGATTGAATGTCCACTGATATTGATAATGTCGAAATAGTTTATTTAACTATCATTTTTATGTAAAAGAAAAGGCACGGTTATAAAAAAAAATACATTATTTGCTATTAGTAATATTTTTTTAGAAGGAAAGTAAAAAAGTCCATATTGCTAGACAATCAAATCATTTTCTCTGTGTCTTTAAGAATCATATTGCTAAAAAAATTTTGGTGAATAATATTTTTAGAAAATAATGAACTCTAAGCAAGAGCAAAACATAATAATGTACATCACATTTGATAAGCAAGAATAGTAATTTTATTTTATATTTAATCTATAAAATAGGATATTTTTATATTTGTTAACAAAAATAAAATCTTTATTTCATGCTTTATTTCACAAAATTAAGAATGGAACATAAAATTAACTGCTTTTAAGAAGTTAGAATTGAGATTTCAAGCTACATGAAATGAAATCTAATAATTCTTTTTTTAATATATCCTTACTAGTTTTATAAAATAATAATTATTATTTTTGTTAAATTTAATACACTTAAATTTTATAAAAAAATAGAGAGTGATATCATTTAATAAAATTTTAAATAAGAGTCAAGATAATTAAAAGTTTAATAATTATATTATATATTAATTTCAAATGATAATACACACAATTCAAAAATTTTTTCACATGAGCAACAATATTTATTGTTATTAAGTTATGAAAAAATAATAACATATATAAAAAATTTAATATTTTTTTATTTTTTTTGAGGGAGATATTCATATTATTTTAATTATTTTTAATTATAATTTATATTAATTTTATGCATTATTTTAAAAATTATTAAATTATAAATTAAAAATAATGAATTTTATATTATTATTTTTTATTATATTATATTATATTTTTATTTTTATTTTTATTTTATAGAATTATTATTCTGTATAACAAATATCATATTAGTAATTTTTTAAATAAACAATAAATATATATTACGTGAGATTTTGACTTTGTGACCTGACAGCGATGTAACACACCTTAAGACGGTGAGAACTCCAATCTTCTGGGTTTAAATTCCAGTTGTCGCAAAATGTCCCTCTCTCCATATGGAGTGTTGTATCTTGTATGTATCTTTTCTTACGTAAAATAAAAAAGATGAGGGAACAAGATAACCAGAAAGAGGCCAAATAATCCAAAAGCTAATAATATGTTCATATGTAGAACAATGTAAATATTTTTAACAATGTGACTAGTCATGTATATCCTATATATCCTACTGTAGAGAAAATTAAACTTACAAAATGTACAACTTTTATATTCCTTTATAATCTATAATTAATTACTTATCAAATTTTTAATAATTAGTTTATTAGAGAGCATCACTTTAGTTTTTTTTTAAAAGAAGGAAAAATGAAATGGGCACATTGACTCGTGATTTATGTAAAGAAAAATGGGGAATCGGAGAATAAGTTAAGGAAAGTCATGTGATTGGGTACGTAACCTACCCAATCAAAAAATTAATTTAATCTTCTATGGATCAAATCATATAAGGTATGAACACTTAATAGCAAACAATTACACATACTAAACACATGCATAACGAGGTAGAAAAAAACAAGATAGGGATAAAAGGAGAACATGCATGCATTAATTAAGATGAGTGATCACGCACACATATACATGTGTATGTATGATTCGCTTGATCCCAATCCTAGAGGTAAAGAACCTAAGTATTCCAAATTTTTTAAAATCAAATAATACATATTTCTTCCTAAGAAATTATCTATTTAAGACTTTAATTTGCCTACGACCAAAATTTATTTTTTAAGAAATAAGTATTTTTAGAATTATCTAGAAAATGCATTTTGAATTGGACTCCTTTTAGAATTTAAGAAAATGAGATTTCTTATTTAGATATTTCAAGTTCATTATAGGAGAACTCCAAAGAGATCTGCATCCTTTTTGGCAAAAAAAAAAAGCTCTAATTAAATGCAATGCACAATAAATTCATAAAAAAAAAAATGCAATGCACATACAGATCAAACATATGTAGAAAGGAAGAATGCATGAAAAAATAAATTGAATTTGGATCTTTTCTATAATATAACCATCCTGTTAAAGAGATATTAACATAAATTTTAATATGTAAAAACTTACCATGATGAGTTACCAAGAAAACCTACATGCAAGGAGCAAATTAAACAAATTCTTAAAGAAATAATAGGGAAGGAGGAGAGACAATTTTTGGATAAAAATGTGTCTAATTTGTAGTATTTATAAAATAATATTATTATTTACACATCATTTTTATTACACTATTTTTATATTATTTTTTTGAGTAATAAAACAAGATAAATATGTACACATTTTAATTTAGGGTATAACAATATTTTTTTGCTCAAATAAAAAAGTGTATAGAATGGTATGAAAATATTAGTGTGCAAGAAATATTTTTCTTATTATAAAAAAAGGATCGATCCATTGACTTATTTATTTTGTAACTCCAAGTCAATTTTTCTTTTCAAACAAAGGGCATTCTTCAGTTCTAATTGACACGTTAAAGTTTTCTTTTAACTCAGTTTATAATCCTCATGAGATGTTAATTACACCCTTGACACATGAGCATCACTGCTCTATTTTTTTTTTTTTTTTTTGTGTATCTCTTCACTTTCCATTATTCTGTCTTCATTGTTGAATGACAAGTACAACTCAAAGAAAAGTGAAGCACTTTTCAGCATTTGGATTATAATTTCTCTTCAGATAAAAGAAGAAAAACCTGCTAATCCTTTTTGAATGATGGTTACTTTTTCATTAACCAAAAAAAAAAAAGATGGTTACTTTTTCTTGCTAAATTAGAGATTGTATTAGGAGGGAACATTTTATGATGCTCACATCAAAACTCAAAGAAAGAGTGGTTCTTCCACCTCAAAAATCATTAGTACACTACCATTGAACCCCTAGCTTAGTTTGACTGTGAACTTTAATATTACAAAGTGACCACTTACAGTTATGTCTCAGCGCGTGCGGGGATTATGGTTAAAGGAATATAAAACGGAATGTTAGTGAAATTCTCCCTACTATGAAGCATGGTTGCCATCATAGCCATACTCACTAAGACCACATATGCACAGCATTTATATTATTTCATCCTAGTTAACATCTTCTTTATTCTTAAAATAGATTTTATGTAATTAATTTTGATTTATTGTGAATATAAATAATTTTATATAATTATTTAATTATGAATTATTATATTATTAAAAAAATATTAATTAAGATAACAATCACATAAAATTAAATATTTAATAAATATAATTAAATAATAATATAAAAAATTTTATATTAATAATAAATTAAAATTAAATTCTTAAATTATTGATACATATTATATAAGATAAAGATGCTTATTATTTTATTTTGATGTCTGTTTGTTTGTGTCGTGTCTGCCAATGCACGGGTGTCATCCAATTTAATGATGGGTCTTTGGTAATTGTTTCTACTTCTAACCTTTCTGCCCAGCTCTCTAGTAGGGTTAATAATTGTACAACAGTTTGTGCCCTTTTGCCATTTGAATATACAGTTGCAATTGGTGTTTTTCGCACATTTCTACTCAATGTGTATTAAAGTGGTGAGCTAGGCTTATATAGCCCATATCATGAACTAAAATAGTTATCATGAAAGAGCGAGGTGGCTTAGTTAATATCTTATAAGATTTCCACTTTGCCAATGTATCCTTATGAAATTAATTGTTAATTGGTCAAGTTTTTTTTTTTAAGGTTGCTAAACGGTAATTAGTGTCGTGTATTTTAGCATTCACTAAATGTAAGATTATACACTAGTTTAAGTTACATATGTATGCAAATGTGGTGTTATTCTGGTTTACCATATTATCTTTACTTTTCGTGAATCCATATGTCTAATAAGAAAAATAGGGCAAGTTAATTATTCTCTCTAGTTACATTTATCTTATGTACCAATTTTAATGAAAGTAAACAAATGGCAAATTGGGTTAATCGGGCCGGTTTATCTCATACAATTTGCCTCATTCATTTGTCTCGATAATTTAATCGGATAAAGTTAACGTTTCATAAAATAAAAATGTATTAAATTGATCCAATTAAATGTTATGGCCTAAATGGACCCAGCCGAACCGTTTGATCAATCTAGTCTTAAGTTTTTAGGATCTTAAATTGTTGACTCTATTGACAACAAAATTTTTAATTAGGGAAATGATGATTTTCATAAAGTAATTTTTGACATGTATTACGAATCCTAATTTTTTTGTATTGTTTTATTTTAATTTTAAGTGTGACTTTGTTATATTTTTTGACGTAAAAATAGGACAAGTGGCTCAAGTCATTCGTAAAAGATTTCCTAACGTTTTCTTCGTAATATATAGCACTACTTTTTTAATTGAATATGTTATGTTATTAATGGGGAACAATCGATTTCAAGTTTTTCAAAGCATCCACTTCTATGATATTTTGTTAACTAAGACTTTGAAATGTACGAGACAAGTTTCTCAGGTATCGGAGTCAAAATTCAAATGAGAAGTCGCATTGCACACAAGTAATATTTTGAATCTAACTCATTTACTAAAATGAGTCAACTAAATTATACCTTGAGCTTACTAAAGTTGCAAATGAGTTAGCTGAACCAACTAATGTTGTTGGAAGAGAGAGCACGCAACAATGATTGAATTCTTTACCATTTAGTCATAGAAGTTTCAATATCATGTCATAAACTAATTATCTCAAAAATTAAGTTATTAAGTAAAAACATATAAATAATTTTATATTTCTAACATGATGTCTGCGGATGACTTAATTTTTGTGTGGCTTACCATGAGCAAATTGTTAGCACTATGCAATGTTTGTAGGATTTTTGTGCTATATCTAAGCACAAGGTGAATAATCATAAATCCAAGATCTTTTTTGGCAAGAACGTGGACCAAACCATGCACCGGAAATAACATTAGGCAGAATTGATATATAGACTCTCAATTTTGCCAATAGTCTTTTATCCTTAAAATGAACATCTTTTGTTTTCCTCCCTCACAATGCACATTTGAATCTTGTTAATGTTAAGTAGTTGCATCTAGTTTTACCTCCTTGGGTTTGGTTGCTTGTACTTTATCGATTGAATATTGAACCTTATGCTATATTATCCCTTTGGTTGGTTTTAATGGGTACTCGGATTGGGGTTGCCTTTGTTTTGCCACATGTATTGAGTTTATTAAGCTAACTTATGTTTTCTTTTCTTGTTATGTTTTAATAAACTACAAATTACTATAAGTGTTGGATTAGGTATTAAATAACAATTCGAGTCAAATATTGGGTTATGTTTTATATTTATTACTTTTATGTACTTTGTTATAAAACTAGAATGTTAATTATGAATATGCTATTAAATATATATAGGTATATATATATATATATATATATATATATATATATTTGAATATTGTCTCTAAAATATGTAAACTATTATGAGTTTATGGAGACTCCATCAGTTATTAAAACTTCTGAGTTTGACAAATTTATATAGTCACTCATTCAAAGGAATCTCTGTATAATGTGCAAAATGGTTGTAAACACATGTCTAGAGTGGTAATCTTCTCAATTTTCTCTTCGAGCTTCAACCTAGAGCTTGTGGTTGTGAGTGGTTATCACGGTTTTATGACTTGTTCCTTGTTAAGCTTGTTAGGTGGGTTAGTTTAAAAGAGTAACGATAATTTAAAAAAAAAAAATCTGTTTCACAAACTTGGAGAGCCTATATACTGTAAAGAATACTTGAAATTAAGCAAAAATCCCTCGTGATTTAAGAGGACTAGATATAGGTAACAAGGCTTGGTTATTTGGGGTTCGAACTTGGCTCAATTATATAATCGAATCTCATATCATATTTGAACTTGGATATTATTATCAAATTTGAATCTTTATTGAGTCGCGCTTCTTCGAGTTTATTGAGTTTTTTTTTTTTTAAGTTTTTGATATCTATTGCCACCGTAATTACATTTGATTAAACTATAAAAATAAAAATAGAAATAAAAACAACAATAAGAGAATAAAACTTAACCCTACCACCAAACATGTCAAACTACCTGTCACATGTACTGAAGCAAACATTAAAGCAAAGACGACTGTGACACTGTTATATAACGCACTAGAAAAACAATTTTCTTTTCTTTCTTTTCTTTTCTTTAATGCCTGGCATAGCCCCATGTTTGTGACTTAAAAAGAGAGACTGAAATGGCAAGAACCCTCTGTTTTTCCTTATAGAGTGAATAAATCTGTGGAATTATTAAAAGCCTTATCCTCGCTCGGTTGAAAAGTCCAATTTCACAATGTGAGAATGCCTTTCTCGACAAGAAATTCTTGCATGAAGTTGACTACGATTACATTTAATCTAATTATATTTTGATATTTTAGTCATAAATAATTAGAAAATATATTTACTAAGAATAAAATACACATTCTAAAGTAGAAATAATTAATACTATATTAATAAATATATTTTTTAATTATTAGTGTTAAAATCTTAAAAATATAATTAAGCGTGAGCATAATCTTAGTGTATATTTTAATTATTTTATTTTATGTTTAAAATATTTTATAATCTAAATTTTACTTCATTAAGTTTTTGAATTTTTTTAAAAATAATTAATTTTCAAACATGCGCATAGTAACCTAATGGCGCTTCCCAAAAGCTTCTTTTTATTTGGACATTTTTTTTTTCTTGGGGAAGTGTTTTAATAAATGTCCCTAAAATTGCACAAATTGCCGAATCCCAAAGACTAAGTTTTTGAAGGACACATGGGCTTTATAATTTACTACTTATTAGTTCTTGTTGTCAATCAAAATGGACCCCAAAAAAACAAAGTTACACTGGCATTGGCAGCCAATTTAGAAATATTAGAGCCCCAAAAGTAGCCATGTTTGAAACATTGTCTTGGGTTATTACTTTAAATTATTGAATTTGCCATTTTCAGGTTGTGTTGCTCCATAATTAATATGTCTCTTTTTCGATTCTCACTGTAGAAGCAGATGCCATTCCTGAATCCTTCATTTGTCTTCCAAATATTGAGCCCAATACAGCTTACGGAGCAGGACATTCATTCACTTCTTCTTTTAATGGTCAGAAATCAGACTTCAGACATCATTCATTCAAAAGCATGCAAAATGGTCAGAGATCAAATCCCAAAACAACACCAAGTACTTTTACTTTAACTTCTTCTTCTTTAATCATGTTAGTTTATTGAATGATTCATTATTTATCTGATTAATCATCTAGACATGTCCCTACCCCAAGGCCCAAGCCCCTTACTCACCTTTTTCTGCCAAACAAAGTGGCTAGGGACAGTTTTGTGGAGAAATCAGAGAGAAAAAGAGAGAGATTTGTCTTTTAGGTGTCTTATTTGGGCCCCACAATCATCCAAAAGTCCATGGGCTGATGAATCTTTTTGTGGAGGCCCATGCAATCCCCAGTCCGTACAGTAATATGGGCTAGCAGTGTACCTCCCAGACCAAAAGGTGGTGGTTGCTGTCTTGTTGGCAAAATTATGTACTTGCCCACTGTGGGTGATAACTGCATATATATGACAATGATATTTGTAAACAGAATTTGAATGACCGAGAAGAAAAGTAAAAAAATTGAAGAGAAAATGTAGATATATAAAGAGAATAGAAGAAAGAAATCAATGATGATGCAGTGTTAAACATTAAAAAGTGAATTTCCCATGTTCCGTGAGAAATGTTACTTTGAATTTAGAAGTTTGGTTCCGGAGCAATCATGAAGCTGATGAGGTTCATATATGAAAAGGAAAAAGAAGTAACAAAAATTTGTAACATCACTTTCATTAAAAGTGCAGGAAACTTTTGCAAGTGGCTGGGCTTCCACTTTATTATACTTTTATTGGAGATGACAAAAGGCTCTAGGTGGTGAGGGGCCAAAGAGCTCCAAAGTAAAATTAAAGCTGGATTTCATGTGTGTGTATGTGAGAAAGAGAGAAAGAGAGAGATTTAAAATCCAAGATGATTCTTTTTGCTTTGCTTTGACTGGAACTGTGCATGGCATCATGTAGTATGTCCGTGGTTCTGGATAAAATAATATGTGATGCTTTTGGGCCAAATGAGCTTCTTGATGGCATCAGGGAGCAGGCATTATTGCTTGCATATAGAGACAAGGGGAAGTTGCTCTCAAACTCAAACACTTAATACAATTAGAATCAAAACTAGTGGAAACTACCATATATCAGTAGGTGGGATATGATGAGAAGAGAGTGAGGAAAACTAATGAAAGATCAAGGAGTTAACGAGATGCCCGGATTTGGCTTAGCGGAGAGTTATGGTGCCATTCATGAGTTCTTCAAAGGTGACAAAAACTCATCCATTTTCTAGAGAGTTATATTCCAAGATCGAGGTGAGATAAACAGTAGACTGCAAGAGTACATGATCACAAGCCAAGAACATCAGAAAGTTTTTTTCGACGAAGATAAGGAAGATATATGGCCTCTTTTACCAAAGCGGAAGGCTGGCTTATAGCTATATATAGCATTTGCCTCTTATATATAGCGTCAACTTCAAGTTTGCATTTTTTTTTAAATAATTAATGTCAAATTGGGTAGCCAGCATGTATGCAGAGGATGATCCGGGAAACACATTCTATTGATTTCATGTTTTCTTAATTTTTTTTTACACAAATCATCTTATTAAATAAAGATAGATAAAATTTTTTATATGTAAGAATCTACCATGATGAGTTATGAATTTAATAGTTATAATTAATTTTTTTTATATTTTTATCTCTTTAACAAAATGTTTTCATTTTATTTTAATAGCAAGAGAGAATTCTAATCCATTTTAATTACTATGTTCCTAAGTTGTTATTAATTTCATCAATCCATTTTCATCCCAGCTCCTACAAGTCCTTTTTATTTAATTGGATCCAGTAAGGGCCTATATGAAGTGTATGGACCTAACCTGGTAATGGGTCTGGTCTTGTAAAAGTTAATTATTTTATTTTTTATATTTTATTGTCCTTTGGGATTGGGCTTCAAAATATAGAAAACTGGATGGACTAGAAATGATGATGCTATCTTATTTGCCAAAGCAACCTATACAGAAACCTTTGCTATAATGAAAATTCTGAACACATACTCAATTGTCTCAGGTCAAAGAATTAACTCAGACAAGTCTGACATAATTTTTAGTTCAAAAACCCCAACACAGACTAGAGACCAAATTACCTCAATACTGAAGCTTCCAAGCTGGGATAGTTTAGGAAAATATTTAGGACTTCTAACTGATTGGGGCAAATCAAAAGACAAGACGCTAGAGTGGATAGAAGAAAAAATTTTATGTAAACTGGAAGAATGGAAAGAAAGACTTTTGAATCAGGCTGGAAAAGAAATTATTATCAAAGCATTTATTCAGGCTATACGAACCTATGCTATGTCAGTGGTGAGATTCCCAAAAAATTTCTGTAATAGGTTGTGTACAAAAATTGCTAGATTCTGGAGGAGAAATGCAGGAAAAGATAGAGGAATTCACTGGACAGAATGGCAGACCTTGACGGAAAATAAAAGAGATGGTTGGTAGGGATTTAAAGATTTTAAAGAAATGAACATAGCTAATCTAGCTAAACAAGCTTGGAGAATTGCCAAAAATCTTCAAGCCATGTGGGTTCAAATTCTTAAAAGCATCTATTTTCCTAATAAGGACTTCCTTAGAGCTAAAAGAGTTAGGGATGCTTCTTGGGCATGGAATAGCATTTTCCAAAAGGAGTTTCTAGTAAGGAATAATCTTTGGCTCATTGGAAATGGAAAAAATATCAGGGTGTGTAAGGATAAGTGGTACCCAGGAGAATCTATTATCAATAGCAACAACCTTCAGACTGATTTAAACCTGAAGTACTTCCTAGAAGACAATAGTAGAAGGTGGAACCATCAAAAGTTTAAAGAAGCCTACCAACTCACCAAGCAATTAAAGCATGACAAATTCCCCTTAGAATCACAGTAGCAGAAGATTCATTTATCTGGCCTTACAACAAAGAAGGGACCTATACAGTTAAGTCAAACTATAGAGTGGCAAAGAAAGAAATTTTTACGAGTCAAGTTAGAGGTAGTTTCTTGTCTTATACAATGCCTGGTGAGCTGTGGAAGATTCTCTAGAATTTGAAGATCCCAGGAAAATTAAAATTTTTATATGGAAATGCTTCCAAAATTCTATTCCAGTTAGAGCTAACCTATTCAGGAGACATTTGGTCAACAACCTGCGCTGGCTAATATGTAGCCAAGAGCTAGAAACCTTGGAACATACATTCCTTACTTGCCAATGGACACAAGTAGTGTGGTTTGGGTCACAAATGCAGCTCTCCCTAGCAATGGAGATTGTATATAGACTAGACAATTGGTTTTGGGAGAAAATTCAACTATTTAAGAACTAACCAGATTTCCTTTAAAGAAGGGTGGAAATCATGTGCACCATTATGTGGACCATTTGGAAAGAGAGGAACAAAAAATGCTTTGAGGATGTGAACCCCAATCCCTTACATGCAGTTATATCAGCAAATGCCATATTGAATGACTATGCTAAGGCAAATTATACATCACCAACGTAAGAACACTCATAAGGGAATCAAGCCTGCCAACAGTCACATAAATGGAGACCTCATCAACCAGACATTATTAAAATCAATGTAGATGTCGCTTTTTCATCTTGCAGGTGTAGAGCATTTACTACGGCCATAGCAAGGAATCACAATTGAGATCTCATGGCCGGTGCAAGAAGACCAACTCCTGCAAATTCTAGTCTTATGGTAGAGGTGTTGCCTTTGAGGGAGGGCTTGGTGTTAGGAATCAACCTGGGGATACCAAAATTTCTTCTGGAATTAGATTGTCAGGAGACAATTGAAGCCTGCAGAGGAGGATCTAAAAGATGGGAAATTTTACCCGTTATAGAGTATATACCTAACTTAATTGCTGTGAATGTAAACTCAAAAATTAGTCTCCTTTGGTCACCAATACAAAAGAATGAAGCGGCACATATTGTAACAAACATCGGTCTCTGTAGTAATCTTTCCCCGTATTGGTGGAGATTTCCCCCTTCCGATTTGTGCATAGTTTTACAGAGGGATGTCTTGTAGACAACCACTCAAAGCAGAGAAGCAAATTGTGGCTTATTGTGCATCTTTCTTTTACCTGTATTGTCTTTGGTTGTTAGGTCCTCCTGTTACTTTTGAGCTTTGCACTATAGAATAGCTGACCAAAAAAAAAAGGTTTTGAGCTAAGACAAACAAGGCAATTAAATATTTGATGCCATCAAAAGAGAATTACAAGGGGCTTTCGTGAGGTATCTCTTATCCTCTGTGTAGGAGCCTTCCTCTCCTCTGGGTAGGAGCCTTCTCCCACCTCCGTTCTCGTGTTCGTGGGTGGTTTTGCATAGTTTTCATCCCATTGCCCCCTTTTTCTTTTTCCTTCTTATGTTTCTTGGTCCTTCTTAGTGTGGTTAGTTTCAAGTTAATCCTTATAGTGTCAAATATGGAATATGAGCAGACCTTGACTAGCAAAAGGGAAGAAAGTCTAGAAGGTGATATTCTCAATCTAGAAATTAATGAGGTTAATGCAGTTTGGAGAGCTAAGAGAACTTTGGTGGGGAGAGTAATATCTCAAAAGGTGCGAAATAGACACGTATGCAAATCCATGATTTTTAGAAGTTGGGAAGAGCAGAAAGAGATGACTATCTCAGATATAGGACCTAATCTCTTCGTTTTTAATCTTAAGGAGGAGCAAACCCCAAAGAGGATCATATCGAAAGCACCATGAAGTTTTATGAGCCATTTGTTAAGTATGCAATACTGGAAGCCACAGTTCACAATCTTTGAAGTTTAGTTTACTCAATCTCTTTTCTGGGTTCAAATACATAGTCTGTACATAGAGCTGATGAACACCAGAAATGTAACAAGAATCAGAAACAGAATAGGTGAAGTGCTTCAAGTGGAAAATCTAATTGTTGATGGCAAGTTATTGAGGAGCTTCCTGGAGGTAAGGATAATGATTGATATTTTCAAGCCTATTCCAACTGGATTCTGGGTTCTAAGGAAGGATCTACCTAACACATGGGTTATGCTAAGGTATGAGAAGTTGCAAGATTTCTGTTTCCACTACGGGAGACTGGGGCATAAGAAAAAAAAATGCTCTGAAGAGAAAGCTGTGTCAATACTTGATACAAATAAGCCAAGATATGGTTTTCACATTGAAGTTATAGCAGCTAGATCTCTTGCATCCATCACGACAATACACCCCCCCTCATGTCCAAAGGAAAAAAGAGTTCAGAGTTTCAAGAGAAGAGCGTGGAATTGAAGAACTCCAAATGACACAAAAGGTACAGGGGATTTGGAAAGGACCTCCAAAATAGCAAGATGGAAGGACATCCTTGAGCACCATTAGTCAGATTTTAGTAGGTGAACAACGGATTCAGGAGGCTCTGAGTGAAAAATGGCAAGAAGGAGTAAGAAAAAAGAGGAAAAAGTCATTCAAAAGAAGCAAGGACAAAGTAAAAACGAGAAAAGGAATAGGAATCAAAGAATAAAAACCCATAGCAACCTCGATCAAAGAGACGAAGATAGCTTAGTATAAGGCCAAGTTAAGCTAAATATGGTAGACCCATGGACTGGGAAAGTCCAACCAAGCCTTGGGCTTAGCAAGAGTGAGAATTTACATTCAAAGAAAGAAAAGATAGGACTTAAAGAACCTGTCATTATCCTGGATTGCCTAAGCCGAAAAGGCAATAAGGAGGTATCCTTAGATCGTAGCCAGATAGAGAAGGGCAGGAAAGCTTGGGCTAAGATACTCGAAACTCCAGAAAACAAGAGTGATGGGCCTTCTAAGGAGAGGTTTTCTGCAAAAAAATTTGGATCCTTGGATGGTTGACTTCGACAAACTAAGTTCAACCCAACTTTTAATAAAGGAAAAGGTTTGGGTGCCTGCCCGTGGTAGGCAGGGATTATATAGGCAATCTGATTTCAGGAGCAGCTCGTCGTGTACTTGTTCAATCCAGCTCGGTGGCAGCAACCTTGGCCCTTAGAAAGGGATTCCTTTTACCTTAACTTTGAACCTGGATACAGTTCTCATTGAATCTTATTGTCAGGAAGTTGTGGAAGTTTGCATAGGGCGTATCAAGAACTGAGAAATCAGTGCACTGATTGTTGACATTAGTCATATATGAGCTTCAATTTCCTTCAGAAAGTGTGGCATCTTGTGGGTTGGGAGGCAAGGAAATTCAATGGCGCATTAAGTGGTGAAAGTAGCTTTGGAAGGAAATCTTCCACCAGATAGGAATCTTCAGATCCCTCTTACCGTCTCCATCAGTCTGCGAGCTAATAAGCTCCAAAATCCTCCTTAACTTGCGTCTCTGTTCTGGGAAACTAGTCCTTGCTTGCATACTTGGATTGTTTGACTTATTTTCTGTGTATTGTTGTTGCGTTGTGGGCTTGTTCTCTCATAGGGTTTTGGGTCGTTTTGCCTTTTTGTATGCATCTCTGTTGACAAAAGAAAAAGAGAATTACAAAAAGTATATATATATATATATATATATATACACTTTCTTTTTTATAGGAATGGTAGTTTGCTGCACATGACCTCGTCGTCACATGTGATGAGCCATTTTATGAAAGGATTGAATCAATACCTGTACAGGAATTGGAATAATAATGTTGTAATCTTCACAGTACCAAATTAAATGGTGTGAGAATATATATAAACAGTACTTTGAATAAAATATGTAATGAAGGGATTTATATTTGATACACTACCAACAAATATCAATACACCAAAAATCGATATATATCCCTCTCATTTTATGTCATGTCAAATAATATTAACTGCATTTGTCCTTTCCCCTTTTCCTTTTTAACATTTTTTTTTGCTTCAGCATCAGCATTGAGTCTCTTATGATCTTATCTAGTGAACACCATCTATCATCATCTCATCACTAGTAGCATATGTTTGGATTGACAAGTGAAGTGATTCTAGAGTAGACTAGAAATGTGGAATAATAAAAGATAGGAACCCAAATTAAACCAGGATTTTGGAATAGCTAGAACATCTCACCCCCCATTTGCTTATTATGCTCTCAAAGAGTATATAGGAGTGGTAATATCCAACCGTCCTATTCATTCCGCCCTATAATTCCAAACCAAAACATTCATTAATTCAAAAAACCATATCAAATATTGGCAAAAATTCATGCCAACATCATTTTTTTTTTTTTTGGGTTTTTACTAGGTGCTTCACTTGGAGTACTGATTGCCACTCACTTGACATTGTAAGTAAAATTCATTCTATTGATATTCTATCTTATTTATTACTGAAGTACACCCTTATAAGTACCAACATCATTATTATAGTATTTTATGAGTTGTCTCAATAAAAATTATATAAATTGTGAAAATATCCGAGAGTGATTTGTTTCAATTTAAAGTAATCCAAATTAAGTTAAACAAACCATAAGCAGCAATGACAAGCATTGTTGTCAAAACTGGATCGAACTAGACGGCTCGACCGATTCAACCATGAATCAAACATTTAGTTGATTATGGTTCAATCTTATAACCAGATTTACGATTAGATTATTTTGGACCATTCAAAATTGCACAAAATCGATCAAAAATGCTTACACTGACCGATTCAATCGGTCATTAATTTATTTTGAAAAAATTTAATATTTTTTAACATTTTATAAATATTTTCATAGATTTTATATTATTATACTATCGAGTTTTACTTACCGATTTAAACGGTTAAACTTGAATTAAAAATCTCACGACTTTCCTATCTGGTACAATTTTAACAATGCTGGTGACAAGCTTGAAAATTACTACTGTTCACTGGATGTGCGGTTGGGCAAAATATGGTAAGCTAATCAAGGTATTAGCCCATCCACAATGTTGTGTGTGTTTAAGTATGTTTTTTCGGACTAATTTTAACAAAATTCATGTTGTTTAAGAAGGGAAAAAAAAGTCTTGCAATCAGAGCAGCTATAGCTAAAATAAATATATAAGAGAAAAATGAAAGACAACTATATATATATATATATATATATATATATATATATATAATATAGCTAAAATAAATGTTGTTTAATAATGAATTTGATTTGAAAAAAAATCAGGAATTCTTAAAGAAATTAAGATTATTGTATATACAAAATTAAAAATTAGTGTCATTACTATTAGTGATCGATAAAAATATCTATAAAAAAGGGGAGAGCTTTCATTTTATGGTAATATACATACATACACACACACACACACACACACATATATATATATATGAGGGATTGGAGGGATTGGTTTACACTAGTGTAAGAATCAAACTCTTATACTAATATCTAACTGTTAATTTCAATTTAATCTGATGGTTTGAAAAAAAAATAGTAAATTTATATTTAATGCAAAGAGAATAAAATAATTTGTATTAAATAAAGATAGATAATTTTTCTCTATGTATTAAATTTAAAAAATGAAAAAGATAAAAAAATAAATTAATTTTTATAAAATAATAAAAATTACATTTTTATAAAATATGTATAAAATATTATCACAAAAATCAATAATTGATGATAATAATATATTTCAATAATTAGATTATTAATGTATTAATAGATTGTTAAATAATAATTAAGAAATATATAATTAATAATATTAATTAACTATATAACGAAAGATTAAATAAATATATTATTATTATTATTATTATTATTATTATTATTATTATTTAGTATTATATTAGTAATTATATTAATTAATTATTTAAATTTTATAATTGTAATATATAAACGGTAAATCCTAATAAGAACTTAAGACTATAATTAAATATATATTATTTACGTAAAATATTTTCTTAAAATATTTATATAAGTATTATTAATATTTTGAATATTATTTCAAGTAAATAATAAATTTTTAATATTTCATGTCATTTATTAACATTTATTAAAAATTACAATAATTTTTGTTTTTGTTAAAAAATAAATATGTTATTTGATTTATTTTTAATTTAATGAACAGAATCAAAATATCTTTCTTCATTAATGATAGATTCTACTTTTAAATATAATTTATATTGTTATCTTTCTTATTAAATTAGGTTATTTTAAATCATCAGATCAAATTGAAATCAATGATTAAATATTGATGTAAGAGTTTGAATATTATACTGGTGTAAACCGATCCCTCCTCATATATATATATATATATATATATATATATATCAATTAATTGTGATTTGTAACCTGATTAGTTGTCTTGTAAGTTGTAACAAAAAGATTCCCCACTCCACTATCCTTTCTTTTATTGGCATTGTTTTTAAGTTAAAGAGTTGTGACAGTGTCTTCAATTGTGATTAAATTATGATGATGGCAATATCAACAATATATATATATGTGTGTGTGTGTGTGTGTGTGTGTGTGTGTGTGGAATATATATATATGTCAATTAATTGTGATTTGTAACCTGATTAGTTGTCTTGTAAGTTGTAACAAAAAGATTCCCCACTCCACTATCCTTTCTTTTATTGGCATTGTTTTTAAGTTAAAGAGTTGTGACGATGTCTTCAATTGTGATTAAATTATGATGATGGCAATATCAACAATCAACATGCACACTCCCTATGAAATCCCATATGCTCGTCTTCTTTTATTTTTTTGGCCATGACCCATATACTTGTCAGAAAAGCATTATTAAGATCTTTTATTAGATATATTCAATTAAATATTATTTTCTTATTTTGTCTTTTGTTAATGGTGGGGATACCTTCCTCTGGCCAATCCTAACAGAACATAAACTCCATCTTCAACTGAGACACCCAACCAACGACAACAAAAGGAAAAGGAAAAAGAATTGAAGAAAAGCAAGATATTGATCTGAAAATCTCAAGCTGATAGTTGCCCATATCTTTGTCAACCTGAGAAGAGGAGATGAATGCAAATTATATATTTCCTCTTGCGAATTGCAATGTGTTAAGTTCTATGTTGTTCTATTCTTATTCCTTATCCGGTATTATTAACTATTGACAAATTTTTTTATTAAATTTAATAATGAAAAGTAATATAATTAAATATTTAATTTTAATTCATTATCAACATAAGATTTTTTTACATTATCATTCAATCACATTTTATCTAGTATTTGACTTTTTAGATAGGTATTACTTTAATCAAATTTTTTAATAATTTAATAACTCATGATTAGATGATAATATAAATTTTTTTTATACTAATAATAAATTAAAATTATTAAGGAGTATTAGAAGATTCCTTCTATTATTAATTTGCTTGCACTCTTTAATTGTATTAAAAGTAAAATTTTTATGTAAATAATATTGTGACAGTATTTGTTAAAGAGTTTAAATTTAATTTATCAATAATATAAATTTTTTTATATTATTGATAAAGACAAATAAGATATAATTTTTATTAGAAAAATTAGAGGATTAATTTAAAAATTTCAAGTTATAGTCAAGTTCTTACAACTAGCTTAAAAAAACACTTATTTTACAATTAGAAGTGATATATATATATGTGTGTGTGTGTGTACAAATCAGTTTTGAAAAAAAAAATATAGACAAATATCACACTCCGATATATAAACTGTCTTCTATGACGTTGACTTGTAAACTAGCAACATTAAACATTAAACTTCAATAATTTATCACATACACACATACATTATTTTACAATTAGAAGTGATATATATATATATATATATATATATATATATATATAATATACACACACACACACACACATACATACACACACACACACACACACAAATCAGCTTTGAAAAAAAAATATAGACAAATATCACACTCCGATATATAAACTGTCTTCTACGACGTTGATTTATAAACTATCAACATTAAACATTAAACTTCACGTGCAACTCATGTGTTAAAAGCTAATACTATATTCAATACTTAGGGTGTCTTTTGTTTAAATTTTGGGTAATTCAAAATCAATTCTAATAATGTAGAATCGATTCCTATAGTAAACTAGTGCTGTTTGGACGTCTTCATTGCGTTATGATAAATCAATTGTGAGTTATCCACCAAAAAAAAAAAATCAATTGTGAGTTTGTAGAATTGATTCTTTTGGTAGTGTCCCGTCATTAATTTCTCTGCTCATTAAAATCAATTTTACTCACATAAAATATAAATTTACCAAGTTAATTTTACTCAATAAGGCTCGTCAATATTTTGTTAAATATATAACTGTATTCATTTTTATAACCTTTTGATAATCTAACATGTAAAAGTAATTTTATTTTATACCACATAAACATAATTAATTCTTATTGATTAAATTTTGAGATAAAATTAGTACATGTATAATCAATCCTTTCACAATAATTTTTTCAAATGAGTTTATAAAATGCTTAATAACAAACGAGTTTATAAAAAAAATTAATGAACGAATAATATTTGTAATTTAAAAAACACGATCAAGTCTTATGTTATAGCATTTAACATTCTCATTATTAATAAAAGAAAAGATATTACATGTCCACACAAAAGGAACATCTTAACCGAATAATGTGAATATGATATGTTTGCGCTTATATCATATTCGCCATAAATCTAAGAGATTGATGATTTTAGTTAAAAATATGAGAAGATGAATGGAATATGTATAATTCTAACCTGCATAAATTTGTATAATCTTTTGTTTTTTATTTTTATTACTATGATAATATTTCTTATACACCAAAAGTCTCAACTGTTTTTACATCATAGGCCACGTCACCAAAAAATCTTCCACCGTGTCAGCTTTAAAACTTGGCGAGCGGGAGCAGAATTTTAACTCTTCATTTCTCTTTCTCATTTACTCTTCCTCATCTTCTCACTCCTTCATTTCTCCTCGGTCTCTCTCCACTGTTATTTTCAGTTTCACTCCCATCCCTCTCTCCTTCCCCACTTCCGCGCTGGCCATGTGTTGAAAGTACAATAAAAATAATTAATATTATATAAATTTGTAATTAATTTATTATGATAAGTAATTAAATAACATCGATCATGTTTTGAAATATCATATATTAAAGGTGTAGAGTAAGTGATTAACAGTATATAAATATGTAATTAATTTAGTATTATAAGTGATTAAATAACCTCTATCATGTTTTAAAATATCATATGTTAAAAATACATAACAATGTATAAATATGAAGATAATTTAGTGTAACAAGTGTTTAAATAACTCTCATCATGTTTTGAAATGCCATGTGTTAAAAATACAGTATAAGTAGTTAATAATGTGTAAATATATAGTTAATTTAATATGACAAGTGGTTAAATAACCTCTATCATCTTTTAAAATACCATGTGTTAAAGGTGTAAGGCAAATGGTTAACAATGTGTAAATATATAGTTAATTTAGTATTACAAGTGTATAAATAATCCCCATTTTGTTTTGAAATGTCATTCGTTGAAGGTGCAGAGTAAGTGGTTAACAATGTATAAATATGTGGTTAATTTAGTATGACAAATAGTTAAATTAATCTCATCATAATTTGAAATATCATATGTTGAAAGTACAACGCAAGTGATTAATAATGTGTAAATATATAATTAATTTAGTATGACAAGTGTTTAAATAACTCTATCATATTTTGAAATGTTATGTGTTTGTTTAAAGTGCATCGCAAATTATTAACAATGTGTAAATATGTGGTTAGTTTAATATAACAAGTGATTACTTCCATCATATTTTGAAATGCCTTTTTGTATTGAAAGTATATGGTAAGTAGTTAACAAAGTGTAAAGTCATGGTTAATTTAATAGATAAGTAATTAAATAACCTCTATTATATTTAGAAATGTCATATTTTAAAAGTACAATAAAAATGATTAACATTATCTAATTTTGTAGTTGATTTAATATATTAAGTGATTAAATAATCTGAAAGTGAGAATGCAACGAAGGAGAATGAGTGAGAGGAAAGAGTGGAAAGAAATTTTGTGATATAACTTTTAAAGTCAAATTTAACATATATTTACATGATATGATAAAAAAAAATGATAAAGTGAGCTTTGATATAAAAATGATGACAACTTTTTGATATGCAAATAACATAATTATTTATATTATTAACGAAAAGATGGAGAATATGATTAGAGAAAAGATAAATAAATAAAAGTTAAAATAAATTATTAGTTTTTATAGTTTTATTTGATTTTTATTTTAGTTTTTATAATTTTTTTTTGTATATTAATTAATATAATTTTATTCATTTAAATTTTTGTCTCTGAGAGATCAATACTTTAATAATTAAAAATTATAAAAATTAATTTATTATGAAAATAAGGATCAAACAGTTTAATAAATAAAAATTATAAAAATTAAAATGTCAATAAAAAAAAATATAAGAGCTAATACTTTTATGATAAGAATCAAAATCTAAATAAATAAAATTATATAAATTAATATTAACAAAATTATAAAAATTAAAATAAAAAGTAAAT
Source organism: Castanospermum australe (assembly GCA_019955255.1). Taxonomy (NCBI): domain Eukaryota; kingdom Viridiplantae; phylum Streptophyta; class Magnoliopsida; order Fabales; family Fabaceae; genus Castanospermum; species Castanospermum australe. Next base: position 760,073 of record NSJW01000738.1, read on the forward strand.
AAAATTATAAAAATTATTTATTTATTTTAATCGTAAATAAAGAAGACAAATATTCAACGTTGTGGATGGGAGAGAAAGGAGAAAAGATAAAGTAGAATTGTTTGTTCCATAGTAAAACACTTGGAAAATGGTGCAATTTGAATGAGGTCGCGAGAGAGGAAGGTTCACTTTCTTGGTAAAAGGTGATTCTTAGGTACAGCTTTATGCTCATTTATCACTGTTGTCTTGATGCTATGTTTAAGTAAGTTAAAATTTTATTAAAACAAGTATTATTTGCAAAGTTAATAATTCAAATTTTACAGAAAATATTTTATAGAAAAAAATAGTTTGAATACCTCATACGAAATTATACATATAAAAAAATCACAGTTGTCTTAAATTATAGCATTTAGTTTATGTCATGCTAATTTTTTTAATGCTAAATTTGGTACATATTTAATAAATACACTATAAAAAATTATCTTATATGAAATGTACTTAGAAATTTGTCAATGCTTATAAGTTGTAAGTAAACCAATGAGCTCACTCTTTATTTGTATACTGGCGTAAGAGTATTGACACTTTTAAAGATCTATTTATATTTATAATAGTAATTTGTTTAAAATTATGCTAATTAAATAATTTTTTATTCAAATTAAACTTGAATTAATTATATTTTTATGTGTCTATTCACATCTAATTAAAAACAAACTGAAAAAATTATGAGTGTGTCTACCCATATATGAGGTATTGTTCTGAACCTTTAATTTCAAATCGGGAAGATTCATGGTAGCTGCAAGATGAACACTCCATAGAATAATGACCAAAACACCACATGAAAATGAAGCCACAATTCTCTCGTTTTCCTTTCTGAGTAGTGCTACACAACTAAACAAAATTCGAGAAGGTTTAGCAAGAGACTATTCATCAATTTAAAAATTCATAAGTATGTCAATTTATTTTAGTAAATATTATATCAAAATAATTATGAATATCTTGCATTTTCATTCTCTCATTTAAAAACTTGTATATAGTTGTCTAAAAAGTTTTAAGGATGTCAACGGCTTTATTCCCAGTTCATGTTGTGAGTACTCATTTGTAATTTTCAAGGATAGGTAGGTATCTACAAATTTGTGAATATCTAAAAATTTAAAATAATTTTAAAAATCATAAATTAAAAAATATAAATAAATAAGATTTATCATTACATACCACAACTTTGTTTAATAAGTTAAAATACTTACAAAATTAATATAATATATTACAAATAACATACCAAATTCAATTATAATTTGTAATTATCAATTCTGATGAATATTTATTATTTGAATAATATAAATTTTTCAACAATTTTTATTATCATGAACTCATTCACTAAAAAAAATTATTGTCAAATAATAAGAAAATATAAATTCTCATATCATCTCAAAGAAAAAGAAAAAAAAATCATAATACGTGTAATGTTAAAGTGAGAATATATTTCACAAGTATTTATGAGATGAGTAGTATGATCTCCACCACAATTTATTAAACTGATACCCAGTGAGTAATTCCCGCAGTCTCCGTGAATGCAAGAATATTTGCCACTCCTATAATAGTCAACAGATAGGCATGGGTGAGGCTGCTTTCCATTTTTTTTTGGGGTAAAAGTATACTTTTTTTCCTTACCTTCACACTAGGTTTCATTTTTATTTTATAACTATATTTTATTTTATTTTTATTTTAAATTTTTATAAAATTCATCAAATTCATCCTCATTATTAACACTATTAGAAATATTATAGAATTTGTTGACATGACATTTTATGTGAACACAAGTGCATCTGTCCAACTAAGATTTTTTTTTATGCAGGTGATTTGGGGAGAATATGATAAACTTTTAAAAGATTTGAGGTGAAAATGAAACAATATAGTTGTAGAACGAAAACAAAACTCATGATAAAGTCAGTGTGAAAAGTAAAGTTTTTCTTATAATTAATTTTATGCATCATTTCCTTTTAGAAATTCTATATTTGTGCATTAAAAAATTATATATAGACTGATTACTAAAAATTACATTAAATTACAAAAATATTTTCATATAATTAGCTTAACTAATACTTTATCATATTTCTATAAGTATCAGTATCAAATCCTATTTTGCTCAACCATTGAAATGAGAAAAACCTTGTTTTATTTTAAGCAGTGTTTATCAACTTTGACTTGAACTTGCAAGTTAAACTAGTGAATCAGTCCCTAGCCCGTCTGGATGTGTCATTTAATCGGTTATATTATTCACCCAGTATGACTAAGTTGAACTAGCTCTAATTGTTGACTCGATTGACTTACTAATTTTGTACAAATTAGCCTTCTTGAGATTAATTCTATTTTAGAAAATGATTACTTGTGTTGTAAATTTTACTAGTTTGAAATTAAATTATATTTTTGAGTATTTTTCATTTTTATCAAATATTCATATATTTATTTATTTTTGTACAGTTCAATCACTAATTCAGTATCTATCTTAGGTCAATTATTGGTATGAGTTTTATAAATATGATTCCTAGTCAACTTAAATATTAATATCAAATCTAAATTGTTATAAATTAATTTAATATGATTTTCAACAATCAATCTATATGAAAAGTATAATTTTATTAATTCACAAATATAGAATTTCTAAAAGAAAATTATGTGTAAAATTTATTATAGAAGAATTTTTACTTTTTATCACTTAACTTTTATATAATTTCATTTTTATCTTACAATTATGCGTTTCATTTTTGTCTCAAAAAAAGAAATATAGTTGGATAATGTCAACTATGAACTTGTGTCTATATAACATATCATAGCAGGAAATTTTATTAATATGTTTAATAGTATAAGTAGGTAGGATGAATATAGTGAGTGTTAAAATAATTTAAGATAAAAATAAAATAAAATATAATTGTCAAATGAAAAAAATTTAAGACATAATTAAAGGATTTCTTTTGATGTTATTTTCTTTTTGGGATGAGTGCATTCCTTCCGTGTCCGTTAAAAAGGGATGGAGGCATGCACTGCTAACCACTATCATTGCCCCTAGCAGTTTTTTTAATGGAAGATTCTTTGAATGTGAATTTAGAAAAGCATCATCGGCCTTTCGAAATTTATTGGGCTGTTTGATTTGAATACATGTGATCAGAAGGCCATTTTCTGATCCTTGATGTTGGTGAGAATGACATGATTCTCTTCACTATTTGTTTGTTTTCAAATTGACGCCCTGCGAAGTGCAGAAGCGTAGTCCAGGTACTTTGGCCCTTTTTTTTTTTTTTTTTTGTTTAAATATGTTTCCTTTAATTTTTTAAAAGAAAATGATACATGCACATATAAAAAATAATAAAATTTATTTTTAAGTTTTAAAAGATATATTATTTATTAATTTTATTAATTTATATTCTTAAATTTTAAGTTATTCATAAATTTTATTTTTTTTATTTTTTTAATTTTATCAATTTAATTCTTTAAAAAAATTAAATTAATATGAATTTAAAATTTAATAAATTAAATTGATAAAATTTATTTTTAAAGTATTAAATTAATAAATAATATATTTTTTAAAAATTAAAATATATTTGTTCTATAAAAAAATTTATTTTTTTATATTTTTTAATTTCGACAAATCACTACACAATCAAAAGCAAAAAGTTTATAAAAATTAATAAAAAATTTGTCCAACTCAACCTATGTGAAAAATATCAATTATGCAATATGTATAAATAACTGCTTGTGAGAAATTTGTCAATAATTTTGACTAAGGAAACTGGTTCTAACAAAGGAGTTCCCTATGTCAACATAAATTTATATCATTTACATTATGGTTCATCATACTAGAACACAATTAGGATATTAGGAATTCATGGTTTTCACATATATTAAAATCAAATCAATAAATGGTACTAGCCTTTATCCATGATGCAGAATAAATTTCAGATCTGAAAGCCTTCTTGAATCTTTATCGGTCCCTTCCCCTTTCTTGCTTACGCTTTTCACTTTTTGATAGAAATAAACTATTGGTGTATCCTTATGGGTAAAAACTGAATATATGGGAGTTTAATTTAAAATTCAAAACTATCAGATAGTACCATCAGTTATCGGTTTCTTTCAAATTTCAAAAACCATCAGTTATCACTTAGGATAACATCTCATAATCATCAGATAATTGCTCCCATCAAGCAATTACTTAATTATCCTTTTCATAACCTCCCTTAACTTACAATTAATTAACCTTTTAGCCCTTTAATATGTTTTAATTAAATCATGCTTAATTCCCATTAAACATGAGACACATTTCTAACATTCTCCCACTTGGCTCATGTGGTAAATGTCATTTCATGATTTAATAAAATATCAACTTTAATGTGCATAAATTCGACTAAAAGTTTCATACGTTAGTTGTATCATAATTTATAATTAGGAATAAAATCAATAAGAGTCATGGCGGTTCTACACTATCAAATCGACATAGTTCCTCCCATGTACCACTATATTAGCTCTTCTCCCTAATATGATACTTTAATGGAAGTATACATTATGTCCCATAACAAACAATAATGTCTTCATTAGAGAAAAATCATGTATTTCAACATCATCATTCATACATGCATGTATACATAAATTTAAAAAAACAGAAAAATTTTAGAAACTTATATATTAATGAGTTTCAGAGTGTCAATGAGTCAATAATTAATAATAATGATCAACAGTCATTCGCTAGCTGACATAATGCCCATACTATACAAATGACCAGTAAATGTTCTTGGGCAGTAATACCATTCGTCAAGGGATCAGCTATCATAAGATTGGTGCTAATATGCTCTATTAGACACTCTACGTTTCTGAACCTCTTCTTTAACTGGTAAAGTATTTCAACTCCATATGCTTAGCACCTTTGGAATACTTATCGTTTTTTAGAAAAGAAGACTGTTGCGGAACTGTTACAATAAATTTTCAGCAGCCTATCAATACTGTTGGCCAATCTAAGCCCTGAAATAAAGTTTCGTAATCATTTAGCCTGAACCATAGCTTCAAAGCATGCCACAAATTCAGCTTCCATAGTGGATACAACAATTACAGACTGCTTCGCACTTTTCCATGATATAACTCCTCCAACTAAAAGATACAAATAACCAAAAGTGGATTTTCTTGTATCCACACATCCGGCAAAGTCTGAATCTGAATATCCAATGACCTCAAGGTTGTTGGATTTCCTATAAGTAAGCATGTGACTCTTTGTTCCTTGCAAATATCTCAGAACTTTCTTTGCAGCTTTCCAATGATCCATACCAGGATTACTCTGGTATCTTCCTAACATTCCAACTGCAAAATTGATATCTGGTCTCGTACAAGTCTGAGCATACATTAAGCTCCCAACAAGCGATGCATATAGAATTGCTTCCATTTCTTTCCGTTCCAAATCATTCTTAGGACATTGCACGAGACTAAATTTGTCTCCTTTTTGAATTGGAACCGGAGATGATGAGCACTTTTCCATTCCAAATCTCTCTCTAAAACTTTATTAATATATGCTTTCTGAGACAAGCATAATAATCCTTGTGATCTGTTACGGAATATCTCTATCCTAATCACATAGGTTGCCTCTTCCATATCTTTCATTTCAAAGTTTCTAGAGAGAAATATCTTAGTCTCACTCAGAAGACCAAGATTATTAGTTGCAAGCAAGATATCATCAACATACAGAATCAAAAAATATAAACTTGCTCCCACTGACCTTTAGATATATACACCGATCGACGGTGTTTTCTTTAAATCCAAAGGAAACAACGGTATCGTTAAACTTAAGGTACCATTGTCGTGAAGCTTGTTTAAGTCCGTATATTGATTTCTTAAGTTTGCACACCATGTGCTCTTTTCCTTTTTCTATGAACTCCATTGGTTGGTCCATGTACACATCTTTCCTCTAAATTCCTATTTAGAAAGGCATTTTTCACATCCATTTGGTGTAACTCTAAATCATAATGAGCCGCCAATGCCATAATGATTCTTAAAGAATCTTTCTTAGATACCGGTGAAAAGGTCTTCTTATAGTCGATGCCATCTTTTCGAGTGAATCCTTTTGCAACTAGTCTGGCCTTGTAACGTTCTAAGTTACCATGAGAGTCACGTTTGGTCTTAAAAACCCATTTATATCCAACTCTCTTACAACCTTCTGGTAACTCAATAAGGTCCCAAACATCATTCTGTTCCATAGATTTCAACTCTTCTTTCATGGCATTTAACCACTTTTCACCATTGTTTACTATTTATGGCTTGTGAAAACGTAACTGGATCATCATCCATTCCCAAGTCAAATTCAAACTCTTGTAGATATACCACATAATCATTAGAAAATAGTGGATCTCCTATCTCTTTGAGATCTTCTTAATACTATTTATTATGGTTCTTCTACTATGGGCTCATTTGGTTCATTTACTATAATTTCATTGTGAGTAGTGTGATCATTTATTTGTTATATTCTTCATTATTATTAATCGGTACAACAACATGAGGAACAACAACTTTATTAGAGACACAAGTCAAGGGAACTTGTACTCTCAATTCTTGAATCTCCACTTTACGTGATGTTTTACTCCCACTAACTTCACCATTCTCAATGAACCTGACATTTTCAGTTTCAATAATCCTTGTAGTATAATTAGGACAATAAAATCTATACCCTTTCGATTTTTCTAGATAATCAATGAAATATCTACTGATTGTTCTTGCATCCAGTTTCTTTTCTTGTGAATTATAGTATCTAATTTATACCTGACAACCCCAAACATGCAAGTGCCTTAGACTAGGTTTCCTTCCAGTCTACAATTTAAAAGGAGTCTTTGGAACTGTCTTATTAGGAACCCTATTCAACAGATACATGGCAGTTTTAAGAGCATAAGTCCACAACGAAATGGGTAAAGATGAATTACTTAACATACTTCTAACCATGTCTAACAAGGTTCTATTATGCCTTTTTGACACACACCATTTTGTTGTGGTATACCTGGCATTGTGTATTGAGCACATATGCCTTCTCTTTTCAAGGAATTTAGTAAATACGGACCTCGGATGTTGTCCAATTTCATCATACCTTCCATAATACTTCTCTACCCTTATCAGATCTGACAATTTTCACCTTTCTGTCTAATTGCCTTTCAACTTCATCAATGTAAATCTCCTAAAGGCATTTACAGCCTGAGATTTATCATGCAGCAAATAGACATAACCATAACGTGAAATAATCATCAATGAAGGTGATAAAGTATCTTTCTTTATTGAAAGCGTTAACATCAAAAGGGCCCACATACATCAGTGTGTATAATTTCAAGAAGCTGAGCGCTTTTTGTGGCTCATTTCTTTGTGTGTTTTGTTATGTTTACCTTTAATACAATCCACACATACATTCAGATCAGTAAAATCTAAATCCGGAAGGATTTCATTCTTTACCAATCTTTCCATTTTTTCTTTGGAAATATGTCCCAAACGTTTATGCCACAAGTAAGCAGAACATTCATTTATTAAGGCACGTTTAGTGCCAACGTTATGATGCAAGGTCATAAGTGTTTCAACATATAGATTATCAAAACATAATTTATATAATCCATCACATAAGGTACCATTGCCAATCAAATGATTGTGTTTGTACAAACTGAAACAACAACTACCAAATCTAAAGGAATATCCAGCCTTATCAAGTTTAGAAATTGAAACTAAATTCCTAGTTATACTAGGTACATACAAAGTTTCCAATAAAATCTAAATGATATCCAGTATCAAGGATTAAACGATAAGTCCCGACAGCTTCCACTGGAGCTTTCATTCCATTGCCTATGAGGACAAACTTTTTCATTTGGCTTTGTGGCCTGGGTTGTAAGGAATCCCTGCAACATATTAGAAACATGAGTAGTACATCCAGAATCAATCCACCAAGTATTATAAGGAACTTCAGCTAGGTTTGATTCATAACATACATAAGTACTGAGCTTACCTTTCTTTTCGAACCAAGCCTTACGTTTCGGACAATTCTTTTGGAAGTGCCCAGCCTTCTTACAGAAATAACATATGTTTCCATTATGTTCCTTCTTGTAAATTTTAGAAGAAGAAGCCTCATTCACTTTCAGATGTCCTCCTCCTTTCTTCTTATGTTTCTTGAAACTTTTCTTTTCAGCTCCTTGACCTTTCACATAATTGATGGAATGAATTCCCTAGTTCTTGAGTCTGGTCTCTTCTTGAACCAACATACTGTGTAATTCATGCACATTCCATTTATCCTTCATGGTGTTATAGTTCATCTGAAAAGGACTATACTCAACCGGTAATGAGTTCAGGATGAATTACACCAGGAAATTTTCATGCACATCCATCCCCAATGATTTCAGTCTTGCTGCAATATTCGTCATTTCAATAACATGCTTATGCATTGTACGATGACCATCAAATTTCATGTTGGTCAATATACTCATTAGTGTCCCAACAAGAGACTTATCAGCAGTTTGGGAGCGCTCTTCCACAAGCTTTATCATTTCTTTGGCACTTTCAGTTTGTGGAAGAGCTGACTTGATGTTGCTAGCAATGCTCATTCGTATATACATTAGACTCAACCTGTTGGATTTTTTCTCAGTTTTTATAATGGACCATTTCCTCTTCAGTGCTTGTAACAGTAATAGCATTAGGTTTTTCTTCTCTAAGAGCTAAATCTAGATCCATTACCCCAAGGTAAAATTGGATTTGCTCACACCATTCAGATAAGTTGAGTCCTTTAAAAACTGTAACAGTTAAGAACAGTGAATGTGTAGCAACTGGTACTACAAGGAATAAAATTTAAAATATTAATACTTTGAGTTATACATACATACACATCAACATGCTTCACAGATTCAGATACATTTCATACAATGCATATTGATGTTCACCTTTGGGCAATCCATCAATACACAACATTCAACATAAAGATGCTAATAGAAATTTCAGATAATTTGGCAATGATGTATACACTAATTAGAAATATTTATTATCTTTGGATATATAAATATAACTAATAATATATTCACATCACCAACATTCATGCTCATTTATTATAAGGACAAATAATCAACCTTTGGATTGATCCTTAACTGCCTTATAATAATGAACTTCAATTTACCCATAAAAATAATAACTTTCATGTTATTTATAGCATCAAAATTATGGGTAATTGAAAACACAATCATAATGTTCAGAATTAAAACAATTCATAAGAATTTGGCCACTTTGGTGACTAACAAATCCATCATACTTAATTCCAAACAAAAAAAATATTTTCTGAACAATTATTGGATTGAAATTTCACATTCAAATTTCCTCCCTCTTTTTTTTTTTTTTAATCTCATTAGCAATCGAACCACCATCTCCGGACGCCACCTCCGGTCGTCTTCTCTGGCGGCGCCATAACCTTCACAGTCCGGTCCATCTATTCGGCGGTGCCATAACCATTATGTCCGGTCGTCTTCTCCAGCTACACCAGAACCTTCACAGTCCGGTCCATCTCTTCGGCGGCGCCAGAACCATCATGTCCGGTCGTATTTCTCCGGCGGCGCCAGAACCATCACAGTCCGGTCAACCCCTTCGAGCCAGGCAACAACCACCGGCCAGGACCCATATGGAACCCTCGCAATACAGATCCCGACTCCCAGCCGGAACCCCAGCCCCAGAAGCTGCGTCAGATCTGGTTTCTTTTTGGACGGCAGCAACGATTTTGCAGTTCCCGGTTTTCCAGCGCACCACCTTAGAGGCAAAAACTGCCATTGGCGCAGCGGAAGGAGTCCACGGTGGTCGGCGGAGGCATGGCCAACTCATCCTCGCCAGGATTCGGTCTCACGGATCTGTCGCGCCTCCTCCGAACCCATCGTCGAACTTCTGCCAGAAAATGAAATTTCTGGCCGAAACTAGAGCATTCGGTTGGTCGATGGCCTGAGCTGCAGCGGTGCGCAACTGTCCGTGAAGAGAAGCAGGAGGAACAGCGCGCCGGAACCCTTCGCCGGAAAGCAGAGGAGATGCCGGAATTCTGACGGAAAGCAGAGGAGATGCCGGAATTCTGACGGAAAGCAGAGGGGTTTCAAAGGGAACCATTTTTTTTTCAGATCTGGAGTTTTCAGATCTTTCTCTTTTATGTTCATTTGTGAAAATGATTTAAAAATTTATCATATATGGAAAAACATGAATTCCCAAACCTCAGCTCTGATACCACATGTAAACATAAATTTGTGTCCTTTACATTATGGTTCATCATACTAGAACACAATTAGGATCTTAGGAATTCATGATTTTCACATACATTAAAATCAAATCAATAAATGGTACTAACCATTTATCCATGATGCTGAATAAACTTCAGATCTGCGAAAGCCTTCTTATTGTTGAATCTTTATCGGTCCCTTCCCCTTTCTTGCTTACGCTTTTCACTTTCTGATGGAAAAAATAAACTGTTGGCATATCCTTATGGGTAAAGAGACTGAATATATGGGGGTTTAATTTGAAATTCAAAACCATCAGATAGTACCATCAGTTATCGGTTTCTTTCGAATTTCAAAACCATCAGTTATCACTTAGGATAACATCCCATAATTATCAGATAATTACTCCCATCAAGCAATTACTTAATTATCCTTTTCATAACCTCTCTTAACTTACAACTAATTAACCTTTTAGCCCTTTAATATATTTTAATTAAATCATGCTTAATTTTCATTAAACATGAGACACATTTCTAACACCCTAATCTTGCTAAAGACAAGATTTTAATTTCAATTCTTATTCTTGAAAAAAGGTCTCTTACAAAATGGATTCTCAAGTTTAAAATGTGAAAGATTGCATGATTGTCAAAATATACAAAATATAGACCAATAACATCAAAAGTAATAAGATCGATAAAAAAGCCAAATAACGAATAAAAGCATGAATTAAAGAGATGACGACTGAATAACGTAAACTAACAAGCGTAAAAAGGCTTAAAAAAATCAAAAGAAATAAATGAACAAAGTATGTAAGATAAAAGGCTTAAAAAAATGAAAGCACAGGTAAGATAAGTAAGTTAAACAATGTATTGATTGGACTTAAATTAGAAGGAAATGAAAGTGAAAAGCGTACTCGAATCAATTCTTTGATTCTTGAGTGTCTTAGACTTTGGATACTATGATATATTTTTAAGAATTCAAATTTATTACATATGAAAAACTAATATTATAGAAAAAAAATATAATTGTTTGTCTTAAAATTACATCACTTGTTAAACATATGTCATGCATGCAGACCATTCATATTTATTGCAGGTATTTAATTTGCTTACAACTGACGCTAATGTCACCAAATTAGTTTTTTCAATTTAATTTTAAAACTGAAATTTAAATATATTCATAATAAACACCATAATCTTTATCGTCTTTTGAATGAGGCTTGCAACTATCATTACTCTATCCAAGCTTTTACAATCACCTTAATTTCGCTAGTGTTGGCTTCGAATACCCCCTTACCATCTCCTATGTGACAAGCTTTCATCTGACAAACTCATATTTTTATTGAGCGGCACCGCTCTCTTCACTTTGTCCATGTCGAACATCATTTGTCAATTGGTTGCCAAACATTGAAGAACCGACTTTGAAATCTTACACTTATTCGTAGTCGAATTAGCTTGAGCTCTTATTCGACTAAGTTTCCTCCAATTATCTCCGGTTGATACGTCGAAGAGCTGTCCCATCTTGAAACTAAAACCAATGTGTTAGTTTTGCCACCAACAATAATATAATCCTTTTTTAAAATTCTCTCCATGTTTATTGTTATAAAATATACTTGACAAAGGAATTGATATTTAAGTGACGCTTCACATCAAGGCTTGGACTCTTTCTTAATACAAAAAATTAAACTCGACAAAACTAGTACGATGATTGAAAGGAACAAAGTTAGGAAATGGGTTCATGAGTCGATAAGAACTAGTATCATGGAGGATCTTTATCCTAAGTTTAGTTTAGTTAATTGTAATGGGATGAATGGAACGAGAATAAGAATAAATTGAAAGGGTGTTTATGAGTTGTAACTATGGAAAGTAAATAATCATTCCCTTTCCAAAGTAGAGGGAATCATGATTTTATTTCATCCAAGTTGTCTCAATTATCATCATATTATCTTGATCGGGTGCTTATGAGTTGTAACTATGGAAAGTAAATAATCATTCCCTCTCCAAAGTAGAGGGAATCATGATTTTATTCCATCCAAGTTATCTCAATTATCATCATATTATCTTGATCCGTATTTTCTGTTCATTTTCGCATATGTACAATTCAAACCTTGGCCAGCCTTGGCAAATAGTTCTCTCCCCATAATGTGGAGTATGACTTGATCAAATTTAAGTGCACTTGCTAGTGGTTTTACTTATTTTTTGTATTATTTATTTTAATGTTAGTACAACTTTTTAAATGTGATTATGATTTTAAAAGTTTACTTAATTTAAAGTAAATAATTCATATTTTTGTATTAAATGTGATTTTTTTGAGTAAATTACTTCAACTTATTCTCTGTTTATTTATTTTTTTATAGACCACTCTTTATTTTTAAAGTCTACACATATCTCTTAAATATTTTAAACAATTTATACATACTCTCTAAGTACTTACATAAACTTTATTTAAATTTTAAAAATATGCTACACATAAATTTTTTAAGAAGAAATGTTTGTGTAAATTTTGAAAATAGATAAGTTTTTGTAAAAAAATAGATAAATATAGAGAGGTTGGAGTAATTTACTCTTTTTTTTCAAAAATAAATTATTATATTTAAATTTATTTTTGACTAAAATCATGTTTATAACATTAGATTAATCTAAAATAAAATTTACAAAATTTAAACACAAACTAATACTCTTCAAAAATGAAAATAAGATCATAGCGAAATTAACAATGTTATTTACATATTATTTTTATTTGATTTAAGTATTTAATATTTTAAAAACATAAAAAATATTTAAAACTTACTTCATTTAATAATAAAAAAAATTATTAGGATGATGGATTATAAAAATATAAAATTATTTTTTTTATTACACTATTTTTACGCTATTTTTTAAATAATAAAATAAAAAAAATACACACTTTAACACACATTCTCTCTATCTGTCTTTTTTTTTTCAAATAACATGGGTTATTATTTTATTTGATAATTAAAAAAATTAATAAAAAATGAATTAAAAAGATATAAAATTATTTTTTATTATATTATTCTTACTTTTTTTAAGTAATAAAATAAGAAAAACACACACTCTAACATGCATTTTTTTTATTTTTTTCTTAAATAGAAAACATAAAAAATAATATAAAAATAAAAATATGTAAGAAACATTTTTCTAGCGAAAAACAAAAAAGAAAAGAGAACAAAACGGAAAGAAGAGATTAAAGAAGTAACGAGTCATGTCTCTAATGCACACCAATGCAAACATTAAACATTAAACATAAACTTGTTGGTAATTAATTAATATTAGTACTACTAATAAACAAAAACAAAAGCAACCATACGAGAAACAGACGAAAAAAACTGTCCAGGTTCATCCTCCTGCACGAGTCTATATATAAAACCAGAAATTTCTCTAACATTGTGCAACATGTCGAGTCTGATTAATTTAAGATTAGTTACGTTAAATTAAGGAGATTATTTCTATACCCATATATTTTTGTTAAACATTTATTTATTATTAATTATAAGATTAATATCTAATAAATAATTAATAATTTATTAAAATATTAATAACTGATATATCATTCAAATATTGATTTTTTTTAAAAAAATTAAGATGCCAAAACTAGAATTTTTTGTTTCTAATATTTCTTTTACAAAAATCTTAAAAATAAAATAATATTTTTATAATTGAGAGAGGTTGATGATTTGTCAATGTAATAAAAAAAAACAAAAAGCAAACCTAAGGCAACTCTTTAAAGTTTCAATTTTTGTTTTTTTCTACTGTAATGACCGTTCTACCCTTCCTCCTCCACCGAGTTGAATTGAAGCGTATAACTAGAAAGCAGCGCTCGAAGGGAAGGCCAAGACGCCACGCCTTGGTCTCCACTTTCAATGGCGTCCATGGCGACCCTTCTCACCAGAACCTCCATCTCCATGCCTTCTCATTCCCTCTCCAAAACCTTCGATACCCATTTCGCTCCTTCCTCCAAACTGAAACTCAGCGTGTCTCTTGGCGCCCAGCGGAAGGCCCACCCCAGGCTCAGAGTTTCGGGCGGATTGATTGAACCCGACGGTGGGAGGCTGGTGGAGCTCCTGGTGGAGGAGCCCCAGAGAGACTGCAAGAAGAGGGAGGCTTTGTCCCTCCCGAGGATCAAGCTCTCCCGGATCGACCTCGAGTGGGTTCACGTCCTCAGCCAAGGATGGGCCAGCCCCCTCCAAGGCTTCATGAGAGAATCCGAGTTCCTCCAAACGCTTCATTTCAACTCACTCCGACTCCATGACGGGTCGGTCGTGAACATGTCCGTGACAATCGTGCTCGCCATTGATGATGCTCAGAAGCATCGGATCGGCGACTCCAAAAAGGTTGGCCTTTTCGACTCGCTGGGCAACCCCGTCGCCATTCTAAACGAGTAAGGCCCTCTCTCTCTCTCTCTCTCTCTCCTTTGTTCTCTTCCAATCCCATGTTGCTTACAGTTTAATCAGCATGTTTTATGCGCATTAGCTCGTCACTGTGAATTGCTTGTGTTTTTTCCCCCTAACAATGTCAAATTCATAACTTTAGCATTATTTGGCGTATTTGATTTTTGGGAGGGGGGATGTTCTTATTTGCTGTTACTTTTGTCTCCTATAGCCGTGGGATGCTCTTTTCACATATGAAGGCCTAATTGGTTTCTTCAGGTGATAATAATGTTAAGTTTTGATAGTCCATTACTGAAAGCTGAAGCCTTTATGTCTAATTTTATTTTGAGGGATTAAAGAAAATATTTTGGTATAGAGAAGGAAGGGGAAAGAAGGAGTTGTCGAGAATCGGGAATTCAGATCGAATATGCTCAGAAATGGGTCATTCTCATCCGTGTTTTGGTTTCCTTCCTGATTTTTTTTTTCCATTATGTATTGTAGTGCTCTTGTTGGGTTGATAGTCAATCACTCATAGAACGCCATAGTGGAAACTAAGATAGTTTCCATTTCTGCTCCTGGTTGCCCCCCTTTTTGTTTTTTACATATATTTAATTATGCTTATTATACTCTGAACTGGGCTACGAAATTAGTCAACTGACTTAAAAGCTGCCACTGGTGGGTGTCCTTTCCACGAAATCCACTAATAAGATTAAGATCGGGATTTTACTCGATGAATTTGCAAATTTCAAATCCGGCCAACTTCTGCATCCTGTTTGATAAACATATTGCTATGTTGGAACTTGGAAATCAGTAGGATGGTGTTTTTAGCCTGTGTAGTAGGTTCTGATTTTAAATGGAAAAAATGAGATAAAAAGATAGGGTGGAAGAAAATATTCTTAGTGATATAGTATGTAACAAAACATGATGGAATTGATGTTGTATTTGTATGAATATATGTATATGGTCTGCGGACTATATTTCCTCTCTTTGGTCCCACAGGACAGGACACCAGATTGTCTTTGAAATTCTTGTGGCAAATCTATCACCCAATCATCATTTTTTGAGTTTTGACCATGCTTCTTATGTAAATAGCCTAAAAGGCTTATTGGTAAGGATACCAGGAAAATGAAGTTTTCATTATCCATATCGATCCATTTAAAGACATTCATGACCAGACGTGCACGTAATTCAGATGAATGTCAACCATGCATATCAACTTTCACTTTGGATTAATATGATTTGACCGAGACATCTAGTTCTCTAGGAGTCTTAAAAGTTTGAGAATGTGTCAATATAATCACGTCCGTATTTATGTGAATGTTGAGTTCATTATTATTATTTTTTCTCATGAAGTACAAGGAAACGTGGTATTCCATTCATGCATCATGTCGAAAAGTTTATCCTATTTCCAGTGGTCAAAATTCTAATGTGTTGACCTTGTCCTTCAGGACTCAAGCTTTACATGGGTTAGCTGTGCTAGCTTACGTAATGCACTATATGAGTTTATCGTGTTTTGCTTGGTAATTTGAGCAATCTATTAATATATATGAAGCACTGGATATGCGAAATTCTTCACCTAAAATTTTTTTATTGCCAGAAAGTTAATTCTCTTAATTCTCAGAAGGAAGATGGTCTGTTTGGCTTTTTTTCCTTTTTTTTTTCCCCTTATTTATCTTCAATAAGTGATTTCATGTTTACCTTGTGTTTCTATTCAATCTGTATCTATTGGATGGGAATATCTTTTATTGTTGTGATCGTTGCTGCCTTTTTGTACTCAATAATATTTACATATATTTGAATTTTAAAGATGAAGCATTGCAATATGCAAGCTAACCCTAACAAAGATGTTGAAGAATATTTAAATATTTAACATAAACCTACATTCAAGGAAACTACCAGTACATTCAGCAGACAGAACAATTTGGAAATTTATTAGCCATAATGGTCCGAAGAGTGAATTTTGTTTTTCATTAGAGGTTACACTGATGTGGGTTTTTAAATAACTATGCTTTTGGTTTAAAAATTCATGGAAGCTTGTCTATAATGTATTATGAGTCACCTTGATGAATTGATATGTGGTGTAGGATGTCCAGGCCTGTTTTAGTTTATTCTCACATATATCTTTAATTTGAAATCCATTTTGACGCACAACTATCTGCATTTGTTAGTCTTATCTCACTGATACATCGTGTGGGTTGGTTGTAGGACAAACTATTCCATTGTAATCCTTTATGATTGCACTGAGTTTAACAAAAACTATTGCTGGATGCCACATCCTCTTTGTAGCCTATTTATAACGAAGGACTTCTTATGAAAGGAGATAACTTGCAGTTCCTAGTTGATTTTGTTGAACACCTTTAAATGTGCCAGTTGTAAAAATAGTTATTCTTTTGAAATGTGTTGTTGTAGATTTTGCTGAACACTATTTGATCTAAGTAAATGCGTGTTAGTGATATAATGAGATGTATGCCTCAGTCCTGATTTATAATGTTGTAATTCTTTTTTAATTGTTTACTTGCCTTTCCTTCCTATGGCTTATATTTTTGTTTTTTGTTTTTGTTATTTTAGTATTGAAATTTATAAGCACCCTAAAGAGGAAAGAATAGCCCGAACTTGGGGAACCACTGCACCTGGCCTACCCTATGTTGAACAAGCTATAACTCATGCTGGAAATTGGCTGATTGGGGGTGACTTAGAGGTTATAGAACCAATCAAGTACCATGATGGCCTTGACCGTTTTCGGCTGTCCCCTGCAGAACTCCGTGAGGAGTTCACAAGGCGCAATGCAGATGCTGTGTTTGCTTTCCAGCTCCGGAATCCTGTACACAATGGTCATGCTTTACTAATGACTGATACCCGTAGGAGGCTTCATGAGATGGGTTATAAGAATCCTGTCCTCTTGCTTCATCCACTGGGAGGCTATACCAAAGCAGATGATGTCCCACTTAATTGGCGAATGAGAACAACATGAGAAGGTATGTGTACTGAATACTTTTATGGTCAGATGTGACTGCTGAGTATTGTAATCCCTGCAGCATTTTGTGTTTGTTTCCTACTTTCTTGCATGGGACCCTATCATTTTATGTATATGATGTAATATTGATTCCAAAGATGCCCGTCACCCATATGACTTCTGTTGTCTTCCACCTGAATTTAGCTAAAAAAAGTCGCTTATCGGCTTATTAAGAATATCAGTTTGACCTCCCCTAAATGGTTCAAATTTAGATTTTCTGAACACAGTAAGTCACTGATATCATCTTGGTCTTTCTTTAGGTGCTAGAGGATGGTGTTCTTGATCCAGAGACAACTGTGGTATCTATATTCCCTTCTCCCATGCACTATGCTGGACCAACTGAGGTACAGTGGCATGCAAAGGCTAGGATTAATGCGGGTGCTAACTTCTACATTGTTGGTAGGGACCCTGCAGGCATGAGCCATCCAGTTGAGAAAAGAGATCTATATGATGCTGACCATGGGAAGAAAGTATTGAGCATGGCACCTGGACTAGAGCGTCTAAACATTCTTCCTTTCAGGGTATTTTAACAATTGTTCTTTCAGTGTATAATTAATTTGACTTCTTGCTAATGCAATGAAGTTCACTTATGCTTTCTTTGATATCTGTGGTGATTATATTCGTCCATTTACAGGTAGCAGCATATGACAAGACTCAGGGTAAAATGGCATTCTTTGACCCCTCAAGGTCTCAGGACTTCCTCTTCATATCAGGCACCAAGGTATGTTTATTCTGTGAATACAACATCCTACTCTCTATCTTCTCAATGGATTTAATATGTACTCTGGTCGGGTCTTAACATCCTACTTCTCTTTATAGGTGTAACGGTATGTTGTTGAATCTGATAGTGATTTTTTTTCCCATACGTAGCTGTAGTATCTTGACAAAGGTTATTTGTTTTTACAGATGCGAACACTTGCAAGGAACAAAGAAAGTCCTCCTGATGGATTTATGTGCCCTGGTGGCTGGAAGGTTCTGGTTGAATACTATGATAGCTTAGTACTCTCGAGCAATGGCAGAGTCCCGGAGGCCATTCCAGCTTAGTTGGATATGTTGTATTATAATGTATATCTGATTGGGAGAAACCTTAAGTTCTGTGTATTCTCCAGGCAAGATCAAGATTTCACTAAGATCCTCTGGCCCTATCCCTAATAAAAATGAAAATTCCTGGGGAGGCACTGATACAGAGACACATAAATTGCCTCCCCCTGTAAGTAGGGCGTTCAGTGTTGCCTTTTGCACTGATAGTGCAATTGTGCATGCGAACCCTTTGTAATATATTGTGCTTGTGCTTATGGATTTTGGTTGTGGAATGCCTTTTAGTTTGCAATTATTTTTTTCTTTAAACAGTTGAAAAATGGAAAGATCGTCACCTGGACATGAATGAGCCTGAGCCAAAATGTTTAAGAGTTTACTTTGGCTGCACTTTATCGTTATTGTTTGAGCAAGAATTCCTGATTTCTATGACAAAATTGGCATCACTGATACAAGTTTGCTTCATAATCATTAGTCAAAGCCATTAATATCAATGATAAAGTTGAAATCTCTTTCTAGTTATACCATCAAATGTTGGCTCACGACTTTATTTCTAGTTTTGTTGTCTTTGAGTTTTGAAACTTTGAAGAGGCGGTACGAATTATTGCTTTATGAATTTGTTCAGTAGGGTGTAGAATGTTTGTTTGCTTGGAGCGATTTGGAAAAGAGACTATTAAGGAAAATCCATTTGCAAGTGTTTGGATTCAGGGAAGGCTTGATGCAAAACTTTTTTTGTTTTAATTTTATTTTTTTACATGCAAACCTATTTTAATGAGTAGTGACATGCAGCTAAAAACAATTGGTGAAAATACACTTTATATCTCCTCTAAGTATACCCTATTTTCAATTTATTCCCTTAATAAATTTTTTCTGTCACTTATAACAAAGATACATTTAAAACCAAATTTTAAGAGATTATATGATAAAAACTCAAAATTCATGAGGTTTATGTAATAAAAAAACTTTACTGTTATAAAGGTAAAATCACGTAATATACACATGCTATATGAGTTAACAGTCAAAATAACATTTTCAGTTTGATCCAAATATTATAAAAATTCAATGACACAAAATAAATTTCAAAGAAGTAAATTGAAAGACCTTTATACTTTAGGGGTTAGTATGTATTTTAACCAAGAATTTTGATAAAATTCTGGAAGAATTTACCAAGGTTCATAGGTGGTTGTTAGATAAGATCAAAGGGCATAAACCACTCTTTCATCTAAGAGTCAAACAAGTATGTTAACTCATTTTGTCAAATATATATTATGTTAAAATAATTCTAACTATTTTTCCAATTTTAATTAGCTTCAAAAGTGAATGTTATTTTTATACATAATTTGAATTATGCTCGCAAATTCACATATCAAAATCTCACTTTGCATAGCATATTTGTGAAGGATTTGTATATATGGGAAATGCCAACATTTTCCCTTTAGGTTAGCATTCTACTCTTGTTTTAGTTCAACACGGTTTCTTGTCATTTAATTGAATTAGAAAAAAATAAAATAATATTTTTATGTCCACTTAAAAAAGAGTGTTATACTAACCTGCCCAACCAAGGAATAAGATTAAATAATATTATTAATTTTTTTAATGGATGAATTTTATGAGATTTGTAATTAATGAAGTCTCACATAAGAGAATATTGAAAGATGAATCTATCAAATGTTGTCAAGTGTCACACCAATGACGCAGTTATACATGCCCATCTTAGTTAATATCCATGGCCTCCTGGTTGCTCTCGTTTCAACTAAATTAACCTAAATCCTATAGTAACTAAATTAAAACAACGATAGCCCTTATGTATTCATTTTACACAGATTAGCTAGATTTGAATAGAGTTACCATAGAAGGTGACAATAGGGACACAATTGCAAAGAAATAAAAAATATAAATAGTTATTTGCAAACTATGTTAAACGAAAGACAACTCATACAGGAGTTGCCATTCAACTTTTTTGATCAGTTCGGAAAGACACTAGATGATGAACGAAGATATCAAAAGATACAAGATATTTCCCCAAAACAGTTTTTCCACTGTATTCCTTTGAAGATATTTCCCGAAGGCTTCCTTCCTTTGAATACAACAAAGACATGGAATAAAACTAAAAGATTAAAAAGACCAGTGCGTCTCTCACACTGCCATGCAAACCAGAGAATTTTTCGCCCTTGAATTGAAAATTTAGAAGGATGGTTATATCATAAGAAGCATGCATGAAGCAATATGTGTTTGCAAATGTTGTTGATGAGTGACTGGTCTTGGCCTCGTGGGTGGCTCTTGCATGAACACCCACACCTGCATTTTATGCTTTACTATTAGGGCAAAAGCAGCTAAAGTACCAATTATAAGCTTCACCAACAATATCTGTACGCAGCATTGCATATGTAACTTCATTCTCTAACAGAAGTAGTGGACTCGAAGTTTGTGAATAGAGAAGGAGGCTAAATTTGCAGCGAGCGAAAACTAAATGAATACTTTCGATATTTTCATAAATGCCTCTCCAAACATGTAACACCACAAACACAAACAAAAAACCATCATTAAGGACTACTGTATTTGCAGTACTGTCTGTATATAGGCACCGAAAGCCTCTTTAACTATTGAATCAGATGGTGTTATCATGTAATATTTTCATAAATATTTTGTAGATATTTTCATAAATACCTCTCCAATTATTGAATCATGCGATATTAAATAGATTAATCTTTTTAAAATTTTATTTTATATGACAGTCAAACAAATGCTTCCAATGCTCACAGAAAAAAGAAATGCTTAAAATCACATTGAATTCAGATGACAATACATTATTGCCAAAAGAAACAAAGGAAAAAAAAAGAAGAGGAATTTAAGTAAAGGGAAAATAAAGATAAATGGGAAACATCTCCCAAATGTTCCCAAAAAGACTCTAGAATAGGTATCAACTTCACAAACCAACCAATAGGCGAACAAATAGCTGCAAGCCTGAAATTATAATGCAGGTACCCCACTGTCCCCAATTCAACGTCTCTGTATCTGCAAATTTCATGAGGAATTCAACCATGACCCCATGAAGGACAATTGTCATCAGAATGATACCCAGAAACAACTTGTTCCTGTGTATGCCTGCGAAAATATTCCTCTTCTCTAGCTTCCTTGCATTAAATTTATTGAAGATCTGACAAAGCACAAATGTATTAAAAATCATGGTGTCTTTTACATTTGAAGCCACATTGAATATAGCTTCACCCTTGAATTGCAGAGTCAGGAGAACTGCTGTCTGGTACAAAGCCTGGGCTAATAGATTCCTCCACATGACATTATTGATCAGAGGTTCAGTACTACCTATCGGTGGTTTGTCCATCAACTCCATGGTAGGCTTCTCTGATGCTAGAGCTAGAGCTCCCAATGTATCCATTATCAAGTTCACCCACAACAATTGGACTGCTCTTAGTGGAATTTTCCTAGTTGGTACTGCTACCACAAAGTTGATCGCAAGTGCAGCAACATTCATTGTCAGTTGGAACTGAATGAACTTCTGGATGTTGTTATGGACACATCTTCCCCACCTCAAGACTCTGGCTATGGAGGCAAAATTGTCATCTAAGATAACAATATCTGAGCTCTCTTTGGCCACTTCAGTACCTTGTATCCCCATAGAAAGTCCTATATCAGCTTCCTTCAATGCAGGTGCATCATTTGTGCCATCCCCAGTGACTGCAACTACGTGGCCCTTCTGTTTTTAGGCACTGAACCATTAGAAGTTTATCAAAGGGAGAGGATCTTGCCATCACACAGATTTTGTCAACTTTCTCCAATCTTTCTTCTGGCGTGTAGTTGCGGAATTCCTCTCCTTCCACCACTGCTCCATCTATGTTCTCATTCAGTGGAAGTATACCACATTCTGTTGCTATAGCTTTTGCAGTGAAAATATTGTCACCTGTGATCATTTTGATGCTTACTGTCGCACGTAGGCAAGCCTCCACATCATTCCTCACCCCTGGACGACATGGATTGCTAATACCCATAAGTCCTAACAGGATCAGGCCATCTTTGTTCACATTTCTATCTCCTTCCCCAGCAACTTCTGTATGTGCAAAAGCAATACACCTGAGACTGCGGGTTGCCATTCCTTCAATAATGTTCTTAAATGCCATCCTATTGGTGTTGCCAAGATCTCTTACAGCGCCAGAGGCATCATAGTATCTTGAACACATTTGAAGCACCATCTCAGCTGCTCCTTTCCTGTGTTCATGGATTGTGTTGTCTGCTTTCCTTGTGATCACAACCTTATTTTGTTTGTTCTCTGAATTGAAGGATTCAACTTGGATTATAGTACAATTCTGTGTCACCTGCTCCATCTCCATGTTCAAGTTGTTAACAGCCCATGAAAGAATCGCCTTTTCTGTTGGACTTCGTAAGAACTTAAATCCAGAGTCTAATACACTGCCTGTTGTGTTAAGAGCAGCTGCTTCTCGGATTAGTCGTAGAACATTTGGAGCAATTAATGTGTATGCACCCTTTGCCACGGGTTGCTGGCCAAGCCAAAACATTGTCACTTCCATCCTGTTAAGAGTGAGAACGCCCGTCTTGTCAGTACAAATTGTAGTAGCATAGGCCATTGTTTCACAAGCAGACAGCTTCCTCACCATTGCTTCGTCAGCCATCATTTTCTTCACTGAATAAGCTAAAGTCAGAGTCGCAACTAATGGCAGCCCTTCAGGAATTGCAGCCACAACAATAGTAACCGTAGCAGCTAACATATTCACCACTGCATTCACTATGTCTTCGAATTTGGTCTTGCTCCCATTAAACTCCTTATATCCATTCTCATCTGTTGTTTGCCCTGTGAAGTAAAGAATCAGCGACACAACAAGAACCAGAAGCGCCACAGCCAAACTAACATTCCGTATGGATGAAGTAAGCTTGTTGAGGCGTGCTTGCAGAGGTGTTTGCTCGTAGTTGTTGCGGCTGATTGAGCTCATCATTTGGCCCCACGTTGTGTTCATACCAACAGAGGTGACAAGCATTTTGGCATACCCATTTACCACCTTTGTGCCAGACAACAAGAATGGGGGAAGGCTGCCACTCACCTCAACAATGTCACTTTGCCGTCTCATGCTTGACTCCTCCACGTGATGGCAGCCATTCACCTCAACATGGTCACTCCTCCGTCTCATGCTTGACTCGTCCACCTGCAGAGAATGCCCATCTACGAACAACCCATCAGCTGGAACTTGGTCCCCAGTCTTCAAGTATATGACATCACCAGCAACGATTTTAGATTTTGAGATCTGTTGGGGTCGCCCGCTTCTCACCACAGCAATTTGGATATCATTTCTGACTTGGGATAACTTGTCAAATTGCCTGTTCTGTCTAAAGCTGCTGATGGAAGACACACCAATGACGATAAAGACAGCAAGAAAAATGCTTCCGCCGTCATACCAACCTTCTTGAAGGCCATGCTCCTTTATGCCAATCCCAAGAGAAAGAACAGCACAAGCCAAAAGGATGAGAATGGTGGAATCCTTGAAGGCTTCCACCACGAAATGAAGGAAACTCTTTGGAGGTGGTTTGGGGTAAGTGTTTGAACCAAACACTTCACGTCGACGTGCAATATCATTGGGATCATCTCGGAATATCCCATGCTCAACGCTGGTTTTAAGTGCGGAAGCTACTCCCTGCACCCCACCACGGTTTCTTAAGATCTGTAAACTTTTGTCTCTGACAATCATGGTAAGAGTTGCTTGATCAACAAGAAAGGGGTGGTTTGGGTTGGGATCAAGAAGGGCGGTGCAGTCCATATATGTGTGTGAAGAAAAGCACAGCATAGAGCAACAGAGTAAGGAAAAAAAGAAAAAAAGCTTTAGAACACCAAGACACAGCATCAAAAAGTGAAAAGAGAGTTGTGATAAATCTGGTGAGAATTGCGCTCAATGTGAGTTGTATATATAGGCGAAGAAAGTAGGTGCATCTTTTGCCTTTTACTTATAAGAGTATTTTTATAAATTAATTAATTAAATAAAAATAAATTTATGAAAATATAAAAAGATAATTTTTTATATTTAAAAATACTTGTAATTATAAAATATAATTATAAAAAAATATTTGTAATCTTAAAAGAAATATTTATTAAAAAAAATTTTTAATCGTAATAATATTTAAAAAATTAGTCTGATAATAATATTTATAAAAATATTTTAATAAAAAATTTAAAAATATTTATATTTATAATTTTATTTATTTTTTAATTTATATTCAATTAATTATTAATAATTTATTAACAGTTTTGAAATTTTGAGATTAAAGGGAGAAGTGCTTTTATAACATTATAAATTATTATTTTTATTTCGACTATAGTGTCCACTTGCCGCCATTGCCGCCGGCTGTCCTTCATCCTTCCGAAATTTACGGGAGTGAGATGCCGCAAGTGGGATGAGTATCCCCAGAGATTCCTAGGACGACGTGAATCCAGAGTACATTATGCAAGTTTCACATGCAACTTTCGAACAAACTTTAAGGAGGTGTGAGACCGAAAGAGAGAGAAGGCCTCGCGCACGCGGAAAGGGGTTGATTCCATTGGTAAAAAAATGATTGAGATGAGGGGAGGCGTGAAAGAAAGTAAGAAACGGATAATATAAATAACCAAACTACGTATTATTGCTGTGTCGCGGTCATGGACACGACAATGATAAGGTTGGTCTTTTTCTTTTTCTTTTTTAACAAGACACTAAAATTATTAGATAATGAGAAATTATTATAATTTAAATTTATTTTTAAAATTAAAAATGTTAAAAAAATTATATAAATAAAAAATAATACTTTAATCAATATATTCAATTACTTAAAAAGATTTATTTTTTTTCTAAATATATATCCATATAAAATAATATTAATGATTTCTATAATTATTATCTAAGTAAAAAAATTTTTTTAAAATTAAAATTAATAAATTTTACATAAGATCAATAATATTTTTAAAAAATTTAAATGAATTAATTATATTATCAATTAGAATAAATATTAAAAAAATTAATTATATAATTTTAATTAATAATTTTTCATTTTAAAAAAGTAAAAACAATAAATTTTAAATAAAATATTATATTAATTTTATTAAATAAATTAAAGAACTCGTATTAAAATTTAATTTTAGATTTCTAACACTTTTGAGCTGCCCTGCCATCATGTCATCATTAACTGTGTTTCGATAGTCCTTGTTCTTTATCTAGAATGGAGTAAAAGAAAAGAAGTTGTTACGTGAAGGACAATAAGGTAGCGCAACTTTATTCAGACAAATAGGAGTGTTCCTAACGAATTGAGTTGAGGTTGAGATGATTTTGTATTTAACTTATTTATTAAAGTAATAAGTTAGATTGGGTTAGGTTGAAATTATTTTTTTTAAAAATTTCAAACCAATTCAACTTGTAAGTGAGTGGGTATATGTGAGTCTGATATATATTTAAAAAAAATTTATTTACTAAAATAAATATCAAAATTTATATAAAATTAAAAATTTATTATATATTATAATAAATAACTTAATAAGTATCAACAAAATATGACATATAAAGTTTTAAATAAATTAAAAGTTAAATACAATTAATCATAAGTCATAAATGTAACATAATAACTCTTAATATACAAGTCTCAAAAGTTAAATATAATAAGTCACATAAGATTTGATAAATAAAAAAAAACATTAAATTTAGTAAGTTGAATAAAAAATAACATAATTTTTTAATTTAAAAAAAAGATAGATTGAATTAGGTTAAATGAGTTAAAATTTTTTCAACTCGCAAACCTAATTCAATCCGTCAATTATGTATTGGGTTAAGTCAAAATTTACAAGTTCATAAGTTAACTCAACCTAATGGATACTCTTAGAGACAAAAAGATTTTCTTAATATTTATATAAGATGCACACGTTGGTGGCTTTTTTATATAAATAAAGAAGATATATTTTTTCATTTATCATTTTATTTTTTTTTCATATTATATACCAAAATATGTTTAATTTTGTAAAGGTGGAAAGTTGCCTCAGGTCAAGGTAACTTTCCATCTTTAGTTTGTAAATTTTTTTTTAAAAATTAGTTTTCTCAACTAATTTTTGAAAAGAAATTTAAAAAATTTAGTTAAGAAGTTGTAATAAATTAGAACGACTTTTCAATTGAGTAAATAAATTTATATTGAGAAGTTGCCTGACACTAAGGCAAGGACAACTTCTCAACATGAATTAAATTTTTTTTTAAAAGTTGTTTAATGTAAACTTTTTTAAATCAGATAAGAAGTCACTTTAATTTAAGATAATTTCTCACTTATATTTTTAGTTTCTATTTAAGAAATATTTAAAAAGTTGTCTGAAATTATAGTGTCTTTTTATTATTATTATAAAAACTAACATATTTTTGTAATTAATCCAAAAAAAGTGTAAAATAAAAAAATTAACTACATAAAAAAGCCCACATTGGCATTGCACAAGATATTTGACTGAATACTATTCTACCATGTGTTGACTACATTAATTGTTAAAGCTTATAAAAGGAAAATGCTATATTGCACAATAATAAAATTCTATTATATTTATATAAATGGGCTACCGCTGAAGACATGTAGTACTTTTTGTTTCTAATTTATTCACAATGTTTTCCGCTAAAATTTTCTTTGCTGCTAATTATTTTCACTTATCATGACTTTCTCTCTCTCTCCACTCAAAATGCAAGCGGCTCATTAACAGCTGTTATTAGTAATTTATTTATAATATATAAATTTTGATGCACACAATCTCACGCAGTCACATCAGCATGTCTTTAGTTTTCTTTGCTTGTCACGTCAACAAATATCCATACTTGTCACTTTCTCATTAAGTGTCTTTTCATCTGCCGGATTCAATTTATTCTCGCTACATTTTCAGCATTTGTCTTTTTAACGTTTGCATATCATAACTGTCTTACATCTTCTTTCTGTAATCATTTCACTCTGGTAGCTAACCCTTCAAATTCACTTTCTTCATTCTCTACTCCCTGCTTCTAAATTATGGCTAGTAATTATAATTATAATTATAATATTATTATTATAAAAATTTCTATACCAATAACGTAATCGTAATTATAGTTACATAAATTATATTTTTTTATAATTATATATAATTTTATAATCACAATATAATTATATTTATAACTGAAATTATAATTTAAAAATCATATTTTGCTCCAACGGTTTTTTTTGACTTTTTTGTAATAAATTTTTTTAAATAGAAATTAAAAAAGAAGAGTGAAGAGCTGCCTTTCCCTTTGTCATGTATTGTGATTACTATAATTGATTTTCATTCATCCACATACAAAGTAGAAACAGTGTATATGCAGTGCAGCCTTTGACAGCGGAATTGAAAGGTAATATAACTTCTATGCAGAAAGCCTAGCGAAGAATGGTCACTCCGTTGAGCTTGATATTATTTTTTTTTACCACATCCCTCCTTTCCTAGCTGTAGCTTGCACTTTTGATATGTCGGAAACTTTATTTGAATGTGGCTCTAGCTTGTAGTTGTGTTTTTTTGTTCTGTCTAGGTCTTTTGACCCCGTTTTCTGATATTAAAAAAAAAAAGATTTGAAATCTCTCTGTTCCTCTCTCACACACAAAACTCTTTCTCCCATCACTTTTTACTTGAGTAATTATCCTTTTGGAGTTTTTGCTACCTGAATTTTATTTTCAGATTGATTTTTGAATTTGGTTTTGCCTGTATTATTATTGTTTTGTGATGTGGTGAGGGAAGACTTGGTTTTGCTTTATAGGATCTCCATTCTTAGGGTTCTCATTTTAGCTATATATATATATATATATATATATATATATATATATATATATATACATACATACATATATGTATATATATATGTGTGTGTGTGTGTGTGTGTGTGTGTGTGTGTGTGTGTGTGTAGCAAGATGATAGAGTTCATTTATTCCACTCATGCATAATACATATGTATGTAATGATAAATATAGCTGGAACTTAAATTTCAGGAATAGGATATGTCTTGATATGGTATAAAAATTAAAATCACGTTTTAACATTCTACTTATGCCCCGTGAAATTCTATGACCTAACATCACGTCAAAACAGAATAAAGGGTGTTGAATGCATTTGTTATGTCAAGCTTGTGTTCTTTGGTGGGTGAATAGGTGTTCATAAGTTAGATTTATTTTGCAGGTTGCATAATAAGAAACCTCACATTCTCTGCTTCAATTTCACCTCTTTGAATCTATGCTTCATAGAAAAATTTTATAATGTTCAGATGAAGTTGAGCTGCACTTTCTCTTTCTTTGGAATTGCTTAGGTGAGTCCATCAAGTGCCTGAAGAATTGCCTGTGATAAAGTTTGTTTGGAATAGCTTGCTTAATTATTGATTGTTTCTTAATACTAATGTTCTCTGTCTTTTCTTTTAACACAATTATATGTTGAAGCATTTTATGATAAAATTGGAGCGAAAGATTAAAGAACATGAAAAAGAAACTTAAATCTTTATACTTCCTACAATGAATCAGTGCTGCTTACAGTCTTTTACATAATTTGTCTTTTCTTTTTTTTAATTAAAACAATACTGTCAGTAGGTTTCTTTGTTAGCAAAAATTTTTGGAGAGCATCTAAATTTGTCAGCATGTAACATATTGTGCATTATTTTGCAAATGCATACGTAATTTGGGAAGAATATGATATGATAGTGTTTGAGCATGAATGAACCCCACACCTGACCTGTACTCCCAAGCCCACCTTTTCATGTTATTTGAATCATGATATTGATATTAATTTATTATATTTATATTTATATTTACTTTGCATATAATTTACATTTTATATTTGATTTTAAATCAAACTTTCATTTTGTACGTTCTTCATATAATAATTTCTATAAAGCTTTTAAAGTATATCTTTTTTATTGCGGTAAAATTGTAAGTTAATAAAAATTTTAAATTACATGAAATTTATAATTGTACTACAGCAAGGCCTATTGGAAGATATGCTTGAGGCAAATATTCAAACTGGTGACAGAGGTCTTGGCATGTGTACTTAATGGTGGGTGTGCTAAACTGTTGGCAGTACTGTTAATGATATTACGTATGGATGTATAAGTTGAGTCAGTGGTGGGTGTTGCCAAACTGTTTACGTTGGAACCTTCAGTGTTTGTAAGTCATATTTTTAATTTGGCTTTCGGAAAAATGCATTGAAGTGACTCTTGACTTGGTATAGCAAAGCTATTTTGAACCATGACATGAAGGCAAGCTACTGATACAATGATTTGACGAGTTAAAATTTCTTCAGTATATACATGAAAGAGCTAATGTATTTGAGCCTATTTTCAAGTATGAGCTGTGATATGAAACAAAAAAGTTTGTAGTTTCAGGTAGCACAAAAACATTTTCCAAAAATGGGTTTTGTCCATTTTTGTGAGATAGATGTTTTCAATGCATTCTTGAAGACCTTTCTATATGACATGGTACATGAGGTAAGTGGGTAGAAATCTGCAAACTTTGTCCAAATGGATTATAAAGAAAATGTAAAAATCACACTTACCAAATTATTATAAGAATTACTATTGTTTCAAACTTTCAATTACCAAACAAAATTTGAAATAATTTATTTTATCTATTCGTGCAATGTACGAGTTTACATCTAGTAGTTAATAACCTTTCTCTCCCTCCTCCATAGACTGATTGGAATTTTTTCCTATCTATTTATTTATTTAATAGATTCCTTTCTTGCCAAAAAAAAAATACTTCATTCTTTCTACAAATTTTTATTTTAATAAAAAAAATTGTTAAATTAGCCATTATAGTTTATAATTTGTCATTCTTTCTATTATTTGAAAAAAATGTTGATAATTTGAGTAATTGGTGATATGTTAGGAATGAAAAAAAAATTTAATGCTTTAAAAAAGAAAAGGATAAAATTGCTGAATTTATTTTTCTTTGTTGAGATTTGACATTTTCTTTTTTTTAATTTTTATTTCTTGAAAAGGATTTTTACTTTTAGATTTTTAAATTTTATAAAATAGGTTTGATATAGTTTTTAAAATAATTATATAGATAGAGTTGTATTTTTAATTAATATCCTTTTTTTTAAAAAATGATAGAAATGCCTAATTATATTTTTTAAATTATTTTAAGAAATATTTTTGTAAGAAGCATTTTCATTAAAATCCAATCAAATATATTTATTTCAAACATATTTTATATTTTTATTAAAAATAAAAATGAAAAATACAGAAATTAAACACACTTACATTTTTCTTTTAAAAGTATAAAAGAACAATGTAATAAAAAAATAAAAAATAAAAAAAAATGTCCCGTGAAATTCAATGGGTGACGAACTAGTTCATTAGGAATAGCTTGAAGTGTTGGCATGATTTGAAATCCAAGTATGTCCTACTAAAACTGTGAAAGCTAGTGAGGCAGTGAGTGCATATTTGGTATAAGGAATAGAATGGAATAGGAATAAAAATGATATATTTTCATTCTCATATTTGATTAAAAAATAAAAAATAGAATATTAATTTTTTAAAAATCCTTATTCTCTTCATTTGAAAAAATGAGCATTTTATTCTATTTTATTCTGATACTTCTATTCTCATTCGATTCTCTTACTCTTATTCTCATTTTATTTTTTTCTTTTCCATAATACTAAACATATTCTGAGAGTGTAAATGTGATGTATCTACAATTTGGTAAAATCTCTCGTGTTATCTGATACTGCTCTTATGATTGCCCTAACAATTTGTAATTGGAAAAGAAACAAAAGAAAACTACACAGGAGCAAACAAGGAGTAGAAGTTGGCTTACACAAGGAGGAGCAGAATACTCATGAAATGAAGAGAGAATGTAGTTAGTGGATGAGATGAAATTTCGATGACATGGCTTGAACTGGCAAGACAGGTTCATGACCTGATATTTACTTGGTAATATTGTGCAATTGTGCTGACTTTTGAAAACCAAAAAGAATTATGATTCATTCATTTTCTACTCAACTGCCTTCTTGGGTATATTTGAAGCCAAATAGCCATATGAATGACATTAGCATGCTGAACCAAATTCAAGGTCTCCAAAAAGTCAGTCTTGAGTCAGTCAAGTTTATTTTTGCACACATTTTACTTCTATAGCGGCGTAAGCAAATGCACACTTCGCTTTACTAATCTGCAACACCCAAAAGCTACTTCCTTTTGCCATGCATGATATTCTCTTCATGCATCTTCACATGCCTTGCTCCTTTCTCTATCCACACCGTTCCATTCTTTAAAATTATCTTTATAAAAGAAAGTGTGTATTTCAACTTTTTTCAATATCTTATTCATCTCAATAATATATATAGAATGTAGCTAAATTAAAACTCTCACTTGATTTTTTTTTATAAAAGAAAAAGAAATGATCAAATTAATTGCGCAACACGCATGCTTAAATCTAGTTTATTAATATATTTATGTTGGCCTCGTGTTTCTTTTCAATCCGTATCTATTGGATGAGAATATCTTTTATTATTGTTGTAGCCGTCTTTCTGTACTCAATAATCTATCTCTTTATCTATTATATATATTAAAAGTTTTTTCACTTATTGCCACATGTCACATTTTCTTAAATTTTGAATTTTTTCATATAAACATTTTAAAACTCTTTTAATGCTTGCTAATTTCACACATTTACTTTTCTTCAATTTAAATTTTTTATCCCTCTTGTCTTTCCCAACTTTTCATCTTCTCCAAGCCTTCAATTTTAAAATATAAATTTTCAAGATATAAATACTCTTATGGATGAAAACCCAAAATAGGAAAAATTGTAATTTTTTCTAATTAATTGTGAGACAAAAATTTAATATAATTACCGTATTGTTAGAACTAAACTTTTTATTTACTTTCAAACATTTAAATTAATACAAAAATAATAACCTAATTATAATATATATATATATATATATATATATATATATATATATATATATATATATATATATATATATATATATATATGGACTTTTTTATCTTATTTTCTGAAAAAGCAATCAAAATTCATTAACTTCTAATAGATTAAAAAAAACACATCATTTGTTTGAAAAACTAAATTTAAATAGGGAAAAATATATTATAATTTGTATTGTCTTCTCATTTTGATTCTGCAAGTTGTCAACTTGTCATGATAAGAAATGGTAAAAAAATAGTATCAATTGATTTTGAATTATTTTATTTGATGAAATAATATAATTATTTATGAAGAATTAAAAAAATAAAGTTATAGTATTACAAATTAATTGAATTAATTGTAATAAGCATTCATGGTTATCCAACCCGTCATTAAATTTTTTTTTTTAAAAAGCATTTTATGTGATGCTACTTAGAAATATTAACCGGTTAAATAGATTGTGTAATGAAATGATATTAGTTTTATTTAGATTGGAAATCATAGCTTGAAATATATGAGGTAACCTCTATGTAACAATGTAGGATAGAAAGTCTTTATTTCTCACATGATTATTATTTAATTTTATATGAAATTAAGCTTTATACATCAAAGAAAGCAATACGTATATCTATTGGTTAGATCTCTTTTGCTATAATGATCAACAAGAGTCGAGGACAATATCTTTTCAATGTTAGGTTATATTGAATCACTTAATTTTTAGTTATGGTTGACTTTATATTAGTGTCTTTAGAAATAATAACAAAAATGGATTAAAAATTTTAATTTAAAAAATAATAATTATTTAATACTACAGTTAATATAATATTTAAAAAAGTAATTTTCAATTTAACATAAACAAATGTATGAAATTATGTTAAACCATTATATCTGTTTCAAATTTCATATTAATGTTATTGTTAAATATATAATAATAATATTTATATTAGATGGTGCAACGCATGTGGTAAAGGGCTAGTATTTAGTAAAGCTAAATTTTTACGAAGTGGGAGACTAAAAGAGAGAAGTTCTCACGCACGCAAAAGGGGATTGATTCCATTGAATTAAATTAAAAGAAAAAAAAAGTGATTGAGAGGAGAGGGAGGCGTGACAGAAACGGATAATATAAATAACCAAAGTATGTGTTATTAGTGTGTCATGGCCAAGACACAACAGTTGTAAAGTTGAATTATATAAAACGCGTAACGGAATTAGCTGGTTCCATCGGGTCATCTTTAGTAGCGTTAAACTAGAATGAGAGTAAAAGCCAAAAAAGTTGCTGTCTGAGGGATAATAAGATAGCCCCAAGCAGCTTTATTGAGACAAAGTTTTTTTTAATATTGTATAAGATGTGCAACTTTATTGAGACAAAGATTTTTTTAATATTGCACAAGATATTTAATTGAATATTTGTTGTCGAAGACTTAAAGCTTATAAAAAGAAAATGTTATATTGGACAATAAATTTGTTATATTTATATATTAATGGACTCGTTCTACTTCATGTTTCTAATTTACTAACAATGTTACCTGCTACCCCTAAATTATTTTCACTCACCATGACTCTCTCTCTCTCTCTCTCCACGCAGAACGCATGTTATAGATAAAAATTAATTTACACACCTCAAACAATTGAGACGTGCAAATTATAATCCAAACATGCATTAAATTATTTTCACCTACCATGACTCTCTCTCACTCTCTCCACACAACACGCAAGCTGCTCACTCTGAGCTGTTCTTAGCAATAGTTAATAACCTTTCTTATTATTAAGTTTCAGAGAAGGCAGTGAAATGTTAGAAGGGAAAAGATTGAATTGAACTTAGAGTAAAAAGTGTTTATATACAAGCTGCAACTGAAATATAAGCAGGAACTTCTACGAACTGTAATCTGTTACATTCTGTTATAAATAACAGATTGAAGAATCATCTTTCATGGGCATTGTCTTGAGAGTGTCTATCAGTTAATATTTCTCCCTCTCCCCCAAGGACTGACCGAAATTTTGTCCTATCCTGTCCATTTATTTAATACATTATTCTTTGTTACAAATATACTTCATTCTTTCTAGAAATTTTTATTTTTTAACAAAATAAATTTATTAAATTATCCTATTATAGTTTATAATCTGTCATCCTTTCTGCGATTTGAAAAAGTTGTTGATAATTTGAGTAATTCATTGGTGATAAGTTAGGAATGAAAAAAATTTAATGCTTTAAAAGAAAAGGATAAAATTGCTGAGTTTATTTTTCGTTGTTGAGATTTGACATTTTCTGTTTTTTAAGTTTTATTTCTTGAAATGGATTTTTTTACTTTTAGATTTTTGAATTTTATAAAATATGTTTGATTGATATAGTTTTTAATATAATTATATAGAAACAGTTGTATTTTTAATATCCTATTTTAAAAAAAATGATAGAAATGACTAACTATATTTTTTTAATTATTTTCAGAAATATTTTGTAAGAAACAATTTATAAAAATCCAACCAAATATATTTTCAAACATATTTTATATTTTTATTAAAAATAAAATTAAAAATTAAAAAATTAAAAAATTAAACATGCTTACATTTTGCTTTTAAAAATTATTAAAAAAGAACAATGTAAAAAAAAAAATTGTCCCGTGAAATTCACGGGGTGATGAACTAGTTCAACCTAATGTAATAGCCTGAAGTGTTGGCATGATTTGAAATCCAAGTATATTTGTCATATTAAAACTGTGGAAGTTAGTGAGGCAGGGGCAGTGAGTGTGCAAATGTGATTTATCCAAAATTTGGTAAAATCTCTGGTGTTATCTGAAACTGCTCTTATTATCACCCTAAGAATTTATAATTGGAAAAGAAACAAAAGAAAACTGCATAGGAGCAAACAATTGTGATATTATTGACTTGGTGATGTTGTGCAAGACAGGTTCATGACCTAATACTGACTTGGTGATATTGTGCTGACTTTTGAAAACCAAAAAGAATTATGATTCTTTCATTTTCTACTCAAGTGCCTTGTTGGGTATATTCGAAGGCAAACAGCCATTGGAATGACATCAGCATGCTGAACCAAATTCAAGGACTTGAAAGTGCTCTGTTTCATATATAATGCTAGCTCTGTTTCATGTGCTAGGATGGAAAGATATGATGGACCATGTGTCGAGCTCCTTTATGAATGTGTCTTCCTTGTTCAAGCTTTGATACTTAGTCAAATATTTATCTGAGCAATAGTCATGTGATGATGAAATCTTTTATCTTTGGTTCCTCTCTTCAACCTTTGGCATAAGCAGTTTTTTTATGGTCATCTACGGTAAGCTTAGGCAAATCCTTCATTAGATTATGGTTTGTCTAAAACAAGAGGAAAGAAAGAAAGAAAGAAAGAAAAAGAAAAAAGCGTTGAATTCAGTCTTGGTGTTTTAGTCGATCCCCATGCAGTGTTGATCTTGGTATATATACATCGATGAGGAACTTTGGCAGCAACTTGACTGCGATTTCCGTGTGCATATCTCTCTGTACATTGTCTCTCTTTTTTTTTTTTTTTTTCTTACAATTCAATTCTATCCTATACTTCAATAACAATGATATATTAGAATATCAGCAGGGCGGCTCCTCTTGGAAGCTAAGCCCCCAATTTTTTTTTGAAACATAATATTTTATATGTAAAAATTTTTGTAATTTTTTTTTAATAAAAATTTGTTGGAGCATGGCTCCCCGGCACTAGAATTTTTTTTGGTCTAGTTCCGCCCTTGAATTATCAAGTAATAATACAAAAAGGGCGGGAAGGGAGTTGCTTTCTAGCTTAGGCGTGGTGTTTCTTCGTGAAGCCACGTGATGATAGAGTTTATTATTCCTAAGAGTAGATAAAATATGAAAAATAAAAAGGGGGCAAGTAGATGTTTCCTGGCAGGTTTACGTATGATAGGTGTCAAAAGAAACTATTTGTATAAAGATCAATAAAGCTCAAAATAAAATAAAAAAGAGATTTATTTTTTCACGGTGTCTTGTTACTTTTTCTCTTCAATTTTACTTTTCAAACCGATAATAATTTAATCAATTAAAGGTGACGAAATCTTATATGATATTTTGTACATAGGAATGATAATTTTATTTTATAAAATTAGATATTTTTATATTTATTAACTAAAATAAACATAATAATAAAAGTTTGAAATTATATTTTGTTTATATAAAAAGTAAGTTTTATTATGTTTTAAATTAAATTAATTTTAATAAATTTATGACATTATTAATTATTTTTTTAAAAGATTTTAATTTTAATTAATTGTGATATCTTGTAGGATATTAAAGATTTAAAATATATTTATTTACATATTAAAGACTTGGAATATATTTGATACTAATTTTGTTTTGAATGTATATATAATCTAAAAGAGATTTCATAATCAGGTAAAAATATTACCTAAGATATGTAGGTTTATGACCACAATTACTTACTTAGACGAAGAGGAAACTTAAGTGGCTATAAATAGAGAGGAAAAAGAATCCCTTCAAAATTTTGCCCAAGGGGATGAGCCAAGCGGTTTCGGAGCACAACGCAAAAGATAGTATGAGAGGATAACACACTATATAAAAAGGCAAAGATTAAGGAGATATTAT
The DNA here is from genome assembly GCA_019955255.1 of Castanospermum australe. Lineage (NCBI taxonomy): Eukaryota > Viridiplantae > Streptophyta > Magnoliopsida > Fabales > Fabaceae > Castanospermum > Castanospermum australe. Next base: position 797,229 of record NSJW01000738.1, read on the forward strand.
CTTTTAAATCCTATATATTTATTTAGATTTGTTTGCTAATGTGATGATGAAACTTTATTGATTTTAGCAAAAATTGTGTTAGATTATTGTTACCCAGTTTTGAAATCTCAATATTTATTGTTTTATTTGCCTATTAGTTAGTTTGAATAAAATTTTAGATGAGTTTAATCATGCTTTTCTCATGCGAGTTTGTTCTTGCTATCTAAGTGTTAATGACAATTGTCGGATATAAATTGTGATTTCAATATAGAAATATAGTTGATGATTTACTATTAATTAGGTAAATAAAGCATATAATTGATTATGGTTTTCGATATATTTTTCATGGACATATGCTTGGCTGCTAGATATTCATGAGATAATTATCTAAGAATAATATCTGACATAGTTGATGTTAAAATTAATCTTAGTGGATTCTAATCCTTAGTCAATTTGTGTTTGATTAAGTTCTTAATTTATTTGTTGCATTTTTTATTTATTATTTTTTTTTGAGTCATTTAATTTCTGTATTTTTAATTTTAGAGTTTGCTTTGTTTTTGTCCAACTAAATTAAAATTTTTTATCAATACATAAAACTTAACTCAAAGTCTCTGTGAGATCCATCTCGTATTTGATAGACTATACTATGTATGATTCGTGTACTTGTGAATATTTAGAACTTGGAAAAAGCTGCAGCAAGTTTTTTCTAGCAGCCAAGCATATGTTCATGAGATAATTATCTGAGAATAATATTTGACATAGTTAATGTTAAAATTAATTTTGGTAGATTCTAATCCTTAGTCAATTCGTATTTGGTTAAATTCTCAATTTATCTATTGCGTTCTTTAATTTTTATTTTTGTTTTTGATTCATTTGATTTTTGCATTTTTTATTTTATAGTTTGCATTGGTTTTGTCCAACTAGATTAGAAAAACTTATCAATACATAAAACTTAACTCAAAGTCTTTGTGGGATTGACCTCGTATTTGTTAGATTATACTATTATATAATTCGTGCACTTACAAGTATTTAGAGCTTGTAAAAAGCCACAGTGCTAGAGATTTAGAAGTAAAGTTTTTGGGTTTTCATAGATTTTTTCTTCTACAAGTTGAATATTTTTTCCTATTAAAAAAAGAAAAATTTATTTTATTTTGTCACGCCACAGTCTTAAATGAGTTATATTAACTGTGTTCATCGTGATATGTGTTCATTGTGTGGGAATTCTATGCATGTTTTATATATGTTGCATTGAATAATTCAGATAAGCCTTTTGCTAATTCATATTGAGTCATATCATCCTAATTGGTAAAATCATCCTAATTTTTCATGGTTCCAGTCACATAAGTGGTCAATATTTAGAAAATCAAAGTCAGTATTACCACCTAACCAAGGCTACTACAATCTCCTCATGTTTCTACTAAAGTTACAGATCATTCTAGGCAACTCTCATCATTAGAAGAAACTCTAAAAGCATTTACGGAAGAGGTTAAAAATACCAATCAGGAGATGAAAAATGCCATTCAGGTTCATAGTAATAATATAGCTAGGTTACAGGTTCAAGCGTATCTTTGCCAACTCTAAAGGTAGAAGAAGAGAAGGAGGAGCTTCTAACCAATTTATGCCTAATCTTGAAGAAAATTATGTATTTAATGAAACATCTAGGTCGGGTAAGCATGTTGATAATAATGATGTAATGCTAGTAAAAAATAATGTGAAGCTAGAAAAGGTTGATGGTTTTAGAGATAAGCAAATTTTAGATGAGGATCACTCCTCCCCACAGGTTAATGTTTCTATCCCTAAAATTGTAGAAACTGAGATTATAGAGTTTGTGTTTATAATTCTACCATTAACTCATAATTTAGTAAAGCCTAAGGACACTGCACAGTTTAGTGATAATTTAGAAATGCTCAAATATGTACAAATATATTTGCTTTTTATATATGCTATTAAATTAGTGCCTACTTATGTTGAATTTATGAATACTCTTATTAATGTAAAATTAAGATTAATTAATGATACATATGATTGAGGTATAATGATGTTTGGTAATAATTAGTGTTTGTGAGTTGGTTTAGTGCCTCACAGATTTTGAAGTCTTTGTATGGGGATGTAAATAGTGTTGGCTAATAAAAAAATTAAAAAAAATTATTTCTTAATTTGCTTGTTTAGATTAGTTTAGTTTGTTTTTGTTATATTTCTTTGCTAACAATTTTTCAGGGTTAAGTTTTTTCCTTTCCTCTTCCCTCTTTATTGATAAGAATTTCGGGCATGTGTCTCTTTCCCATCATCTTTTTTTTTTGTCCCGATAATTATTTTGATGCATATTGATAATGATTTCACAAGTTTGTATTTAATTTTTTAAACATTGAGGACAATGTTTGGTTATAATTGGGGGTGGGAGTTATTTGAAATTTCAGTCATGTTTTCATAATGCTACTACTATGTGAAAAATTTGTACTATCATCATTACTCAATTTATTACACATTTCACGTAGCTACATGTTCATACTTCTTTGTTAAAAAATTAAAATAATTAAAGAACTTGAGAGTATATGGATGTAATTTTTAACCCTGTGAATTTTGAGCCATTTATTTTATTATAAGAATATTTTCTTAGCCTTCAAATTATTTCTTATTGTGTGCTCATAAATTTATTTCTTTCTTTTCTCTTCATTGGATCATTTCATTATCATTAATGTTGATTTTGGCTAAAGAGAAATTTTATATTGCACTTGAATGTGATGTCATGAAAATTTATAGAGTTATGTAATTCCCTAAGATATTATATTAGGCCATGTTTCTTATTTTAAGCCTTTACATAATATATTTGTTCTTTCATATTGTCACTAGTTTCTTCATTGAGCTTGCTTATTAAGCCTCTTCTTTTTTAACCCTTTTCCAAGTATTTCAAGAAAGAAACATTATTACACTTTGGGATAATATGAGGAGAATTTTGATAAATTACAAAAATTGAAAAAGAGAAAAAGAGAAAAAGAAAAGAAAAAGCCAAAAAAAAATGATGCAAAAAAACAAAAAAATAAAGAAGAGAGAAAATGAAAAAAAAGTAAAAAAAAAAAAAATAGTATAGCTGTTGGTTATGAAGTTTGGAAAGTGAAAAAAAGAAAAAGAAAAGAGGGAGATGTTAAAATCAAAGTGTAGAAAAAGTGAACTTTATTCTTGAAACACTTTTAATACTCATTATTACCCTTTAACCTTGATATTTTTACTTTTGTCCCAATGTTACAAGTTAATAAAGTCCTATTTGATCTAAGAGATTGCATAATTTTTTTCAATGTACACGACTGATCTGAGGGTATAATATTAAATATTTTCTTGGCATGCTTTCATGAAACAATATTTATTTTTCTTAATATTTAGCATTCTTCCGATATATTTTGTATGTGAGATCTTTGATTTGATTACTACTACTCCACTCACATATACTTGCTATGAGAGACACCTTATCTCTGAGTGATTTTCTTGTTGAGAGTAATTACTACTTGTGAGATTTGTATTGTTGAAGTGTGTTCTTTGATAGAAATTCTAATTATGATATTTTGAGGCAATGATTCTATGTTTGTATTAGCTAGATTATTCACACATATTGAGTTTTGATGATGGTTGAAATTTTTGTGACAATTTTAGTGTTTTGGTACATGATTGATATTCTTGAATTAATAAAAAGAAAAAATTGATTACATTAATTTAAGATATCTTTACTTTGAGTTTTGTTTTAAGTTGCTTCCATTGTTAGGGACTAGCAATAAGTTGATTGGGGGTTGTGATAAAAGCCTAAAATTGCATATTTTTCATATAAAAATAGGTTTTATTATGTCTTGAATTAAATTAATTTTAATAAATTTATGACATTATTGATTATTTTTCTTAAAAGATGTTGATTTTAATTAATTATAATATCTTGTAAGATATTAAAGATTTGAAATATATTTAATTAGATATTAAAGATTTGGAGTAGATTTGATGCTACTTTTGTTTTGAATGCATACTTAATCTAAAAGAAATTCCGTAATCATGTGAAGATATTACCTAAGATATGGAGGTTTATAGCCACGATTACTTACTTGAACGAGAAGGAAACTTAAGTAGCTATAAATAGAGAGGGAATAGAACCCTTCCGGAATTTTTTCAAAGGAGACGAGTCAAGGAGTGTCGGAGCATAACGCAGAAGATAGTACAAGATGGTACCGCACCATAAAAGAGGACAATAATTAAAGAGGTGTTATCTTTTAAACCCTATATGTTTATTTAGATTTGTTTGTTAAGGTGATGATGAAACCTTGTTGATTTAGCAAAAATTGTGTTAGATTATTGTTACCTAATTTTGAGATCTTAATGTTTATTATTTGTTTGCCTATCAGTTAATTTGAATAAAGTTTTAGATAAATTCAGTCATGCTTTTCTTATGCTTTAAGTTTGTTCTTGTTGTTTGAGTGTTAACGGTAATTGTTAGATATCAATTGTGATTTTTATATAGGGATATACTTGATTATTTGATAGTTTACTGTTAATTAGGTAAATAAAGTATACAATTGATTATGGTTTTCAGGACTTAATTAATATATTTTCCGTGAACACATGCTTGACCGCTAAATATTCATGAGATAATTATTTGATAATAATATCTGACATAGATGATGTTAAAATTAATTTTAATAGATTTTGATCCTCAATCAATTTGCATTTGGTTAAGTCCCAATTTATTTGTCGCATTTGTTATTTATTATTTTTGTTTTAGGTAGATTATTCACACACATTGAGTTTTGATGATGGTTGAAATTTTTTTGACAGTTTTAGTGTTTTGGTACATGATTGATATTCTTGAGTTAATAAAAAGAAAAAAATTGATTACATTGATTTAAGATATCTTCACTTTGAGTTTTGTTTTAAGTTGCTTTCATTGCTAGGGACTACCAATAAGTTGATTGAGGGTTGTAATAAAAGCATAAAATTACATATTTTTCATATAAAAATAAATTTATTATGTCTTGAATTAAATTAATTTTAATAAATTTATGACATTATTGATTATTTTTCTTAAAAGATGTTGATTTTAATTAATTGTGATATCTTGCAAGACATTAAAGATTTATAAGATATTTAATTAGATATTAAAGATTTGCAATAAATTTGATGCTGATTTTTGTTTTGAATGCATACACAATTCAAAAGAAATCCCATAATCAGGTGAAGATATTACCTAAGATATGGAGGTTTATAGCCACGATTACTTATTTGGACAAGAAGGAAACTTAAGTGACTATAAATAGAGAGGGAATAGAATCCCCATAGAATTTTTCCAAAAGAGATGAGCTAAGGAGTTTCGAAGCACAACGCAGAAGATGGTACGACAGAATACCACACTATATAATAGGGCAAGGATTAAAGAGATGTTATCTTTTAAATCCTGTATGTTTATTTAGATTTGTTTGTTAAAGTGATGATGAAACCTTGTTGATTTAGCAAATATTGTGTTAGATTGTTGTTACCTAATTTTGAGATCTTAATATTTATTATTTTATTTGCCTATCAGTTAGTTTAAATAAAGTTTTAGATGAGTTCAGTCATTTTTTTCTTATTCTTTGAGTTTGTTCTTACTATTTGATTGTTAACAGTAATTGTTAGATATCAATTGTGATTTTTATATGGGGATACAATTGATAATTTGATAGTCTACAGTTAATTAGGTAAATAAAGCATACAATTGATTATGATTTTTAAGACTTAAATCGATATATTTTTCGTGAACACCTGTTTGGCCGCTAGATGTTCATTAGATAATTATCTAAGAATAATATCTGACATAGTTGATATTAAAATTAATCTTCATCGACTCTAATCCTCAATCAATTTGCATTTGGTTAAGTCCCAATTTATTTGTCGCGTTTATTATTTATTATCTTTGTTTTAAGTCATTTAATTTTTATATTTTTAATTTTGGAGTTTGAATTATTTTTGTTCAACTAGATTAGAAAAATTTAGCAATACCTAAAACTTAACTCAAAATCTCTGTGAGATAGATCTCGTATTTACTAAACTATACTATGATTCGTGTACTTGTAAGTATTTAGAGCTTGTGCAAAGTTGCAACACTTAAAATGAAATTTCTATTCTATGCCTCATTCTATAAAATTAAGTGTGGAACATGGAATCCATTTCCTCCAAAAAAGGTGGGATTGAGATTTTCCAAGCTTCGTAGAATAAGATTTCATCCTTCTTTTCCTAATATGCCTTTATTAATTTTATAAAATGACAATTATTATTTTTATTAAATTTAATGCACTTAAACCTTATAAGAAAATATAATGTGGTATTACTTAACAAAAATTTAAATAAGAGATAAGATGATTAAAAGTTTAATGATTATATTATATATTCATTTCAAATAACAATGTACACACTTCAATTTTTTTTACAAATAAAATAATATTTATTTTTCTGATTGAGTAACAATATTTATTGTCATTAAGTTATAAAAAAATAAATTTAAACATTACTTTCAAGAATATACATTCATATTACATATATAAGATATACACAAAAATTTTAAATTTTTTTTCTTTTCTTAAAAAAGGCATTCATGTCATTTTAATAATTTTTTATTCTATTCTATATTGATTGCATACACTAATTCAAAAACTATCAAACTATGAATTATAAATAATCATTTCATTTCTATTCCATTCTCCTTTTATGAAATCATCATTTTGTGTGCCAAACGTTATGTTATAATCTTAAATTTTATTTTAAAATTAATTTTGATTGCCTCTGAAATTTTGTAAGTTCATCATTTCTTATTTAGGTGTAAAAAAATAAAGAATTATAAATTTATCAATGTGAAAATATAAAATTTTCTTATAAAGGCATAGTAAACAGAATAATGTAAAAAAGACATGAATTATAGTTTTAAATTAATTTATGCTAATTAACTGTATAGGAAAAATTTTAGTAGGCTAATAGGTACCAAGCAAAAGGTAAAGAGAGTCCAACCTCTCATAACTAAAAATGGAAGACTGTATGACCTAAGGTAAACACTTCTTTTGTAGAAATCTGCATGTAATCCAATTCTTCTGATTATGATATAACCAAATATTGTATACCTGGCATCATTCTTTGTATCATTGCATATGGTACTTCTTTAACTGATACAACTGCCACAATATCAATTATAGGATGGAAGTCAGTAAAACCTGTGAATATTTTGGTATACCATAAATGCCTCTTCCCACCTGTAATAGTGCAACTGCAGACACAAAACCATGACTACCAGGTCAGAACCTTCTGCTGCAATCAACATTAAGTTTCAGATCTTCTACTCATTTTTCCATGTAATGCATCACAACCTAATTTCGAATTAACAAGCCACTCCATGTCATCATCCTTGGCCCAAACTGTTGATAAATTACCAGACAACCAATCCTCCAGATCCAAGCTTTCCATTCCATATGACAGCAACATGAGCACAATCTCAAAGGGCATGCAAAAAGAGATTCATTTTCATTACCACCTTTTGGACATAACTGATTCTGGGATAAATTTCTCACCGCCCTCTGTCCATCTGTAACAAGTTTCTGATGATAAACCTTCCACATGTTATAATCAAATACAGTTGTAATAGTTAGAAGTCAGTTACAATACTGTTATACGTAGTCTACTGTAAGCAGTCTGTATAAATACCAGACTCTTAACAGATCACAAATCAATGAAAGCATTGTATTCTCTTCAACGCTTCTCTTCTCTCTCATTGTTCACCTTTCTGATCTCTCTCTGAGACTCCTTTGATGGTATTAGAGGCTTGCATCCATGGAGGATAGCAACAACACAGTCCTGTCGAGCTCTGGAGCCCAAATGCAGAAGCAGTCTTCATCGAATCTTGTCACATTCAATCACTCCAAGTTCCTAGTACAACCAAAAATCTGCTCAGTGCATCTAAATTTGCTAGGGATAATTCTGTTTACTTTTGAGTTTCATCCGTTTCATTGCTTTGTTAAATCTCAGTAAACCAACCAAATCTTGCTTAAGGAACCATTAAACCAGACGGCTTATACAGCTTTGATGAATTTCAACTTCAGCACCTAGTCAACTCGAGTAACAACTCAAAATCAGTACATTCAAAGTCCATCAATTCTCTTGTAAATAATGAGTCCATTGTAAATCAGTCATTGTGTCCTGTAAATTTCAGTACTTCAGAATTCGTGCTTTGGCATTGTAGACTTGGGCACCCCAAGCCAGCAACTGTACAAAAAGTTCTTCAACACTGTAAAATTCCATGTATCAATAAAATTGCAGCTATTGATTTTTGTCAGCCTGTTGCTATGGGAGGGCACATAGACTAGGTTCCTCTACATCCACCACTGTCCACAAATATCCACTATAGCTAATATACACTGACCTATGGGGACCCTCACCTGTCCTATCTACAACCGGTTTCACATATTATATCACTTTTGTTGAATCATATTCGAAAAACACATGGATCTATTTTCTAAAAAGGAATTCAGATGCCCTAAATGCATTCATAGAGTTCAAATCAATGATAGAGCTACAGTTAGGACTAAAGATAAAAGCATTGCAATCAGATTGGGGTGGAGAGATCAGGTCATTCACCAATTACCTAAAAACACAAGGTATCGTCCATAGGTTGATTTGCCCACATACACATCACCAAAATGGAGTTATTGAAAGAAAGCATAGGCATGTTACAGAAATTGGCCTAACTATGCTTGCCAATGCCTCACTACCTCTCAAATTTTGGGATCATGCCTTTGCTACTGCAGTTTATCTAGTAAATAGACTACCATCCACTTCCATCTCCAATGATATTCCTTATACCAAACTGTTTCATACCTTACCAGATTATACCTTTCTCAAAGTCTTTGGATGTGCATGCTATCCTCTTCTAAGGCCATACAATAAGCACAAGCTGCAACCTAGATCAATAGAATGTCTTTTTCTTGGATATAGTACTAGTCATAAAGGCTATAAACCTATAAGTGTCTTGATCCCACAGGCAGATTATATATCTCAAAAGATGTCTTGTTCAATGAATTCTATTTTCTTTATCTTACTGTTTCTCAAAAACAAAATCAGCTTTCAAGTCCTAATTCTCATTTACCTTCAGCTAATCCATCCACTGTACAATTCAGAAGCCAATATGTGTCTAATACTTCAGATCCTAGTCCAGATCCTGCATGTATTTTACTGCCTAATGATTTTATGGCTGCGGTAGAGCAGAATTTAAACACAGAAACCATACCAGCAGGACCAAATAACAGCAGTGATGAGATTACTCAGTCAGACCACCAACAAAATACTGTCAACAGCAATTTAATTGCACCTGCAGAAACAAAAGTAAGCCAGAGAACCAACAAACTGCAACTGCTGTTCCTATTATCACTGCAGCTGCTGTTCCTATTATCACTGCAGCAGAACCACAATCAGTAGCATCTAAACATCCAATGGTAACACGATCAAAAGCTGGTATATTCAAACCAAGAGTGCTATTGACAAACAGAGAGCCCAAGACAGTGAAAGAAGCACTCAGTTCAGAACATTGGAAGAAAGCAATGCAAGATGAACACTTGGCACTAATGAAAAACAGAACTTGGGTCCCTAGTTCAACTACCTCCTCACAGACAAACCATTGGCTGCAAATGGGTCTTCAGGATAAAAGAGAATCTAGATGGATCAATTCAAAAGTAAAAGGCAAGGCTTGTGGCAAAAGGCTTCCACCAACAGTTTGGTCATGATTTTACAGAAACGTTTTCACCTGTTGTGAAACCAGCTACTGTCAAGGTAATTCTTTCTCTAGCCTTAGCAAGGAACTGGGATGTAAGGCAGCTAGATGTTAATAATGCCTTTCTAAATGGTCATCTCAATGAAGAATTCTACATGTCACAGCCACCAGGCTTTGAAGCTGAAGACAAAAGTTTGGGCTGCAAACTATAAAAAGCACTATATGGCCTAAAACAGGCTCCGAGAGCATGGTTTGAGAAGTTAGCCAATACTTTATATAAATTTGGTTTTGTGTCCAGTAAATGTGATTGGTCTCTGTTCATAAGGGACAATAACCAAAGCTGTACCTATGTCTTGTGCTATGTAGATGACATCCTAAAAACAGGAACCTCGACTACGTATATTCAAGCACTTGTGTCAAATCTGAATACAGAGTTTGCATTAAAAGACCTAGGGAAGTTGAGTTATTTCCTAGGAATTGAGATTAAATATCTTGCAGATGGTAGCATGCAATTGTCTCAAGCCAAAAATATTAGAGACTTAAAGAAGAAAGCCCATATGGAGAATGCTAACAGTATTAACACGCCTATGGTTTCAGGACTCAAGTTATCAAAATATGGCCCTATCCTTATCTCTGAACCACAGCTGTACAGGACTATAGTTGGAGCACTACAATATGCAACGATCACTAGGCCTGAAATATCTTACAGTGTAAATAAAGTCAGCCTATTTATGTACCAACCGTTGGAGGATCATTGGAAAGCAGTAAAACAAATCCTAAGGTATCTTAAAGGGACAATTACTGCAGGACTACATCTCAGCAAAAACACAAACTTGCAACTCTACGGATTTTGTGATGCTGATTGGGGCACGGATCCAGATGACAGAAGATCAACCTCAGGTCTGTGCATACTCCTTGGATCTACTCTCATAAGTTGGTCATCAAAGAAACAAACGGTTGTGGCCATAGAAGTCTAGCTAGCTGTGTAGCTGAATTAACTTGGCTGCAAACACTATTAAAGGAGTTACATGTCATGACAGCAACACCTATAATCTACTATGATAACTTGTCCATGATGTTAGCCCATAATCCAGTTCACTCCAGAACAAAACACATGGAGTTAGATTTGTTTTTTGTGAGAGAAAAAGTATTAAGGAAGGAGATAATAGTATGCCACATACCAAGTTTAGACCAAACAGCTGATGCCTTGACCAAGCCCTTATCAGCAAATAGATTTCTGCATCTTAGAAACAAACTCAGGGTACTGGACAGCAGCAACCAAAAGTCAAACTCACCCTGCGTTTGAGGGGGGAATGTTAGAGTATAATCAAATACAGTTGTAATAGTTAGAAGTCAGTTAGAATTCTGTTATATGTAGCCTACTGTAAGCACTCTGCATAAATACCAAACTCTGTAACACATTACAAATTAGTGAAAGCATTCGTATTCTCTTCAACGCTTTTCTCTCTCATTGTTCACCTTTCTGATCTCTCTCTGAGATTCCTTTGACCACAGAAAAGCTCTAATGCAATGAGGACCAGGCCAACACTAGAAACGAGAAAATAAGGAACTAGCAGGAGTATCATCTACGCCTGCAAACCAGATATAAGCAAACTTAATATAAAAAAAGCTCCGTCATTCAAATGACACCATGAAGGTGTGTCTTCGCTAGCATGCTGTCTGGGTGGCTTAACACCTAGCACGAAGCACCTTCACCCATAAAGCATCAGGATTAGCAATGACTCCCCATAATAATAGTCGTAGTTCTTCCCGCAAAGGAAAGTGAATGAGTTTTCCAATACTCCAATCTGCAACTCACTTTCTCACCTTCTCACCCAGATAAGAGTAAGTAGCTCTAGAAGTCCTTTTATAGATAAGAGGAACTCCTAGATATTTACCTAAATCGTATGTCAAGGCAGTGCCAAAATGAAAACTAATTTCAGCGGCATCGTCGTGACCCACATTCCTAGAGAAATAAATTTTAGACTTTTCCAAGCGTAAAAAAAGCTGGCCTAAACTCTCACAGAAAGGTCAAGCACCGTCTTCAAATTGGCAACTTGGTCTAGAGAAGCTTCAGCAATGAGAACTAAATCATCAGTAAAAAACAAGTGAGATAACTCAGGTTCCTCTCTGGACAGCTGTATAGGATTCCACATCCCACTATTAATTGCAGCAGAGATACAATGAAATAATCTCTCAACAAGTAGCACAAATAAGTTCAGGGACAAAGGATCCGTTATGAGTTAGCATCATCAACATTTACACTATGTATTATGACATTCTTTATATGAAGCTCGTAAAGCCACAATAATAAACAATTTGGAATTTGCTTCCAAGGAAAAATTTCTGGATAGCTATGACAAAAAAAATGCAACAGCATAGGATTCAGTATTAAAAAAAGGCAGGTACCTCATTAGTGTATCCTAACACACAAACTGATGTCATGGGCATATAAGAGAGCAATGGAAACCTTCATTCAGTAATTATGACTTAATAGATGAGTGAAGTAAAAGAAGACATGAGTAGGGGTTAAGAAAAGAAAGGGGAGAATAAATAATATATAAAAAAAGGAAAATCTAAAAATAATACAATATGAACTTGAAATTGTTCTTCAACACAACAACAATCATAATTAGGTACTCTTATTCCTTGCTGAGATCAATTCCAGCCTTCTTTGCAACTGCATCAAGTCCATTCTTCTCTATGGTCTTCAATGCTTTAGTTGACAAACGAAGCTTTACATAACGCTTACCAGCTTCCCACCAAACTCTCTTGTACTGAAGGTTTACAAACTGCAATTTTTTTGTCTTGTGGTTTGAAAAAGAGACTTTGTTGGCCCTGTTTGCTTTCTTTCCAGTGAAAGGACACACTCTACCTGAGAAAATAAAATCAAAGTACCAGAAGAATCAATCACCTGTCAGTTAAACTGTTTTACCATAATGGCCATTATCATTATTGCAATTGGACGCCTCAGACACTAATGATAACGTTGCTTGGCATCATCAAGCAATAACCATATTGGCATATGTTATGCATGTTCTCCTATCAATTAAATAAAAAATTAGCTTTTAGCCAACATAAATTGAACAAGAGCATATGCGTGTCACTCTAAAAGATGAAGCAGCAGCAGGAGTAAACATTAATATCAGTCCTTCTGTCCAAGAACAACAGAAAGGAAATATTAATTAATAGGCCAGCTGTAAGTAAAAAAAAAAAGCTATAAACAACCACGGTTGGCCGCTTTCATGCAGCCATTCGCCCTTGCTTTTTGGGGCAGAATGGGATCTTCAAGAGAAAGGGATGCCTTGTCTATGGAAATTGAAGATCTCTATCTCTATTTCCAACTTCTATATATCTGTTTATACACTTGGCACAGGCTTCAACAGAGGAAACTTTGCCAATAATATATTAAGACTGAAACAATATCACATGATCGCATAGAACTACAAAAGCTTCTTTTTAGCTTTATTATTACATTTTTCTTTTAAGAACCAGTATATGCATTTCATCATAAAGGGTAATTATTATCTCCTTATAATCCTATCCAACATCTTATGTATACAATTTCTCTACAGTGGCTTCTACAAGTTTGTAGTGCATCTAGCATCCAATTCCCAATTCCAATTCTTCAAGACACGTGAAGGATTTTGATAATTTCACTATTCATTTTCAAGGGGTGTATTCATACACCTGAGATGTACCACAAAAGCCACCATTTTCTATAAGCCTAATTAGAAACAATTGCAGGCTCAATTTTAACCTAACCATGAATTCACCCATAAATTAGGCTTGATTATGTCATACTTATCAATCCATTACTCTTTCACTTGCATAATGCCTACAAGGACAAGAAAAAAAAAAATAGTAAAGATTGATTCTACTCAAAGGATGGAATACTTAAGTTTAAGATTTTAATTGCTTTCTAAACTCACAGCAAGGTAACTCATCTCACTTATTCACTTGTTCTGAATTTCTGGTTGTTATCAATATGTTGTATTTTTAATTGTGAGCTCTTAAATCAACCCAAAAAAAAATTTGTTAGCTCCTTTTATAATTGCCCAAAAACTAGTTTTATCATGAAACTTCACTCAACTCACTAAGACCACCCCCACCCCAACAGAAAAGAACCAAAAACAAAGCAAACATTATTTATATGTTGCATCCTATCAAAACACATGAACAGACCATACTGAATAATAATATGTTAGTAATGTGGCAACACATATAGTGAAAGCAGGGCAAGAATTATCTCACACCTAATTATTAGCGTTTGAGATTTAAAATGAAAAAAGAAACACAAAAGGGAAAATTGGAAGGGATGGGGTAACATTTTGAACTTATAGGAACATGTTTCTGTTTTCACCCAGTAATCCCTTTTGTTGATTTCTGTTGGATCCCAAAAGAAGCCCAATCTATCATGTCAACAGAAGTAGAGAAATGGACACTGAAGTCAAGCATCTAACAAATGAAGTTAGCTTCAGATTATTCATTGTAATTCAAAAACATCCACTACAAGTCTACAACGTTAATAACACTTTTGGTTTTTGGCATAAAAAAGATAATTTTGACGAAGAAAATATAAAAAATATGCTTAGGGACCAAAGCCTTACCCTTATGCAGAATTTCAATTTCTCATTACATTAAGCCTATCCTATCACCGGGTACCCAAATGGTAGAAATGATGCCGTTTCTTCCCTTTTAACTTGGAGTATTAAATATACCAAAACAAAATATCAGAGCATAAACGGTTGAGACAAGGAAGAGTAAACTAAAAGTAAAGGGTCATCTCCAAATGCCATGAAAAATTCGAATGCAAACATCCAAGCAAGTCCAGAGCCACAAAACGGAGCGCTATATATCCAAACCAAATTTCAGAAAAGAAAATAAAAAATCTGAAATTTAAAGCGCAATGGATGATTTTGAGTAAAAGGGAGGAGGAATTACGAGCAACAACAGGCTGAAAAGCATGTAGTAATGGAGAAGCAATGATGGGTCTGGCGAATTTGGGAGAATGGTCGTAGGAGATTCTGACGCCGCTCAGCTGGGAAGTGACGAAACCAAGTTCTGAAAGGGCAGCGACCCTTGTTGAGGTTGTCTTGGAGGTCTTGGTTTTGGGGAAGCATAGAGGAAACTTGTTCCCCAACGATACTACCGAAGCTGCCATTGCTTTTCTTTCTGCGTTATCTCTTTCAGCGTTATCAAGTGAGAGGTTGGACTTGGACTCGGACTCGGACTCGCTTAGAGTTTTATAGCAGCGTTCACCGAGAAGAATTTTTTTTTTTTTCCTTCACCATTGAATGTTTATGCTATTTTATTATTTTAAATTTTATAATTAAATTATGTTATATTAAAAATGTAAATTTTTTATATTACATTTTTTTAATTTTTTTCTTTTTAATTAGATTTTTTAGTTTAATCGCTTAAACAGTAATTAAATCACTGATTTGATAACCTGATCCTAAGATCAAGTGAATTTTCAATTTAAATTATACAACTATGTATTAAGATAATAATTCATTTATCATTATGTCTAATTCTTATTAATTTTTTATTCTATTATTTAATCATCTACTATTATAGCATTAAAAATTTAATTTTATAAATTATTATAATTATAGTTAAATCTTTTTAATAATATATTATCACATAATTGAATGACGGTCATACTAACAGCAAATTGAATTAAATCATATTCTACTAAGTTAAAGCAAGGGTGCAATATTATAACACCAAAAAAAGATTATCACCTATTACAACTAGAAATTTTATGTAATTTAAAATTAATATATACATTTTATAATTTCAAAATTTTGTTATAGAATTTTATAAATTAATGTAACAGTACATATTTAATTTTTGCGTCACATATGATATTTTAATTGATTTATATATTATTTTTTAGAGTACATAATAATTTATTGGTTACAACATTATTCATATGACATATATGATGGCAGTTATTATTTTTTATTAATTTGTTTGGTTAATTTTTATTTTATATAACATTAAATAAACATTTCTACATTTTTAGGTACGAAAATTACGATTCAATTCTTAAAAATCTCATATCATAATAAGAATTTTATCATTATCATTTACAATTCAAATAAATTAAGTTTATATGACAGTTCAAATAGACCGAATTCTATAAGAATATTTTGATTTATATAAAAAAATAATAAACACTTTTAGTACACACACCAAAAAGAAATGCTTAAAGTGACATTGAATTTTTTGGTACTGAAAGTCACATTGAATTTAAATTACAATACGTTATTAGCAAAAGAAAAAAAGGGAAGTTAAAGTAAAGGAAAAACTTAAAAGGAAAGACAAAAGGGAAAACAAAAGAAGTGAGAAAATAAAGGAAAATGGAAAATTAAATGCTATCTTGTTCCTGTCTCCATCTAAAGCAATAGAGGTTCAGAGAGGAGGGAATTGCAATCCATATTACTTAACTGGTGCCAGAAAAAAATGCTATCAATGTGCAGGAAAAAAGAAAATGGCTATAGAATATTTGAAGGCAATTGAATGTCACAGTAAATTCTCATATTACATCATTACAAAAGGTACATCAGATTACACGATTGAAAATGTACTGTATACTATCCGTATCTCTACTTTGGTTATTGCTCTTATGACATACATGATGGCAAAACATGATTTATTCTTAATTTTTTTTGGTTAAAATTTTATTTACTATGACGTTAAAAAAATGCTTCCAATGCTCACAGCAAAAAGAAATGCTTAAAATCTATACCAACTAAAAAAAAAAAGAAATGCTTAAAATCACTTTGAATTCAGATTACAATACAATGTTACCGAAAGAAGAAAAAAAAAAAAGAAATTTAAGGTAAGGAAAAATAAAGAGAAAAGAGAAAACAAAAGAAATGGGAATTATAAATTAAAATGGAAAATTAATTGCTTTCTTGTTCCTGTCACCATCTAAAGCAAGAAAGGTCCAGGGAGGTGGGAATCACAATTCATATTAGTGCTTAACTGGTGCCAGAAAAAATGCTTTCAATGTGCAGAAAAAAGAAAATGGTCATAAAATATTTGAAGGCAATTCAATGTCACAGTAAATTCTAATATTACATCATTACAAAAAATACATCAGATTACACTATTGAAATGTACTAAATAATGTTTTTTTTTTATATGTAATTATGTAAATATGAAAGAATGAGTCCCCAACAGTGTACTATCTATATACAAGTCCTCAAAGCCCCTTCATCTTGAGAAAACTAAGTAACGGTTTTTCTGGAACAGGTGTCAACTTCACAACCCAACCAATTGGCCAAGAAATAGCTGCAATTATAATGCAGATACCCCACTGCCCCCAATTCAACCTCTCTGTATCTGCAAATTTCTTAAGGAATTCAACCATCACCACCTGAAGGATAATAGTCATCCCAATGATGCCCAGAAACAACTTGTTCCTGTGTATGCCCTCGAAAACATTCTTCTTCTCCAGCTTCCTTGCATTAAATTCATTGAAGACTTGGCAAAGCACAAATGTATTAAAAATCAAGGTGTCATTTACCTTTGAAGTCACATTGAATATAGCTTCACCCTTGAACTGCAGCGTCAGGAGAACCGCTATCTGGTACAAAGCTTGGGATAATAGATTCCTCCACATGACGTTAGTGATCAGAGGTTCAGTTCTACCTACCGGTGGTTTTTCCATCAACTCCTTGGTAGGCTTCTCTGTTGCCAGAGCAAGAGCTCCCAATGTGTCCATTATCAAGTTCACCCAAAGCAATTGCACTGCTGTTAGTGGAACTTCCCCCGCTGATACTGCTGCCACAAAGTTGATCACAAGCGCAGCAACATTCACTGTCAGTTGAAACTGAATGAATTTCTGGATGTTATTATAGACACATCTTCCCCACCTTAAGACTGTGGCTACGGACGCAAAATTGTCATCTAAGATGACAATATCAGAGCTCTCTTTGGCCACTTCAGTACCTTGTATCCCCATAGAAAGTCCTATATCAGCTTCCTTCAATGCAGGTGCATCATTTGTGCCATCCCCAGTGACTGCAACTACGTGGCCCTTCTGTTTTAGGCACTGAACCATTAGAAGTTTATCAAAGGGAGAGGATCTTGCCATCACACAGATTTTGTCAACTTTCTCCAATCTTTCTTCTGGCGTGTAGTTGCGGAATTCCTCTCCTTCCACCACTACCCCAACTGTGTCCTCATTCAGCCGAAGTATGCCACATTCAGTTGCTATAGCTTTTGCAGTGAAAATATTGTCACCTGTGATCATTTTGATGTTTACACCCGCTTGTTGGCAAGCTTCCACAGCTTTCTTCACCCCCGGACGACATGGATCCTTGATACCCACAAATCCTAACAGGGTCAGGCCATCTTCTTTCACCTTTTTATTTCCTCCTTCATCTTGATGCTCTTCCTCAGCAACTTCTGTATGTGCAAAAGCAATACACCTGAGACTGCTGGCTGCCATTCCTTGAATAATTTGCTCAAATACCAACCTATTGGTGTTGTCAAGATCTTTTACAGTGCCAGATGCATCATAGTATCTTGAACACATTTTAAGCACCATCTCAGCTGCTCCTTTCCAGTGTGCATGGATTGTGTTGTCAGCTTTCCTTCTGATCAGAACCCCACTTCGTTTCTTCTTTGAATTGAAGGCTTCAACAAGGAGTGTGGTACAATTCTGTGTCAATTGCTCCATCTCCATGTTCAAATCCACAACAGCCCATGAAAGAATCGCCTTTTCTGTTGGACTACCTGAGAACTCAAATACAGAATCTGATTTAGACTTGTAAACACTACCTGTTGTGTTAAGAGCAACTCCTTCTCGGATTAGTCCTAGAACATATGGAGCAATTGATGTGTAAGCACCCTCTGCCACAGGTTGCTGGCCAAGCCAAAACTTGGTCACTTTCATCTGGTTAAGAGTGAGAGTGCCGGTCTTGTCAGTACAAATTGTGGTAGCAGAGCCCATCGTCTCACAGGCAGGGAGCTTCCTCACCATTGACTGGTCAGCCATCATTTTCTTCATTGAATAAGCTAAAGTCAGAGTCACAGCTAAGGGCAACCCTTCAGGAATTGCAACCACAACAATAGTAACCGCAGCAGCTACCATTCCCACCACTGCATTCACTATGTCATTGAATTTGGTGCTGCTCCCGTTAAACTCTTTATGTCCATTCTCATCTGTTGTTTGCCCCATGAAGTAACGAATCAGCAAAACAACAAGAACAAGAAAAGCCACAGCCAAACCAACCTTCCCTATGAATGAAGTAAGCTTATTGAGACGAGCTTGCAGAGGTGTTTGCTCATTGGTGTCGCGGCTGATCGAGCTCATCATTTGGCCCCACGTTGTGTTCATGCCAACAGAGGTGACAAGCATTTTGGCATACCCATCTACCACCTTTGTGCCAGACAACAAGAATGGGTGATGGCTGCTATTCACGTCAACATGGTCACTCTCCCCTGTCATGCTTGACTCGTCCACTTGCAGAGAATACCCATTTACTAACAACCCATCAGCTGGAACTTGGTCCCCAATCTTCAAGCATATGACATCCCCAGCTACAATTTCAAATATTGAGATCTGTTGGGGTCGGCCGCTTCTCACCACAGCAATTTGGATATCATTGCTGACTTGGGATAACTTGTCAAATTGCCTGTTCTGCCTAAAATTGCTGATGGAAGACACAGCAATGACAATAAAGACAGCAAGAAAAATGCTTCCACCATCGTACCAACCTTCTTGAAGGCCATCCTCCTTTATGCCAAACCCAAGAGAAAGCGCAGCACAAGCCAAGAGGATGAGAATGGTGGGGTCCTTGAGGGCTTCCACCACGAAATGAAAGAAGCTCTTTGAAGGCGGTTTGGGGTAAGTGTTTGAACCAAACACTTGACGTCGGCATGCAATATCATTGGCATCATCATCTCGGATCCCATACTGAGCGCTGGTTCTAAGTGCAGAAGCTACCCCTTGCACCCCACCAATCTTTCCTAGGCTGTCTAAATTTTTCTCTGTGACAATGTCGGTAAGAGTTGCTTGATCAACAAGAAAGGGGTGGTTTGAGTTCAAATCAACAAGGGTGAAAGAGGAAGAAGGTGAAGGCAAGTTGGGTTTCTTTTTGTTGACTACAAGGTTTGGTTTGAGTTTGAAGTGAGACAAGAGGGCTCTAGAACAATAGATGGCCACAAAGGCAAAGTGCCATCTTTTATAGGGTGCACTCACGATGTCGGGCATGTTGAGAAGAGCCTCAGTGCGCTCCATATTTGTGATGAAAAGGCCAGACATGTTTAGAGCAAACAAGTAATAACAATTTACCAAAAAAAAAAAAGATAAAAAAAATAAAAACACCAACTTAGAGCAACAAAGTAATCAAAAAAATTAAAAAAAATAAAAACACCGACTTAGAGCAACAAAGTAATCAAAAAATAAAAATAGAAAACACCAACTTAGAGTGGCAAAGTTATCAAAAAAATAAAAATAAAAATAAAAAACACCAAGACAGAGAATGAAAAAGTGAAAAGAGAGTAAGAACCCAGTAAGATGTCTTTTATACACAGGAAGCAATTGAGGCACAATATTTGGTACGTGAATCTGTTTTTGGTAGTAGACAGCAAGAGGAGTAGAGGAAACATTACGGTTATTGGGTTGTCCATATATAGTCCCAAGAAAGGAGGTGCATCGTGCCATCCGCGATGGTTCCAAAAAGTGTCGTGAACGGAAATTTCCCAAGGGTTGGATTTCTTGTGCCCCGTTAGCATCGCTTTCTTTGATTCCTTGCTTAAGAGGGATGATTTTGGGCCGTAAATGGGCCTCCTTTTTTTTGGGCGCAAGTTGTTCGGTTGCTTGCAACGAGGGAAATTTGACCATAGTCAACAAAGACGCGTAAGATTCTTTTGACAAAGTAAAAAACAAGTGTTATTACTTGGACACAGATTTGTTATTTCCGTAAGCGATGCAATGATCTGTATAAAGATATTTTTATTTTTTAAATTTCAATTGAGTTTTGTTTGGTATTTCACAATGTGCTGCCACCTGCCGTCTGCCACTTGCCACCGCCAGTGTCGGCAAGGTTGCAGCAACCGCGGGTTGGACACGATGAAAAATGGCAATGGTTGTCTCTTTCATTTGGGCTTGCATTGAATGGAGACGTTGCAGCAGTTGCAGTTGCAGTTGCAGCTACAGAGTTGTTGTATAAAATGATGAACTGTCCATGAATGTGAATGGAAGGAATGGGAACAAACGGCCACGTAGCTTCGTTAATGGATAAACGCGGCAATAATGTCAATGTCTGGTCTCTTATAGAGTTCATATTGGTTGCTTTCTGTGATCTCCTTAACCTTAAAGGCACAGATGAATCAATTCTTTGACAAGTGTCCTCAACCTGTGTTACCCACCGCCCCTGACCCAAGCATCTTTTGCTCATATCACATCAGAAACACAGTCAGTTTCTGTGAAAAATGAGAAAATAGCTCCATCTTGATCCCACACTTCTTTTCGTCGACACAAGAGTTGCCATTGCCAAATAATTATTATCATTCAGAATCAGATTCTCTCAAATGCTTCTATTGGACCAGCGAAATTCGGGTAGCCCCACTCATTCCCATCTTCAGCAGCAGCGTTTCTTCTGGCTAAGAATGCATCTGCAAGAAAATAAATCCAGAAATACAAAAGCCAATAACTTACAATTCTTGCTAAGAACTTCGGTTAAGCTTAAGATTTTCCTCTAAAGACCTTACTCACCATAGTCTCCGGCAAGAGCACTCTCCATAATGTTTGATGCTTTGTGGGAGACTACGGATTTGCAGCTAAAACACATAACTACACAAGTATTAAAAATCAGCTTTTTGCTGACATGAGTAACTGGTACCAAGTGCCGTGGTTAGGTTCTTTCAGAATAAATGGGCCGCGCGCGAATTTTTCTGCTCCAATGGGCTTGCAATCAAAATTAAAATTCTTTTATGAAATATGCACTGAAAATAGGATTGAAACTCAAATGAAGAAGTGAGGAGAGAATGGGCAGGCAAAAGGAAGGTGACTAATTTTTTTTAACTAAAAATATCAAAGTAAAATGAAAATTTAGTCTTTAAAACATATTTTATTTACAATTTAATTTTTAATTTATATTAAGTGTATGATTTAATTTTTAAATTATTTAAATTTATTTCAAGACAGTCCTTAAATATAATAATAAAAGGGTAAAACTTGAAATGAATTTAAATAATTAAATAATTAAATTATATATTAATTTTAATCAAGAATGAAATTGCAAGTGAAATATATTTTCAAATCCTGACACATTACTTTACTCTAAAAATATCTCATTTAAATTGTTCATAATCTTAATATTTTTTGATCCATAGAAATACTACTATGATCTTTATAATTTTTATACTTGCGTAATTTACTTCTAAGTTAAAAAAAAAAGTGACTATTACGGTCTTCTCATTTCCTAAGTTGGTGACCCAGGAGGGATAACTTGAGTTGGGACTTCGTTTGCATGGTATGACACGTTCACACTTCCCATAAGACTTGAGACACGGTGTGCTACATGGCTTGTCTCCAAAGGTGGTAACTTGAGAATGCTATGGTCCATGCACAACAAAACATCTGCTGTCAAACTCAAATAACTTTGTCACGCTTGTCTTTCGATTCTTTTAAGAATATGAATGTTGTTGCATATGGCCTTCCGCATGTTGTTGTTAGCTCGTGCAAACAACTCTCACTTCACCCCGCTTCACGCTAGACTCTTCTCTACAACAAAGACGCAGTTGCCAACTCCTGGTTCTTTGAATATTTCAGAGAAATTTGCATCTTTCTTGGATCTTTGTTCGGAAATTCTCTCTTTGAGGAAGTTGCACGCTCGTATTTTGGTTTCCGGGTTTGGAAACAACACTTTCGTGGGCTCTAAGCTTTTGCAATGCTATGCTAAGCTTGGCCTCTTACCTCAATCTAGATGGGTTTTCGATGCAATCATCAACAGGAATCTATCCCTTTGGAATTCCATAATTGTTGGGTATTTTAGGACTGGTCACTATGGTGAGGTTCTTAATCGGTATTTGGATTTGAGGCAGTGCAAAATTGGTTTGGATGGCTCGGCCATTACATTTGGTCTGAAAAGTTGTATTGCCTCGGGGAGGTTCGAATTTGGAAAAGGAGTTCATGTGGATTCCTTCAAGTTTAATCTAAACTCAGATTGTTTTGTGGGTTCTTCTCTCATTGGGTTGTACTCGGAACATGGGAAAATGGATGATGCATCTAGGGTGTTTGATGAAATTACCAACAAAGATCTTGTGGCTTATACATCAATGATTACCGCCTATGCTCAATGTGGAGATTCGTGTGCTTATGGGGCCTTCCAGATTGCTTACAGAATGCAGGAGCGACAGCTGCATCCCAATCGAGTAACATTAGTGAGCTTACTACATACAGCAGCAAAATTGGGAGCACTAAATGAGGGTCGTGCAATCCATGGTTATGCCATTAGAAAAGGAATTGGCATTTCAGACGAAATTTTTTGTACAAGCCTTATGGACATGTATCATAAATGTGGGGATGTAGGGACTGCATCTATATTTGGCAAGATGGATGCTAATACCGTTGGTTCTTGGAACACTTTGATAGTTGCTTATCTACATAAGGGACAGGCTTTAGAAGCTTTTGACATTTTCTGTCAAATGATGCATAAAAAGATTTTGCCTGATTTGTTAACCTTAGCCAATGCAATTCTGTCTTGTGCCAACTTGAATTATTTACGTCAAGGGAAGAGTATCCATGGTTATATGATCCGAACAGGGAAAGAACCTGATCTGGTAGCTAGCACTGCTTTGGTTGATCTATACTCTAAATTTGATATAATCAAAGCCAGAAAAATGTTTGAAAGGTTGGGGAATAAGGATGCTGTTATATATATTGTTATGATGGCTGGTTATCTCCAAAATGAATTATCTGTAGAGACTATAAATGTTTTTCATGAAATGGTCAACATGGGTGTTAGTCCAAATGTTGGTTCATGTCTGAATTTAATTTCTGCAGTATCAAACTTGAGAGACATCAGACTGGCCAGGTCTATCCATGGGTATGTATTGAGGCATGAATTTGTCATGAATGTGGAAATTGCCAATCAAATAATATATACATATGCAAAATGTGGGTATATACTTTATGCAAAGGAAGTCTTTAATAGGATAAGATATAGGGACTTGGTGTCATGGACTTCAATGATAATGGGTTATGTATATCACGGTCATAGTGATGAAGCCATTAAATTGTTTCGTTTGATGCAAAGAGAGAATATAAATCTTGACTCTATTACTCTAATTAGTCTCCTTCAGGCATTATCCCAGCTTGGATGTCTAAGTTCTGTTAAGGAAGTTCACTGTCTCATTTACCGAGTTTTTCATGGAAGTGAGTTGTCTGTAAATAATTCTCTTATTACTATTTATGCTAAGTGTGGAAGAATAGATGTGGCTAAATATCTATTTGAGCAAATGACTGAACGGTGTCTCACATCATGGAATGCAATGATAGCTGCATATGGGATGCATGGAAACCATAAAGAGGTCTTGAAACTCTTTGATCAAATGAAATCAAGAAGAGTTAAACCTGATGAAGTAACCTTCACATCAGTACTCACTGCTTGCAGTCACTCAAGGTTGGTAGAAGAGGGTCTACAAGTTTTCAGGATCATGGTGAAGGAATACTCCATAGTTCCACGTGAAGTTCATTATAGTTGTATAGTAGATTTATTAAGCAGAGCTGGACAGCTTACAGAGGCGTACAATCTGGTTAAAAGCATGCCATCAACACAAAGTTCTGCTGCATTGTCTGCTTTGCTTTCTGCTTGCAGAATATATGGGGATAGAGAGATTGGTGAGGTTATTGCAAAGCAAATGTTAAAATTGGAACCACATAACTCAGGTTCTTATGTTTTGGTGTCAAATATATTTGCAGAAGGGGGAAGATGGGATGAAGTGGCCCGAATAAGGGCCATGACAAAGGATAAAGAAATGAAAAGCACTCCAGGATATAGTCTGATAGAGCTAGACAAGCAGTGTATTAGATGTGAATGAGCCCTTGGTAAACTTATGTGAATTCATTTTATTCATCTTATCAGATCATCTGGGTGTCCTCAATGTTGGCAACTATCTTTCAGATTTTCCCAGTACTAATCTGAAGTTGGTTAGTTGAGGATCCCTTGTTTGCTCATTTGATTATGTTTAAATGAGCTAAATGCCTATGACTCATGTCAATCGCTGGTAAGGTTTCCACCCAAGCCTCTGAACCATACAAAAGAAATTTGTTCTTGCATGTCTACATGAAGAAGAGAAGAATTTTGATTTGGCAAATGATATCAGTGGTGGGAATAATGGTTATCAAAGAGAGTATAAGGACAGATATAATTGAATGTCTAGAAAATGGGGTACAGTTTTGTATTGACTTCTTCTCAAAAGTACATTAACACCCCAAAACTCTATGTGAGTTACGTGGAGGGTCAATGGGTGTCAAACTGTCAATAAGTTTGATAACAACTGAATTGAATGGGATGCCTTTGTCTGGGCTTGATATGGGGAAGAACTTGATGACAGGCTTTGCTTTTCTTTTTTTTTCCTGAAGAATTTGACCAAATACAGGTACATACTATTTTATTTTATTTTTTTTATTTTTGGTTGATAAAAATTTACAGGCATATACTATTGCTTGAAGCTTTTCACATTCTTGATCCTATTATCGAGCTATACACATCATGTATCTTTATCTTCGGCTATTTGTATTTCATTGAAACAATGAGTGAAGCTGTTATATTGGTTGTACTCCAGACAAGTTCAATAATATCTTGAAGAATTGGCATTGCCCTTGAGGCTTGGGGTTGTATTCCCTGTTTTCATTTGCTTTAAGGTTCTTCTAATATATAGGGATTCATTGCTTATATTTTGAGCTATGGGAGTGCTGTTTTTTAATAGGCCAAAAGACTCATTTCAATCACTGTTCAGACTTATGCCAGTAAACAATAATCAAGAAAATCGGTGTTATTCTCCAATAATTTATTTTTAATTTATAGTATATATAGAATTTGAGCAAACACTACCTGTATTCCATAAATTATTTGAATTTAGATGCAGCGATTGGGAGATTCATTGATTCAGGGAG
Organism: Castanospermum australe; assembly: GCA_019955255.1. Taxonomy (NCBI): domain Eukaryota; kingdom Viridiplantae; phylum Streptophyta; class Magnoliopsida; order Fabales; family Fabaceae; genus Castanospermum; species Castanospermum australe. The sequence goes on from NSJW01000738.1 coordinate 823,109, forward strand.
AAAATGAAAAGTATATTAAACATGTAGTTCTTCTTTTCCTTGAGAGATTAAAAGATATCTTGAAACAACCGAGTTCCATTCGTGATTTTCCCTTATCCGCTTTTACCACTTCAGAGCTGATTTTTTTTTAATGAACTCAATATTCCATGAAGTCTTGAGCTTATAGGTTTCCAAATATCACCTGTAAACTGAAGGAAGGTGTTCTTGATTATTCAAAATATATGTTTAATCTTTCAACATGTTATTCTCATCAATAGCATAGCTAAATTATTCAATGGATCTCCTTTTTTTTTTCTTTTTCAGCTTTATATACTTTGTCTTTAGTTTTTCAGATTGATGATATATGATAATTTATATTATCTGGAAGGTGTCTTAACACGGTCTTTTGATTGTAGCCACACCCTGTTCCATTAGGCTGTGAAAAGCAATTCATTTTGTATTATGTGAAGGAACCCATCATCCCATATGTTTGGGCTGGTGGTGGTCCCAGAATGAACTAGGCCTCTACCATGCCTCTTCATGTCATCATGTGAAAGCCCTTTGGCTTGAAGTGTGGACCAACACAAACCATCTTGATGACTTGGTTAAAGTGTCTTTGATATCATGTCTAATTATTCATTCAACCTAGAAGCTTTAGCTGAGGCCCAGGAATGAGTTTCATCTATTAACAGTTTGGTGTTCCTAATCAACCAGTAAATAGTTTTGATATGGGATTCATTTCATTGTTGACAATTTAGTGGGTTCCTCTGCTTTGGCTCCTAACTTTGTGCAGAAATCAAAATTGCAAGAATGATTGTTAACATCAATTTTGACTTGCTGTATGATGTCCAAGGTCTTTTTTCACAAATGAATCTTGAGAGCAGGAAGCATACAATCTCTTGGTACTCTTTATGCAAAATCATTTTCAAGGCTATCATCCTACTGTGAACTTATTGTGTCTGTTCGTCTGCTCTTGTGTAGAAGTAAGAATATATCATATGGAATTTATTATTTCAGATAACTAAGTACCTTCCCTTGGTAACAGGCAGCGTGTACAGCGATGTTCCTTGTGGTGCTACTTTACCAATTTATCGCGAACTGTGTAGTACTTTGCTCTTATGTTGATTTTGATACCACCTCTTTCCCTCTCTACTGTATCTATGAGGAATGAACTTCTGGGCTTAATTAACTCTGGTTGATGCATTGCATCCATCAACACTGGCCCAAATAATTCAATCAATGAAATGCAAAATCAAAAGTTAAAAAAAAAAAAAAGTAAACCATTAACGAAAGATAGAGAAAGGGGAGAGGACAGATTCCATTACACATCAAATATAAAATTAAGAATGGCCTTATATGTCATTGTCATCCGATATGAAGTTAACAGAAAAATTATATATTGTTAAGTACTAAATCAGATATGTATTATTTTTTTGTGTCTAATTTCACTGCTTTTTTTAATTCAAAAAAACAAGTTTCAATCAAATAACAAATTTTTATAATTGAGTAATTACAAAGAAAAAAAAATTGTGAACATTTGTTGTGAAATAATAATTAATGTTTATGCTTTTTATAGTTTTCAAACAAATTAATCACCTCCACAATACAATCACTTTAATGTTTGTGTTTAATTGGAACACGAATTTGTCTGGAAGAATATCATGTTTATATCCGGACAAGTGCAAAATTCACAATGATAAATGGATCTTAATTCTCTTAAGCCAAATTTCTCTGTTCGAATGTTCGTGTTTGTCCATGTGCTTTATATTCTGTGGGACATATTCTGCCATAAAATACCCAAAGAACAACAAATGGAGTTCATCAATCTGTAATTGCAAACTCTGTAATCAGGGTCTTCAGATTAAATAAATTGAAAAAAAAATGGCCCAGAATAATGCAATATGCTACAATCATTTCAAGGTTAATTTCTTTGTCAGAGAAGGAGAAGGACATGGCCTAAAACCCACCACCTTTTCTTTATGTTCCTTTCAAAGAGATAAAGAATTGGGAAAGGTGCGAGTAGTTAATCTCTTATGATATAGAAAGGTAGGGAATGCTAACGAATAATGCACACAAATGATGAGCCTAACACTAAAATATGGTCTCTCCCAAGCCACCTTGCATCAAAAGAATAAGCTTCAGCCCCAGGAAATGAAGGAACAATAGACCCACCTGCTTAAGCCTCATCAATACCATCATACCATTCTCTTCACAAAGGGAAAAAATATATATAGATGACGGCTATGTGAACCTCATTCTTGCCAATTGTTAATGGACATGTCCCCAATGCCTATCTGTCAGATATATGGTTCAATGGGTGCTTTGTCCATGGTAGTCACTTTCTGACAGTCCAGAACATCACTTTAGAAAAGGAAAACACATGGAAACTGGAAAGCCGTTTGAAGTTGAATATGTATGACCAAAAGCTCAACAACGAGCAGCATAGGAATAATAATAACTCAATAACTTGTAACCTTCCCAGCTTCTCGTCCGTGTCTGCAAATTTATTTTAAAAGCATATTCATATGGGGTAGACCAGTGATAGGCTACTTATCAATCATGTACTCACCGACACTGAACTTTGTTTGGTCATTATCCTCTTAGATTATAAAGCATTCATGGTCAGAATTGGTAACGCCAGATGGAAATAAGAGATGATGAATTATATATGTTGGAAGTACTTTAAGGATATGCTTATAATGCAGACAGATGATGAGGCTTGTGCAGTAAGCAACTCTTTGAATTAAAGTATAAACTCTCTGGCAATGTCACATAAATCAAGCTGTTCTCAAATGTTTAAAGCTAGGTGCATGTGAGGGTCATCATCACAATCATGGTATGGTATAGCATTTCTGTTGCAGATTTTGAATTTGGAGTCCTTTCCTTTGATACATCTTGCTCTATTTGAAGCATATCGATTCTGTGGGAATTGTGTCCTAATCTCCTTACATTGCTTACATTGCAGGATTTGGCAAGCTGAGCATGGACAACGAAATGGGTAATAATAACACATCTGCTATCAAAGGTATGGGTTCTGTTATTGCAATGCTGAAGAAAATTTGGTGAGGTACAGTTCCTATTTTTTAATTTAATTTGCATTGTTACAGAGGAAGATAACACAAGTGAAGCTGATAAAAGGACTCTCCTAGAGGATACAAGTGAACTTGCAAATGGCACATCACAAGATGTTCATGCAGACAATGTCAAGGAAGAAAATCCAAATATACCAACATCTATAGCCAAAAATGTCAAGGAGAAAGCTGCAAAGGCTTCTGATGATACAGCAATTGAACTTGGAAAAGATACACTGCAAGAAGATACTCTTGCAGATGGTGTGCAAGGGAAAATTCAAACGATTCCAACGGCTGAAGCCAAAGGTGTTCAGGAGAAAGCTACAGGGCTCGCTTCTATCAATACAACAATCATGCTTGAAAATGATTCATTGGAAGGAGATACTCATGCAAGTGATGTGAATATGGAAAATCAAATGCATCCAACAGCTGAAGCAGAAGACGTTCAGGAGATAGCTAAGGGGGTCACTTCTATCAATACAACAAGCATGCTTGAAAATGATTCATTGGAAGGAGATACTCATGCAAGTGACGTGAATATGGAAAATCAAATCCATCCAACAGCTAAAGCTGAAGATGTTCAGGGGATAGCTGCAGAACTGGCTTCTTACCATGCAAGAAGTGCACTTGAAAAAGATTTATTGGAAGGAGATACTCATGCTGATGATGTGAATGTAGATCATCAAAAGCATCCAAACACTGAAGGAAAAGATGATCAGGAAATAGCTGCAAGATTGACTTTCTATGATCAAACAAGTGAACCTCAAGAAGATAAACCTCAGGAAGATACTCATGCCAATGATAAACAAGATGGAAATGCAGTGATTCCTATTGCTAATGGTACAGATGTTCAACGAAAACTTACCATCTTGGCTTCTGACGACCCACTAAATTTGATAAATTCTTTTGGTAGTGCAGGTTAGTAATTTCTTTCAAAATGATACATATCATATAACTAACGGTAACTTAGTAACACATTGTAAGAATTATTAGTAATTATGTTTTATAGTGCAAGAAATAACTGAAGTCAGACAACCAGAAAAATCTCCAAATGCTGGATCAGTTGAAGCAGGAGGTGAACACTATGAAATCTTGTCAAGTTCTATGTTAGAAGGTACTGAAGAATATGAGAAGCAAGAGGAGTCATGCTTGAGAAGGAATCTATTGTTAACGTATTATCATCACCTTGATAATGAGCCTTCAATCAACCAAGGTTTGGATACTTCATCTATTTGTGTTTTGATTGCCTTGCTCAATCTTTACCTGATTAATGTCAGATTACATTCAATTACATTAACATTATTAGATTTTAATCGCACATATAAAATTCTAAATTATCAGAGATGTAAAGATGATGAAAAACTTAAGACCTCTGCATTGTCTTTCTTTGAATTCTAGCAGAGGAAGGGGACTCACCGGTTTTAACATTGGATGCTGTGGATATGTCAAATGGTTCAGTACTTCAAGAATCATCGTGTATACACTCTGATGATGATGAGCTGGTCAAAGTTCTCTCTGAACGATCACTTCAAGGCAGTGAATCACTGCAAACAGGTAATTTTATGGATACCAATTCTCATTGTCAGCAGATTAAGGATGACGTTTTAGAAAAAGGAATGGAATCCCAAGAAAAAATGATATGTGCGGACAAGTCAGATGATAGAGATGGAGATGAGCTTGGGAGTGGTTTGAGAGATACTTCAGGAACAACATCTGATTCCCTAAGTATTGGCAACAACAGAAATGGTAATTTATTGACCAAGGTCAATTATATTACGGAGGATTCCTTAAATACACTTTCTGAATCCATTGTTGTAGATAACCAACTAAAGTCTGGCCATGAGGAAAATTACGAGGTACTTTATGGCGAGAGAAAAATGAGCAGAAGTGGATCAACAATGGAGAATTCACATGATTACAACCCAAGTCAATGCAAGGAAGAGCCGCTGAAAGAATGTAAGGCTGGCATGGTCAATACATATGATATGACAATAGGGTCTAATGGAGACTGCAATGGAGAAAGAAATATAGTACTTGCTTCCAGTGTCTTTGGCATTGCCAACACTGATCAAGTTGAAGAACCTAAAGTCACTGAGAATGGACATCAATTTGATGCGTCTGTTATCAACTCCAATAAGGCTTCAGATGAAATCAGCACTGTTTCAGAACAAAAGCAATCTCTCACTGAGAATGGACACCAATTTGATGCGTTTGTTACCAACTCCAACAAGGCTTCAGATGAAATTAGTGCTGTTTCAGAACAAAAGCATTCTGTGGTTCCTGAAGCTGAAATGATTCCTCTTATTGAAGGGTCAACAGTTGTTGATTGCAGACATGAAGAGGGGGAGAATTATAAGAAGAAAATTGAAGAAACATATGAAATGCCAGAAGCTTCATATGCCACGGTGGAAACTTTTGAGGTGAGAGAAATGTCAGAACAATGCAATTCTCATCTAGTAACTATAAATCAGGAAGAATCTCCTACCGTGCGGGCTTCTGCTTGTTTGTTACATATCTATAATAACCATCAAGGCAGTGTAAACCCAACCAAAAGTTTGACTGCCACCAGCATGCCAAACTCAAATTGGAGGCAAGAAAATGACGGCGAGTATTTTGGCACCACAGTTGACAAGCTTGATTCTTCAAATTTAATAGTGTCATCTCTGGACTTAGTTGATGATGAAGCATTTCAGAAAGAAGGGGAAGATTATTCACAACATATAGAAGCAACTTCATTAAAACGGGAAGAACTAACAACTTCAGCAGCCAATCTGTCCAGTGAATCATGTTCAAACAATTCTGTATTTGGAAATGGTGGTTATGAAACAAGGGAAAGTATAACAAGGCTCAGTACTGAATCAAACCCTGATAATCCATACATCTCTTCCCAGATACAAAAATCACCGAGCTTCAATCTCAATCTCCAAATTGAAGCAAGGCCGGAAGAATCTGATCAAACTCCATTGCTCTATCAGGATAAGTCTGCAATTCAAAGCTTGTCAAACCCGACTGATCTAAATCTCATCAACTCAATGCCTCATGCAGAATATGGTCAGTGCATGTTACAGAGTGAAGAAATGCCAGTGGAAGAGAAAGAAGTTACTATGGAAACAAGTTGCTCTGAAAAATCTAAAGCTCCATTCTTATGTCTCTTGAAAGAAAAAGAAGAGGCCCATCTTCTAGTCATGCAGCAGAAACAAGATAATCATGCTGGCACAAAGAAGGCAGTGAAGGAAGTGGCATCTACTTCACCAAAAGGAAAAGAAAAGCGGAAGCATAGGTCTTCCTTCTTCAGCAGCTGCTTGTGTTGTGCCACCGTGGCAAATTAAAACCTTTACAATTATACTTACACGTATGTTTTACTCTTCTTCCTTGTGCGTTTGAGTTTTCTTTCCGTTTGCTTTTTTCTGAAAGTGAAGTTTTGATCTGGAGAGATATTTGTTGGCAGCAAGGTAAGATCAACCAGTGGGTGCACTGCGGCAGCTATGATCATTCATTTTCTGTGATTATTTTCTGATGTAAATTCAAGATGAAGTGATTCCTTGTTAAATTTTAATTTGTTTGAGAAACTTCATAAAAGTAGAGAGAGCATGCAGTGGGGATTGAATAGAGGCAATTTTTCTGCCTTTGATTGTAACACTTGTTTATTTGTTTATTTTACAATGATTTTGGAGGCTTATACTCAGAAAATTTCAACATTTATGATTGATTTTCTTCTTTGATCCTGTAAGAATAGGTCAATTTTTAAATGGCCTTAGTGAAGAACAAGAAAGTTTTCGGTTGTTTTAATTACATTCCAATCTGCCTTGATGTTGATGACCAATAATTAGATCCACAAACTCATTGACAAAAATTTGATACTTTGCACTCAAATTGAACTTTATATGTCATGAATACCTGGGGTGAAGAAAAATGAGTGCCTGCAGATTGCATATGAAGGCTTTTACTTTCTACCCACCTGCATCATTTAAATAATTATACTAAAGCCCAAGATTTTTTTGCACTATGCTAAAAATATGCATTCTGGAATCCACTATGCCTCAAGAAATTCGATATCGTTTCTAAGGAAAACAAAGTTACATAAATACTTGAATTAGCTAAGTTGCAAGATACAACGTAGCAAGATTTCGTGGAGTTTTTAAGGGTATGCAACTTTTTTCTATGTCATTTATTTTGATAGAAGAGGGAATTTTCGCATTGAACTTGTTAGTATACATGAAGAATCTGTGCAGGGGCAGGGGTAGTTCAGCTTGAGGGCAAGGAAAAATCTGTCCCCAAACAATGTGTTTTTTCTCTCTGCCCCCAGGAAAAATCTCCTATCTCTACAAAAGGAGGGAGCGAGGCATAGAAGTTTCACACTTGCAATTATGTCTAATCTGAGTTCTTGGTTATTCTACATTCTCCTTGTTGATCTATGTTCCTTTTCCTAGATAATGCATGAGTTCATTTGTGGAAAAAATAAATAAATAATAGTTCACGATCCACAAAATAATGGTTTCAGAGATCTAAGCCACAAGATTATAGTAGTTAATGGAGTTCACTAACTTTTCAGTCACATGATTGCATTGCTTTTACTAGTCCACCATATTGTTCTTTATTCACTAATGGTAGGTGTCACTTACTCCATGGTTGATATCTGAAATTATCAGCAACACATTACCTGTCAAAGGACTTTTTTCTGATAACCAGGATAAGAACCTGGGTTTGTGTCACACAAAGGGTCCTTATGGCTTGAATTAACAATACTCAAATAAAGGGTACCTAAAAAAGAGCTCCAAAAATAGAAGGCTTCCAGGGTGACAGGGCGTCAGATTTTAACTGGCCTCTGTTGTCTAATGACACATGAGAACACTAAACATAAGAAACATATAACAATGTGTGTCATTGGCAGCAAATCAAGAGGACAGCTAATTGCAAGCTTTCTATGATTCAGTTCAGACCATCTGTTTGTGTTTTTTTTTTTAATGGCATTACCATATAACCACCCGGTTTTGTGACTTCTTGGTATTATCTTCGGAGAAAGATTGTAAACATAGAAGTTAGTGCAACAACTAATATGAAGGAGACTTGTCTATGTGCTACTTCGTAAAGATGGAAAAGAATGAGTCAGCTATTGCTAAAAGTCAAGAAAATGACAAACTCTCAACAGGAAAATTCTGATAATAAATCACATGCCCAACTACAACCACTGATTGCTGGGTCAAAGTCCAAGAACATGCCTCCTCTGAGTGAGATGATAAAAACCCACAAATAATTTTCATAAATATAATGTATCATTTAACTTGTGCAGGTCCATTTTCCAGGTAGAGCACATTATAATACTGAACTAGAATTAAAAAGAATGATTATGGGTTGCAGTTGAACAAATCAAATGGGGTGGCTAAGAAGTCACTCTAATGCTTTGGTCATTCACATCTTGGGCTACAAAGAGAATACAACAAACAATAACAGGAACACTTCATTATTTCTTGTGAGGGAATGAGGTTGGGAGCCAAATGAATCTGAACAAGAAATCTGTTAGGTGAGAGTTTCATCCAATGGCCATCATCATCTTGACAAATTCATCATAGTTAACTTGACCATCTCCATCCAAATCTGCTTCTTTAATCATCTGCTCCACTTCCTCATCGGTTAGTTTTTCACCCAGATTGATCATTACGTGTCTCAACTACACAGCACAGAATGGTTTCAATATGTGAGTACACGTGTGTGTCTTTGTGTACGTATAGAAATGAATAATACGTAAGAGAGAGAAAGAGGGAGAGAGAGAAGCAAGATTCTGTTCTGCACTCAAATGTCAAAACTACGAGGCCTTTTCCAATCAAATAGCTACTAGTATTCATTGCTTGCGGAAAGGTACAAAGTACAGTCCTAGATGTGCATATAAATTAGAGTATTGTTAAATGATTTCTTTTTTCTTTTTAATACACGCCTCTTGCACTACTGTAAGATTATGGGATTTGCACGTACTACCTTAAATTATTAAAATAATATATTACTAATCTATTTATGATATTTACTAAACAAGTTATAATTTTTTTATATTTTACAAAAAAATTAACTTTTATATAAAAGAATATGTAACCTTTTTTTTTTCTCTTTCATAAACAATTTAACTTAAAATTTTCATACGCACAAATTATAAACTTTTACAGTTATAGAATAGTCAGAGTTATCTATTTTACAAAGAAACAATAATTTATACAAAGTATCAAAGATTAATACATTTTTTAAAAAATATTATAAGCACGCATCCCTTAAAAAGAGTGTATATGCTTAAATTTCCTCTGTTAATTATCCCAACCAAAAAACAAAGACATTATATTATAAAATTAATTCAACATAAAAAAAACAGTGAAAACCCATGAATAGCGATAATTGAACTGGAATTTATTAAGAAAAAAAATATAGTACCTATATCATGTCGCCTAAAAACTAAATGTACCATTAATTATAGTGTATGTTTGGCATACAATTTTATATACAAAATTTATTTATAAAAATTTATTGTTCATTTTTATGCCGTACCAAACTTAGGGCAAGAGCTCCTCTAGAGTCGTAAACTAGTTTGCAACATCTTGGCCCTACCTGCTTTGTTCACGTTTGAAGAAACTCTCACTTTGTCAAATTTGTCAGAAACAGAAAGTCTAATGAATATTAGAATTGACATTGGCGTCAAAGAAATAAAATTAAAGACAAAAAAAAAAAAAAACGAACAGAAAGGAATAAAATTTATACCTCACTCGCTGATATATAACCATTTTGATCTTTGTCAAAAACCTTGAAAGCCTCTTTAAGATCCTCCTCTACATCAGTTTCCTAAAGGAGAAAGAACACAGAACTGAACTTAGTCTATAGATATTGTGTATATAATAAGATTGAGAGGTATATGAAGCACTGGCAACACATGCAATATTGATGAATTAGAACTTAACATATTATTTACTGACAAACAATGGAAGATAGAGCAAAATTTACTTTCATTTTCTTGGCCATTAGGTTCAAGAACTCAACAAATTCTATGGTTCCATTGCCATCTGCATCGACTTCTTTTATCATATCTTGGAGCTCTTCTTCTGTGGGGTTCTGATCCAATGACCGAATGACCGTGGCCAGTTCTTCCACAGTAATGCACCCTATTCAAGATTCAAGAAGATGCTAAGCACACAATTTACAAATAACCACTATGTATATCTATGATGAGAGATGACAATTCTATCAATCTAAGCATTGTATTTCTGAAGCGATTGAAGAAAAGGACATTTGGCACAATCACAGAAGAATTCAACCAAAAAACAGAGACCCATTTTGTGAAAATCTTAGATATTGGAAAGAAGAAGAAAGCTTGCTCACCATCCCCATCTTTGTCAAACAAGCAAAAGGCTTCTCTGATCTCAACAATCTGTTCTTCACTCAGAACATCTGCCATGGTGCACACTTGTCCTTCAAAGAAAAGAGATAGAGACACAGAGAGACAGCAAGGGAGAGAGTCAGAGATAGAGAGAGAGAAATGTGTTGAGTATAGCTCAATCTTAGCTGGGCTATATGTAGAACTTCAATGCGGGCAAGTGTAGCAAGATTTCTTTTTGAATTTTAATTTAAATTTTGAAGAGTCAAACGAAGCTTATGACTGTATTTGGTGTGATAGCTGTGGCTTTATTATGGAAAAAGAATCAGATTGCAACCCTTGATCTCTATCCAAAATGCATTGGGGTGGGGGTGGGGCATGCAGATTTAAATGGTTTTCATGTTTCTTTAATAGTTAAATTTGAATAATATAATGGGGAGAAATTTTGGACAGCTGGAAGGGTTTGAAGTTTAGGGGACAAAAGGCATTAATTCAAAGGGGCAAGAGAGAAGAGGAGGGTATGGAGCATGGACTTTGTGGACTAAGGGGGGGTGTGTTGAGTCCTCTGTTTTCACCATTTTCAAATTTCAAACACACACCCACTGACCAACCCCAAAGACCACGCTCTGGTTTGCTATGTTGCACGAGATGAGACCCAGATTATTAGAGGACTTGGAAATGCAGTTTCTTTTCTTGAAGCTCTGATATGCATTTGATAATAATATGTGGATGTGTGATACATCACTGTCAACGCGTTTCGAGAATGACAAAATACGCGTTGTGTTGTACTTTCCGAAGAAAAAAAATGGCATGTACTTGTGGGGAATGTATTCCCATTGGAAGGGGTCAATACTCGAGACTCAAGAACAAGAATGAAGAACCCTTGCTCTGCCTTTGCCTTTGTTTTATTATTCATTCCCGTCCTCCTTTACCTCCCTCACTCCTCTCTCTATGTTTCAGCAAAGAGGCCATTTCTAAATTTGGATTTGATTTTGATTTTTTATATGTATAAAGTATATTTTTACTATCGTCTAATCATATATTATTATATTATCAAAATTATTTGACTTCTAGTTAATTATTATTACTATGATCAAATTATTTTAATAATTTAATAATATATAATTAAATAATAATATAAAATTTTTTATAACAATAAAGAATCAAAATTAAAGTCAATCTATAAATTTCAAAGACGGGTGGTGGCTGTGAAAATTCCAATGTTTTAGACCTAGTCCACGTGAGAACATTTCTTGCATAATTATGAGAAAATATACAACCTAATACTTGCTTTCACGTTAATCTTCAAAACAATGGAAAAGTAATTTCAGTCAACTTGCATCCCTTCCCATTCTATTAAACTCCATGATTAATCATACCATTTCATCATCCACCAAACTTCTGAACATAATCTTATGAACGCTTTTTTAAGTAATCCAATTTATGAGATGAAAAAGTAATGACATGTGTTTAAAGTGAAAGCAAAGATATTTCCCTTGAGTAGCTCCCAATTTGGAGAGGGAACAAAAGTGAGAATTTGAAGAGGGGAACGATGAGGAGTGGTTCCCCTCATTATGATTAAGGGAATTGTTTCCCTCCTCATAATTCCTTCTTGCATTCCACTCATTACTCAATCAAACATATTCTTAATTCTCTACATTTCTCTCACTTCTTGTGTGAGAGGGTTATTTAGGAAAAAAAAAACGCAATTGATTAAATCATTTTTAAGCAAATAATTATAAAGTTGCCATAAGGTCTACAGAATGGGTTTTTATTTTAAAGTTGCCGTGATCTTATTTTTCAAAAATTCAGGAAAAATAGATGTGACTCCACCCACCTAACTCTGACCAAAGAGCACATCTACAGAAATGTTAGGCGCTCTAGTTTGCCGAGTCCATTAAGCATATCCCTATGTAACCTTCGACTTTACCATTAAACGTCATCTTTACACTTCAAATCATAAGTTATTTTTCCAATATATATTGTTATACAACAATTATAACATACTCACATAGACATACCAAACAAAATATGAAAATAAAAGATTCCATTTCATTCTTTCCATTATTATTCTTATTTATATTCTCATTTCATAAAAAATCAGCCCATCCTAAAAAATGATTGACGTTTCGAATCGGTTTGGATCAAGCCAATTAATCTTAAAATATTTTTCTGGTATGGACCATGTTTTCTTATATCATAAAATTAAGTCTAAAAATTTGATTGACCCAAAATCAAACTAGGACGTGCTTGTTCGACTTAAAAAACTTCTTGGACAAGGTTGTGTTTTTTAAGATTTGAAAAAATTTATCCAACCCAAAAAACTTTATTTGCCTAAATCTGAGTCGAGTCATGCATAGTTAGCATGAAAAATCATTTATAGGCTATGTGTGTATTTAAATTAATTTATTTTATTATTAAAATAATTTATAATTAAAATATTATTAAAATAATTTTAAAATAATTTTTTTTCTAAAATTAATCATTTGCCAAATATGCACTAGGTTTTATTTTTTAAGATGTAAAATTTCAACTTAGACAAACATGACCTAGTATAAAATATAAGTTCGTATCCGGGTCAGATCAAGTTTCTTTAGTCCAAATAACTTTTTATTTCAATCTTGTTTTCTTATGATAAAAAAATTGACTCTGCTCTATTTGAAAAGTTTGATCGATGATGGACTAACAAAGATTTAATTATTTATAAAGATAGGTTCTTTCTACTAATGTCCATGCCTAAAGATTAAGGGATAGCTTTCCAAAGAAGAGAGAAATCCATTAATGCAAATATAAGTAGACATTGTTAAAACAACGTTCTATTATGTTTGAGATATCAGGCACATAATTTTCACGATTTAAGCAATAATTTTAGAGCTAACCCCAAATTTATATGGCGACCAACATAAATAGATTAGTTTGCAGGTAAAGTTTAAATTGAAAGATCAGGTGAGGAAATTCAAAATATAGTAATATATTTTTTTAAGGATAAAATCAACATTGCAAGTACGTACTTTAGAACTTTGTGTTTCACTTTACACCTTCTTAATTCTTGAATCCATTTATTCATTAAACTCTTTATCAAGAAAATTAACATAACTTTTCTGGAATTTCTTTTAATAAAAAGGAGACATTGTCAAAGTTAAATAAGGTTTTTCCTCTTGTCAAATTTGAATGGTGTTATTTTTATACTCTTAACTTGTACAACTCTTTATATTATTTTCAAGTCTTAATTATTTGAAATGTTCTTTCTAAAAATGATCTAAATTGTTGTCATTAAAGTGCATATTTAGATTAAAGTTTACAAATTTAATTTAGAATGAATTTAATTTTAAAAATTTAAGTTTGAGTAAAGTAATTTATATTTAAAAAAAATCACATTTAATTTAAAAATAATAAATAATTATTTCAATTCAAATCAAATTTTAAGACATATTTAAAAAATAATACAAATATCAAAATAAATAAAATAAAGAACAAATAAAAAATCGTTTGAATAGCTAAAAATTGTTTGCTTTGGACAAACACCCACCGAAACACAAAATCATTGATTGTGTCAAACTTGCCCCTATGAATTGTTATGTGAGAGGTAATTGACGCACCTATAATAACGCACAGGACACGGACTCGAGTCAAGACAAGTGACATTAATGTGACATTAATATGCTTGGCTGTCCACACGGTTTTCTTTACGGTTCGAAGGTCAAGCATACATGGTACGTATACTCCTCTTCGATTATTTTAATTATCAGTTCACCTGTTTCTGATTTTTGGTGAGCATTGATTTATGTAAACCCAACAGATTCAGTCTTCATCTGCATAACTACTCACCAATCGATCAGATTCATCCATCATGATTCTCATGGCAGTTTCGCAGATTTAATAAAACAAAAGCCACCCATCTGTTCTGCAGATTCAACCGAAGATAATGATGTTCCATTAATTCATGATGAAAACTTAGTTAAAATCTTCTGTGGATTTCTCTTAGTTAAAAGTATTTTTCCTTTGTTGATAGTATTTTATTGGAGAACATGAAACGTACTTACTCTGTCTTTCCTTAGTTACAGTACGAAGGGGTTCAGATTTTATACCTTGAAAGGGACTGTCTTTTCTTAGTTTTAAGCTTCCCCTGGTTTCTTTAGTTTGATTCAGTAGGATTTCATGGCACATAGGTTCTCTAGAGTCGTGTTACTTTGTTTTTTTAATATCAGTTAGAAGTTTTTTTTTTTTGTGATAAACAACGGGGCTAAGAAGCCCAACTACACAACTACAAGCCTATCAAAAGCAACAACTCTAGCATCTGTTAGAAACTGATTTGAGAGAAAACTTGGGAGACTACGAACAACATAATAACCCATGGGAAGACTGTGGCCATGCCTTGCAAGAAAGTCTGCACAAAAATTCCCCTCCCTGAACACATGTTGGAACACCACCTCTGAGCAAAGCGAAATCAATTCCTGAATTCTAGCCACCAAAGGAGCACACGGCTCCCAAGCCTCAGATCCCTCTCGAACAAAGATAATGGCGGCACTTGAATCAGCTTGAACAATCAACCTCCTCAGACCAAGATCCAGAGCAGTTTTCATACCATAATAATAACCCCACAGTTCTGCAACCATAATTGAGCAATGGCCTAAATTGACCATATAAGCTGATATGAAACGCCCACTATCATTCCTTAGAATCCCACCACAAGCTGCGTTCTGTTGACTTGCAAAAACAGAACCACTATTTTTGCGTTCAATCCTTCATAAAGAGCCGTTTCTCTCCCTAGTCATAACAAAGACCCACTAGTTCAATATTAAAAGTTTTTCTTTTTGACGCGAAGTTTTTCCCTTTTTTAGGGATTGAAGTCATTGCCTTTTTACTCAAATGTTGAATAAGCTTTTAAAAAAATATTTTTTTTATATATCTTATTTTAATAAATTTTTTTTAAAAAAATAATTTTATATTTTAAATATAATATTTAAGAAGTACTTTTAGATAATAATAAAATTTTAAATTTATTTGAATAACAAAAAATAGAAGCATTTAATGTATATCAAAATTATTAAAAAATATATCTAAATGCAAGATATACTAAGTTATAATATGTAAAATATAATTAAATGGGCTAACATAATTGGGACGGTAAAATTTTTAAGTATGTCATGGTAATAGCGTCATGGAAAATAAAATATAAGATAATAATAATATGTCTAATTTCATATCCAAAGACTTAACAATATGCTACTAATGTTGTTCTATTTTACTTTTTTTAAGTGGTATAGTCATTGAAATCAGAATTCAATTTAAGATATTAGGGCACAATAACTTAAAGTTATATTGTTTAAAATGTAATTCATAAAATTACCTAGGAAAGTTTATGTAAATAAAGTTTAAAAGAACGAAAAAGAGATGATATAAAATGTAATTTTTAATAAAGATAAAGGATGTTTTTGTCATAAAATTACATTAAAAACTACTTTTTCTTTTACTTTTTTTAAAAGTTAGAGATCATTAACTTTTAAAGTAAAACATAAATTAACTTTTTTTTTAACTTTTACTTTTTTAAAAGTTACATCTAAACATATTTAAAAATGCATTAAAACACCTTTTTTTAGAATTTTTTTAAAAAAAGTACTTTTTCTAAAAAAAAATAGTATCCAAACGGACTCTTTATCATTTTAGTTATGTTTAAGCAGTAATTTAATTAAAAGTGAAGATAGTGTATTTTAATTAATCATTAGTGAACGAAAACTTTAATTATCCTTTTCTCTCTTTTTGTTTAAATTTTAAAATAAAATATTGATTAACTCACATTATAATTACTATTTTACAAAGTACTCATACAAGCAAGTTAAAATAAATAATTAATTCTTTTAATTTTACCTAATTTGAATTTTGATTTTTCTAATTTTTTATGTTAATTTTTATAATTTCACTCATTTAAATTTTGGTCCCTGTTAAAATATGAGTTATTATATTGTTCACTAATTTAGATTTTAATGCCTATACATTCTATTCATTAAGATATTAATTGTTATTTTTTATGAAAAATTGATTTTTATAATTTTTAATTATTAAGATAAATAAGAAAAATTATAAGGACCAATATCTAAAAAAAATTATAGCAACCAAAATCTAAATTAGATAAAATTAAAAGGACTGATTGTTTATTTTAACAAAAAAAAAAGTGATATCTATGTTTTAATTGAATATGTATCTTTTCTATACTGAAAAAGTTGAAATATTAATTTTGCAATTGGGGAAAATAAATTAATATATGTTTCTCGAGTATAAAGGAAAATCAAAAGGCCAGACTAGAATTTTTCAATTTACGTAGGTTTTGTTTGTAAGAAAGAAATTTAAAATATCTTATCTCAAGTGAGGAAAAAGAACATATTTGAAATAACGACGGTGTCTATGTATAACAAGAATAATAACATATCTCCCTCACAAGAACGGTGCTCTTAATTAATTTAGCGTGATATCTCACAATAAACATTGCATGCTGTTCTAAGTGCAAAAATTATCAAAATTACACTAATAATAATGATTAAAGGTATGTGTGATTGGATTCTGGCCAAACGGGTGTTTCAGATAAGTGAAAAAAAAAATTTTGCTTCCTAATGATAGAATTGCATTGAGAGGCCTGAAACCAACGTTTGTGTTGGCAAAAATCCTAAAACAAATGAGCAATAAAAAGACCTTGCTTCACTCTGAAGATAGCAATAGGCAAAGGTTAATTTGTGCTTTTCTCCATTGAACAGTTCTTGTTAAGGGAAAATAAATATTGAGGATAGAAAAAAAGGAAAATCACCAAAAACTCATTAGCTAAAATAATCATATTTGAATTAGTCATAGTTACACTGCCTTGTCCATTGGAACAAAGAAAGCAAAAGAAGCACATAATATTTTGCTGATTGGTCCCAAAATGGCTCATGAATAATGAGGCAGCCGGCACACATTCTATATCTCTCTACCAAAGCAAGAATGGCATCTACAAATTAAACTTGGCATATCTGCTGCAGGCATAGCAGCTCCTCCAACAGAACAACTGAAGCTAGCTAGTGGCACAAAGCTAAGCTAATGGTTTTGAAGCAAGAATGTCATTCTGAAGCAACTCTTCCCTAACGTATTGGCAAGATGTACAGGTGCAAAATTTGACCATCTTAGTACCCCAGTTTCTACCTCCAATGTTAGATGGGCATGCCCTTTGGAACAATTTGGTCCTTGATCCACATGTAAATTGGCACTAGTACGATGTAAGTGGCTGCAATTGCACCTAGAATGAACCGAGAAAGAAACACAAACAGATTTACAGGCTTCTTTACATCCTCTAACTTAGGACCAAGCTGCATACATATATGTGCATACTTTAAATATTGTACTAAAATTTAAACTGGGAAAATAATCTTTCGAACAGAGTATCTATACTTCTCAGTGAACATTGATTTATAGTCTCCATTATATATAACAACATAGAGTAGATATGGTGGGTTCAAGGACTTGTTGATGGCTTAAAAAAAGGACCTGAAGGGAAGAACGAACCGGTTCCGAACATTGAAGCCACCAATGGCTACTTTCTGATTGTGGCCTCCCAAAGAAAATGTATCTTGCTACTAAAATTGCTAGAAAGCTAAATCATTAGCCACCTATAACTAAAATACATAAGTCAGTGCTTCTCAACGTTACTCAAAGCATCAGCACATTGGCTGCATAATATTCATTGAGATTATCAAATTGACTCCCTTGTTCATTACTATTCAGAACTGTAAAAGCATAGGTTGCTTTCTTTGTTAATTGTCTTTTTCTACTAGTCCAAATTTAGACACAATGTCTTCCCTATCAATTGTTACATTTATAAGAGAATACAGAAGGTAAGTGCAGAAGCAGCAGTGATGCACAACAGAGGTTTAACATAAAAGAACAATCGTTGATCATTTAGCTGACTTCACACATGAATAACTGAGACATGCACATCCATCATGTGTGAAAGTTTATATCCAGGAACTCTTTTGGTTCCTCTGCTCCATCCAAAGGATATTAACATTCAAAACACCCAGTCCAACTAAAAGGAAGCATTGTTCTGGTTAAGGCAAAAGCAAGCAACTTCTGAACAAACATATCTGAACTGTGGAATGGGGCAGGCAACTATTAATAAAAACCTATAGGCCTAGAGCAAGCCAATTCTTTTCAAGAAAGTTTTAACTCCTTAAGGAACATCTTCAAAAACAGTCCAATTCCCAAATCAACAATACACTGAATGATTGAATCCATTATAAGATAACCATGAATTTGTTAGATATATATTAACAATTCTTCCGTGTCAATGAACGAAAGGTTAATCCTACTGTGCAGCACAATATCATCACATGTTCACTACATGGGTCACACAGCTTGAGCATAATGATTATGTATCTGTTTTTGACAAAAACCAAATCAGAAGCCTTCCATGACCATGAGTAATGCTCGATGAATTTGAAGATCAAAAGGAAACGAATGAAAATAAATTACCTTCAGGGGAGAGTCCCCAGATAAAGGCTTCACACCTGTCACAGAGCAACCCATGATCAGACCATGCCGCCTTACACCACGATACCATTTTGGACCCATCCTTTTCAGCTTAATATCTTCGAAACCAGCTTTCTTAAACCACTCAATATACTCTTCCTCCTTGGGGACGAGCATCCACACGTCTGCAAAGAATCGAGACAGCCAAAAAGTTGGGTATACAGGACCAATAAGACATGCTTTGCCTCCTATTTTCAGCACTCTGTATGCTTCCTTAATGCCACGCTGTGGTTCCGGCCAGTATTCAATACTGAAGAACACAATCATAAGTCATAACAATACATTAGGGGAGAGACTAGAGAGCTATGCAGGAAACATAGATAACACTAGCCATGTTGTGAAAGATGCTACCTTGTCATCATGAAGACTAATTTTTCTACTTTTTTTTTTGGCTAATGATCATCAAGACTAAGATTTACTTATGGTTTCACTTACTCATAACCCCAATGGGCATCCAGCTATCCTATCATATGCGACATAAGAACTACATCTCAATTTAAATGCTAAATATACATTAATTAACCAACCAACATGCCTTAAAGTTGATGTCCAAACTCCAAAAACCCTTATCAGAGGACTCATAGCCTTAGCTTAAACAGTCAATTTAACATTAAGACAAATTACCTGAGCCTAACATCTTAATTTCAGATTTGCAGTACAGAAAGACACAAAGCCCTTCAAAAGGAAACATTGCAAGAGATATTATTATTATTACCTTCCAGCAGAAACATATCAATCGGCATAATCAGTTGGAAAAGGAAGATCTTCTGCATCGCCTTCAATTATCTTGCATTCTTTCAAGGGTTCCTTCTGCTTAGCCTTGGCCAGCTGGTGAGGGGACTGGTCAAGAATAGTAACAATTTTAGCATCCACATGCTTCACTATACCAAGAGTGGTGAACCCAGTTCCTCCCCCAACATCCACCACTCTCATATTACGATCATAGAGATCCGCAGGCTCCGGTGCCTCGTCTCTCATGTCTTCAGTCCAGTGCCCAGGGTTTATGACATGATCATATACAATAGACAGAAACCTGTAGAACCAAAATGCCTCCTTTTTGTGTTGGATGAATCTAGGCTGAGAAGCACGCCTAGAGGATGAGATGCTGCATCTAGGTGTTAAGTTTCTGGCCTTGTATATGTTACCATAAGACAGTACACCCTTCTTGAAGAAGCACCTCTTGTGAAAATTTAGACCCGCTGAGCCCAACCCAGATGGAGCTATGCCACTAACGAGCTTTGGATTTTCAGCTCCATTGAGCATTAAGGATGCCATGGACTGATAGCAGTGAGAAAAAGTTGCAGAAAACTAAAACTTTTTAAAGGAATGGCACATTTTGGATTGAACATGGAATTAGAAGTAAAACGGACACCAACTTGTGATAGTTTATGTCACAAAAACAAGACAGGGATCCAGTGGAATTGGGAAAGAGACTTGGAAAATGGTAAAGGGGTCATTAAGGATTATGGCGTGAGAGATGAAGACAGAGGACTTGGCGCTGCCACGCTGAACAAGTGCATATGCACCACATATGTTAGCGCAGATCAGTTATTCCTGGCGCTAGTTGATGCTTCTCTCATTGAGCCGTTGCCATCTGATGAAAGGAAATTTTGTCACTACCACTGATTTGAGATGTTTGTTGATTCTGTAAAAAAAAATTAACTTTTTTTTTTTGTGTAATAAACTAACAATAAAATGACGACTGCATTTCGGAACTTTTTGTTACCGAGAATCAGTGTTAAAGATAAACATTTATTGAAAAAAAAAACACACTCACACATTAATCAGTCAAGTAGCTAATAAAATAGTTAATGGTTCACTATCTTACAATAGAAATTAGGAGAAATTCTTAGTTAGGTAATACTTAATTTAGACATTTTATTTAATAATTAATATATATTATTAATTTTTTTTAAAATGATATATTTTTATAACATGACTCAACAACTTTTATATATGTTAATTATTGAATAGAGTGCTTAAAAAAAATAATACTTACTAAAAAATTTATCTTAAAACTAATTCCTAAACCTGTGCATTAGCACAGGTTGGCATCAAATTATTAACAATTTTTATTTTCAAATAACATTAGCAAACTAAAAAAATATTCATGTGACATTTTTAGAAAATTGACCGTAAATGAGTAATGTTATATCATCTTAAAATATTTTTTTAATAATTCTTATATTATTTAATAAAATAAATATTAAATAAAAAATTAAAATATTTAATATCATAAAAATATTTAATATTTTTTTTATTTAATAATTAAAAAAATTATTAAAAAAATGAGTTAAGGGAATTCTGTTTTACTTGAAGTTCTAACTGGAATTGTGGGAGAGAGAATACTCACTTTATTACTAAACGAGTGAGTGCTAAATCAAAGATGAAATGACCTCTTTCTTTATAAGTTGATTCAATGATCTTCTTTTACAATAAAAATTAATTTATTACAAGTACTAAAAAGTAAACATTCCCAACGTCACTGTATCAAAACTAATTTAATTTTTATAATTATAAAAAAGGTTAAAGACATAGTATGAGAAAGAAGAAAGTAAGCTAAATTACAAACAAAACCACCCAACTAGAATCCAACTTAAATTTTTTATTTACAAAATGTTGGATGGACAAAAATTGCGTAAAAAGGAAGCACAACTTTTATAGTCTTTAAATCTTATATGAGTTTGTGCAAAATAAAAATGTTAATATGAATATACATAAATCTAAAAACAAATTTAATATTACAAAATGTGTTGTGGCATTTTGTGTGATATCTCTCTCTATCCCCTTCTATTTTTTATCTTCTAAAATTTTTTAGAATGAACGTTCCTTGAATTAAACCCACCGCTCCCCCCCCCCCAAAAAAAAAAAAAAATCTGATCAGCGCTTCCTTTAATAACAAAGAATCGAGAGCTATACACTTGGTAGTGGGAGTCAAATTGAAAGCTTCTGTAAAGATCATTTTCAATGTTTAAGCATTTAATTGTAAAAACCTCAAATTTAAACGTTTAGGGAGTAAACCAAAAACAGTACTTTTCTTTAGAGAAAAAAGAAAAGAACATACATAAAGCTCATTGCAACCGAGGAAAAAAAGTACATTAGCAAACACCAACAAAGGTTACATAAAAATAAGCTTGAGAATAAGTGTAGTTATATTACTAATTTTGCTCTAATTGACTTACAACAGGAGTTTAATTTCCATTCATTCCTGACACTTACAGAAGAGCTTCATATGATCATACAGGTCAGAGTATTACTATCCTCAGAATACTGTAAAATTCGTATATTTTTGCAAGTAAACAGGAGGAGGGGAAGGGGGATTAAGGTTCCTGTATTTCAGATGGTTTCGGAACTTCCCTGAGCTGGATTGAGTTTTCATAGCAGTGAAAGAAACCATAATGAGGGAATCTCTCATACCAAGTATCTTGCTGTACATGTGTGTCCCAGTGCTCCCCGCTGCTGCTCTTCCCATACTTGTGAACCCATCCAGAACCATTGTGTTTCTCACCCCAAGTTCGGCTCCAGCGCTCTCCATGTTTACCTTCCCACCAGGTCTCCCCCTGCTTGACACCGTGACCATTTAGATCAAAATTTTCATCCCATTTGTCACCCCATTTCTCCCATCCACCACCCTCTGAGCGCTCAGCCCATTTATCGGTGTATTTCATGCTGCCACCAGTCCCGTCATATGTTTCACCCCACCTAGCAAAGGCACAGCACACTTAGTACCAGAGGGACAAAAACATGGAACATAAAGATGAAAAAATATCATCAAGGGAAAAGAAAAAGTTATCACTCATTCTCGTTGCTTAAGAAAGTGAAAGTTTCATTGGCTTGTATGTGAAGCATTTGCAATTTCTTCTTAGTAGCGCCATTTGTATTCTTCAAAATCTTGGGGCAGGTTTAGGGGCAGAGGGAATATAAACTTATCCAATGAAAATGGAAAGCAAAGTGGAGGGTTGGAATTCTCAACACGACGTAAGGAACAGCTCAGTAATAATTACTGTGCAGAATTAATACAAGCAAAGAATCAAGGTTGCTCATATTACAGCCTTTCACCTATCTATCTTAAGAGAAAATCAAGCATCAAGAATAAACAAACATATAAATTGAGTTCAAAATAGTAGTCTATTTCATAATGTTAGAAAGATCACTAAACATCTAAAAAAGAATGATGACTAAATACTTTGGAAAGAGGATCAGAGCTCAAATTCTAAACTAACTCTAGACGTTACCTTTCATGCCAAACATGAGCATGCCCAGCTTCAAGAGGTGTGTTTGGGTCAATACTGCACCACTTGTGTGCCCATTTCTCTGCTTGACCAGCGGCATTGTAGTGTTCCCACCATTTTTCCTGCCACTCATCACCTTTACCATTCCTTCCCCACTTGTCTGCAGTTTTCTCAATATGCATGAGCCCATTTTCCTGCAAGTGAAATTCATACTCAGTATGCAATGAATTAGTATTCAACATCACGCAGTGACTTAGATAATAGTTACTGAAAAATGAGCTACCAAATAAATCAAAGAAAATCCAAAGAAAAGCCAGAGAAAAAAACAATATAAGATGGTAACTTGAAATCCAATTTTAGGCATACTGTGTCAGAATTTGATCAAAAAAAAAAATCATTTAAAGCAGCACAAATTCATGTGCTACAATCAAACGTTTGGTCAGGAAAGCACAAATTCAGAGTGGGCAATAATTCCTTCATGAACAAAATCCAGAGATCAATTTGTTATTCATTTTTCATGATTATTAACTTGCCATATATATGGAAAGCATGGCAAACTCATCAACAGTCAAACCCATTGTAATATGACACATCATATGGTTATAGCAAAATCAATAACACTACGTTTACAATACAATAACCTTTTTACACATTTTTTAATCTTTCAAATTAAGAAGTACGGTGATTCTAAATGCTATTGTTAGGTATAAGAATGGTCATAATTGAGATGTAAATACATTTTCTTTTTTATTTATTTATTAAAATAAAAGTATTTGTCATCCTAGAGTCTATAGGTCAGATCTACAAGTGCTGAGACTACTGGTACAGCTAATACATTAATAATTGGTAGGGAATACTTGAGACCAATTATATATAATAGCTTCAAAAACAACTGCCCAATTGCACACCAGAACAAATGTGTTACTGAGGATGGTAACACTGACTATTAGAAATTCGCCAATCCAATTTCAGCAAACTATATGACTCGTGATGGTAAGAAAGGCATTTAACTGCAAGTTAAATATATCAAATTTTGCTAACCTGACGCATGGATTCTCTCCAAAATTCACGCCAAACATTTCCAACTGCATTGCGTCCTGATTTCTCAGAACCAAGTTCCTTATAGCCAAACTCATCAGCAGCTTCCCAGAACTTCTCTTGCCACTCAAGAGTTTTGTCAGCACTTACACCTCTGGTCATTGTCCATCTGCAAATTACACCATCAGGTCTTCGCTCGATTCCTGTCTCCTTCCACCATCTGGATCCATCTGGATTCACTCCAATAGGTGATGATTCAATGACCTGATTAAGGGCATGAGCTGCTTCTGCTGCATGGCCAGAAGACAATGCACCACGTCTCTGTTCCTCTTCCAAGGAAGGTGGCTCTAGATTGTACGAGGAGGTTTCCATTTTTTCAACCTCTAATAATGACTGAAAGGGTGGAAGAGCAGGACTATGTTTGCTTTGAGAAAGTAAACTTTCAAATGGAATTGACAGAAATTGCAGCGATCGTTCCTTCTCCACAATAGGGCTGGGTAAGGTTGAATAAACTGAAGACTTGGTATCCATCTGCAAGCCACTGGGATCATCTGGAGGAACATCACTATCCAGTTGTGGTGTCCAGGACCAAAAATCAGGGCCTGGGATTCCATTTCTTTGAGTTTCTGATTGTGGCACAAAAATACTCCCAGTCTGCATTCCTGATTATATTAAATTATCAAAAATGAATTAAACAATACTGGGTCATGTAAGAAATTACTATTACACACAAGTGAAATGTGTTGTCAAAAGAAATTGACAGATAGGTCTGCTACTAAGATCTTTGACATACAACAATTATTTAGAAAGAAAACAAAATATACATTCCATTTCTTTGCTAATTAAATTTACATAAACTCAGTAATACCATCTTCACAAAGAAATTTACAAACCATAAAACCTTGTCAAAGACAGCTTGAATTTGATAGAAAAAGTTAAATTAAAATGCCAGCTAAAATTAATCACAAAAAATAAATAAATAAATAACACTATCGCTTTTCTTTTCTTTTTTGTTTTTGATTCTTCTTGTTTTTCCGTTCTTCATTATCAAAAGAAAGTGCCAGCATCACTTTTCTTTCGTTTTCAAATTTGTGCTACCTGTCCACTCCACTTGTGTACTTTCCAAACAAAGCAAAATTGCATTACCCCTATAACTACTGATTACTGGTCTTGCAATGTTCATTAACCAAGATCATTTGCAAATTGAAACCCAGAATGAAAACCCTAAAAGAAAGTACACTTTAAGCATCAATCCAAAGCACAAGAATTCAAAGACAAAGATTGCAAGGAAACAAATAATGCCGAAACCCAGTTACCATCTTGACGATTCCCTATTGCTTCACCACTCCCGCCGTCCAAATTGCCGCCGTCAGAAGCACCCGGCTGGGGCTCGGGCTTCGATCCATTACCATCATGAAGAATTGCCCGCGCCGCCGCGATGGCCGCGGCAGCCCGGTCAATGACCTGCATTCGCTGAATCCTGTCCCTTTCCTCGCTGGAAACTTGCAGAATCTTCTGGAACTCTTGGGTCTTCTTCTCCAATTCCTCCACACTGGCCTTGCCATCATAGCCAGCGGCATTGTCAACAATTCTATTAAATTCATCGGTCTTTCTCTCCCTTTCCACCGCCTTCTTCCACATGTCGAGGTAGGAGTCGTCTCTGGCGTCGGAAACCTTCGCTCTGAGGGTGAGGCCTCCTCTGTTTCTGAGCTTGTTGCGTGCCATTCGCGGTGGCTGTTGGTGGTGTTGGTCTTGCGGAACAAGAAGGAAAGGGTGGTTGAATTCGGGTGGAGTAAGGAGCAGAGAGCGAGAAAGTGCCCCTGCAGCACAAGTTCCAAGATGGGTCGCCATTCATGGAGGGTTGAGAAGGTACAGAGAGAGAGCTATGAGAGCTTGAGAGTGTGTTGGAAATGGCGGTGGATTGCCTCCAAGTATTTATACCGTGTCTGCAGAAAAGGAAGGGGTAAAAAGGTCAATGGCAATTTGTAAATAAGGGGTAGTCGTGAGGGTTATTTGATAACATTCTTTTTGAAAAGAGCGAGGGACATTTTCGTGTTACCGAAGGGAGGTAGCGGGGCCTCAATTATTTTCCACTTTTAACGGTTTTAACTGTTCCCTTTATCTGAAACACGTGGCAAGAGAAGTGACAAACAAGAAGATGTGGACGGTGTTATTTTTTAAGAGAATTATTTTATATTTTTCCAATATATTTTTATTTAATTTAAAATAGTTTCCTAGATACTTAAAAATGCAGTTTTTTTTAATTTATAATTAGGGTCAACTATTTTGATCTAAACCAATAGCACGTTTCGTTTGGTGAGGAATATTTTTGAAGTCGGTTTGAAGACATTAAATTTTCATTTGAAGTGGTATAATGATATTTAACAAAAATTGTTTCTGATTTTTTTTTACTGTGATTTTCTTTTCAAATCAAAATTTGAGTTGAAATAAAACTTTGTTATTTCTTTATAATAAAATTACTTTTTAAATAAAAAATTTTTAAACATAAATTATTATACTACATATTTACTTTTAACAAAAAATTAAATTTATAAAATTAAGTTCATTTAAGATCAAATTTCCAAAATCTAATAAAAAAAATACTTAACCACTTTTAGGTTAAACTATTTCCACTCAGTTAAGTCAATTGCACAAATGGATTATGTCATTACATAACCCAATTGAACATGGACTTTAATGGATCAACCCATAAATTATAAATCCTTAACTTGTGTTTTTCATTTCTATCACTTTTTATTCTCCTAAACACTAAGACACTCTTGCCCTCCCATCACTCCAGCAACTCTAGGACAAAGAATCTTAAGCTTTTTCAATTCTAGAGGTTAATCTTTGCTTGGTATAATATATTTAATATCATTAATTTTAAGAATTAATTTGATTTATAAATAAAATATTTTATTTATATCAAATAAGAACTGATAAGATTTTATAATAATTTTTAAACACAAAAATTTATTTATAAATCAAACTAAATAAATTTAACTCAAAACATAGTCATTTTTATTGATTCCAGAAATACAGTATACAGATAGTAAAGACAAAGCCTGGGTTCATTCGTTCCTTGGAGTTTGCTTCTCAGTTATCATTTGTAATGGCATCAATTACTATCATTTTTTTAATAATAATGTGGTACACGAGTATTATAAAAAAAATTTAAAAAACTAATAGCTTCACTCATATATTTTTTTTTTTAGTTATGACAACTGACAAAATTAAGAGAGGATTGAATTGATTCTTAGGGTTCAATTAAGAAATTTAAATTTTTCAAGTGACACAAATAATATCGACACTTGAAAAATAAAGACATAGATATAAGAGAATTGCATAGGTGATTTATCATGGTTCAACCATAATGTGTGACTTAAGTCTA